>WNWU01000004.1:20285890-20299453 GCA_012654045.1 Ptyas mucosa
GAAGTCCACAAGTCTTAAAGCTGCCACGTTTGAAGACCTCTGCTATAGACCTTCTAATAAAAAGGCCTAAATGGTGTCTGTTTCTTGATTTGGTCTACCTTGAAGGGCTGACACCTGGAAGAGATCTTCTGTCACTTCTGTAACAGTTCAGAGTCCAGGTGCCTGGAGACTTTTAGGGGCTGGGTTAGGTAAAACAAGTTGAAATTAAATGCTATCAATACAATCTGGTTACACTGGTCCTGGTAATTTCTTTGAAGCTTTGTGCTCCCTCTGAGGGGAGGTAGTTTGTGACTTTCTTTCTGGATTTGTATTCCTACTTAAACAGCAGCTGCATATCCAGAAACATTAGTAAGTCACAAGGTACTCTCATAAACCCTGAGCACAAAACCCTCAGAGTAGCCAAAAAGACCTTCACTCACCTTTAGCTGTTGCATCGCTAACAATCCTACATAGGTCATTCATTTGGACAACTGTAATACACTTTATAATAGACCTAATGAGAAGGAAGGGCTCACTGGAGAAGACCCTAATGCTGGGAATGATTGAGGGCAAAAGAAGAAGGGGGACGACAGAGAATGAGGTGGCTAGATGGAGTCACTGAAGCAGTTGACGTGAGCTTAAATGCACTCCGGGGGATGGTAGAGGACAGGAAGGCCTGGAGGAACATTGTCCATGGGGTTGCGATGGGTCGGACACGACTTCGCGACTAACAACAACAATATACTTTATGTGGGTCTGCTTTTATAGCTGACTAAGAATTTGCATTGGTACAGTGGCAAGAGTGTTAGGAGGATAATCCTATCACTATAGAATCAAACAAAGCTCTATACTAGAAGCCAGTAGATCTTTGAGACTAATTCAAAGTGCTGGTTATTACCTGTGACACCAAGATCCATTTTACCAAAACCAAATTTACCCATCCAGTCCAGATTGAGGACCTGTTGAGAATCCTTTTTGAGAGATACATGGAGTGTGGCCTAGGCAGTAGGTCATTTTAGTAGCAGCTCTGAAATTGTAGAATATGCTTCCTTTGGAGGTATATTTGTCCCCATCCTTTATTATTATATTTTTTCGTTGTACAATTGCATTTATTCCTGCTTAGTTGTTTACCACCTAGAGTCTTAAAAGATTGGGCAATTTAGAAACATTTTAAAAGTAAACACAAATATATGGACACATTTGTATTTAGATATGTATATGAAGCTTCTGTCATCTAACACAAAACTTGTGAATTTGGCAATTGATGCTGCAACTTTATTTTGATATGTATACTGTAAACTGTAGATGTTTAATTAAATTTTGTGCAAAATAATTAGATTTTTTTTGGGGGGGTGAGTAAAGCTATGAAGATTTCTAGACCTCCAGCTATAATTTAACAGTAATTAAAATTAAGAAAACTACATCTCCTCAGTAATTCGTCTATTTAAAGAAAATGCTTTAACCATACCAAAATTACAAGAGGTAGTTGGCAAGGCTTTGGCCACACACCTGGTTAGACCAAAAGCACAAGATTTGTCATGGATCAATTTTTAAAATTACATTAAAATGTTGCTTTGTATTCAGAACAATTTTTAAAATTAGCAAATAACTTTTCAAGATGGAAAATTGACATTCCAAAAACATATCGGTGTCCACATAACTGCCTAACAGAAATAGAAATCTGTAAAAATATAACACAGCCAAGAGCTCTGACACAATATAAATTGTAATTTATTGGGATTCGTAAGAACACAGCAATCTAGGCCAAGTTATTTTTTTTTCCATTTTCTGATTATTAAAATATTAGACTCTCCAGATACTAACAAAAACTACATTACAGGATGAGTCTTTGGGAAGAAAAAAATCTGGAAGATTGGAGGATAGGACAGAATGAAACAAATGAGGTAGGTTACATTTATTCAATCCCCAACCTGATAATCCCATTTGGAGATGTGTTTTAAAAAACTAGAGGGGATAATACAATGAAGTTTTGGCCTGATGAAAAGGAAGTGTAACAGGATTTGGACATGTTGTTCCATGGAAAGTACAGTCCCCTATACAGATGAGGACAAGAGGTAAGGAGTTCACAGAGAAGAAAAATGTTTTTAAATTAAATTTGTATTTGAAAGAAAAACTGATTAATTAAGCCTGTATGAAGAAGAGATGTGATAATAGCCAAAGTCATATTTTGTAAGCAAAGGATGCTCTTTTCAATCCTGGCCTTGCTAATTAAAAGAATCAAGTAGCAAGTTATGGAGGGGAAAAAAAGCTTGAAGAGACCCTACCTATTAGAACAGATAATCTAATACTAAGTCACAATTCAAAGAGACAAGGAGCAGTTTGTTATTAAGCAAAGAAGTTCACCACAGCTTGTTCAATGCAAGACCAAATGAACCATGGAAAAAACCTCAACTTAGCTATATATGCATCTAGAATTAAACTAAATGGACAAAAAGATCTTGTCTAAGTTACCAATCAAGGAGAATATTTGTAGTTCAGGTTTGAAACGAAGGGTCTTTGGTGCTCTCTGAACTTGCTTGTTTTCTTGCAGGCATTTCATCACCCAAACTAGGTAACATCATCAGTACTGGTGAAACTGTTTGGGTAATGAAACGTCTGCAAGAAAACAAGCAAGCTCAGAGAGCACCAAGGACTCCTCATTGTGTAAGGCAGTTCCCCACATTCCTAATAAGCTGCGATTCCTATCTCCTGTTGGTGTAGCAGAAAAAATTCACAGGCCAGGAAGAGCCAAATTGCTTTTTATCAAGTGCATAATCCAAGATGATGGTGTACATTTTTTTTGCAGCCTGTTAGGAAATATGGGGTATTTTTGCTATTTGCCAGCTGTACAAACTTCAGGAGAATTGGGATGTATGAGAAGTATGTATTGAAGTTGTTGGGAAATTATGAGAATGTGAGCCGGGCGAGCAGTCGAGTTGGGCTCGGTGGAAGGAGGATGCAGGCAGCTAATGGACTCTGGGCGGTGCTGGCCTTGATCCTGCTCCCCGGAGACAGCCACTGCAGTCTGTGTGTCATTCCTGGGAACTTTCTATCAGGCTCTAGAAGAGAAGAATGTTGAGTTCACACCAAACACTATTGAAAAAGAATTTTTGAAATTCTGCAAAGAGGCAAAAAAGCCGTTTTTTTTTTATTACAATGGAGCAACTAGTGATGCAGCCACCAAAATAACTAATGAGGTATCAAAATCTTCAACTCATCATATCCCTGTTGAGAAGATTTGTGAGAAGCTGAAAAAGATAGTTAGATCTGTGAACTGAAATATAATAAACAGATTGACTTGAGTACTGTGAACCTGTTGTGGCCCGCCAGCGGCCTGCGCAGATCATGGCTGATCCTGACAACGAGGAGGCTGGTGTGGGGTCGCGCCAGCAGCCTGCGCAGCTGGTGCTCACGTCGGACAGCAAGGAGGCTGAAGAGGATGGGGTGCCAGAGGCAGAGACTCAGCCTGGGCCTTCAGAACCTTCAGAGGCTCCTTCAAGTGGAGAGGGCGAAGTGGAGGAGCCTCTCCTCAATGCTTGAGCACGCAGGGCTGCCAAAAGGGAGGAGTGGCTACTCAGGAGGAGGAGATCTCCTCGAGAGTAAGGTTTGAGGATAATTGGCCACTTCCTTAGCCTATTTAAGTAGCATGCAGTTAGTAATTTCTTGCTGGAAACAATGTGTAATTATTACAGAGCATCTTGGAGAGAGTATCTTATCGTATCTTGTTTTCTGGGCTGGTTGCCAACCTTTGCCCGACTTTGTTTATTCTTGGTACGTTATAAATTTGATAAGGACTGTTGGTGTGTGTCACAATCTTTGGGAATCTGGAGCTGGGGCAGAACAGGACCTGAAGAAACTGAGAGTCAAAGAATTGAAAAAAAGTCTAGACGACAGGGGTGAAACATGCGAGGGCTGTGCAGAAAAATCAGATTACATTCGTAAAATCAATGAACTGATGCCTAAATATGCACCAGAAGCAGCCAGTTCACGGACAGATTTCTGACCACCATAGTGACCTCTATCAATTAGCAAGATACACAAACTACGTTAAACTTTATCTTTCCCAGAAAGTAGTTTTTTGTAACTTATTTAACTGGGTTTCAAGTATCAAATTGAAGGGATTCTTGCAATGCTGGTTCAGATGTCTCAAGTTTTTATTTCTATTGTTTTGGATTTATTATAAGACTTTGACATGCATATGGGATTTTTAAATAAAAGTTATGAAACCTAGTGTCAGTTGAACAAAAAAAAAGGAGGGGAAATTATATGCTTATGCTTATAACCCACTCCTAACTATGGATCAATTTTAAGTTTTAAGTACTAGAATTCTTTGTATGTAATAATTCACTTGTAGATATAGAGATTGCTTGAAGAATACGGCTTCTGAGGTACAGTAATTATTTATCTGTAGTTAGTTGGCTTGTGAATTCTATAAATACCAGAGTAAATGAAACTATCTGAAGACTGCCTTTCTGACAGCAATAGACATGAAGGAAGATGCTTATTCAAAATAGGGTCCAGAATGCCCCATACTTCCTTAGCATCAGACCATTTGAGGGTTAAATTTCTAGCAACTATCCTGCAATTTTTGAGGGAAAACATCATTCGGAATTATTTTTCATAATTGCAGTACTGCCACACACGATGTCTACATCAAGGATGAATCTTTGCTTTGATAATCTACTTTTATCTTGCCCCAAACACCTGCAGGTTATAAAAGACAAAAAGGAAAAGTCAGTACCATTTGCAAGCTGTAGAGTGCGTGGATTAAGGGCCTTGGTTCTCATTTGCACACTTCCATCTTTTTATGGCTTTTCATCATAGTACAAAACAAGAGCATAAAGACAGGATGACTCCTCAGATGTGGGAAGTCAGGACAGAAAAACATTATAAAAACTATGCGAGCTTCCTTGTGGAGGC
Source organism: Ptyas mucosa (assembly GCA_012654045.1). Classification (NCBI taxonomy): domain Eukaryota; kingdom Metazoa; phylum Chordata; class Lepidosauria; order Squamata; family Colubridae; genus Ptyas; species Ptyas mucosa. The sequence continues at coordinate 20,290,790 of WNWU01000004.1, forward strand.
AGGAGGAGGAAGTCATTATTCTCCATCCTCCTAATGCATGGAAAATAGGAATTATATCAAGGATTGCAATTTCTTCTTGAAGTTATATTCCAAACATTCATCCAAAGATGGCAAATTAAATACAGGCCTTACACTGGATTCAGTCCCTTCACTTCTTCACAGTGGTGGGTTGCCCCCAGTTCGCACCGGTTCTATAGAACCGGTAGTAAAACCGTCAGGAAGCTCCGCCCACTGACCCTGATGTCATGAAAATGACCTTGCGCAGAAGAGTGCGTGCGTGCGTGGCCCCGTTGCAAACCGGTAGTAAAGGTAAGTAGAACCCACCACTGCTTCTTCAGGTTTACTACTCCGTATATATTTTGAACTTGGGCCCAGATACTCATACAAGTAAATGATGGGCACCTTGCATCATGTGAGTGTGTCAGTTCTGTTGAAATCACACATTTTCTTAGCAAAATTAATAGTGTATGTTGCACTGTATGATGTTTGCATTGTTATTTCATTATGTTTGCTGAATAAGTTAAGTGTACTAATCAAATCACATAATATACAGGATTAGACCTAGGTCATTTTGCCAGTTTGAAGTGGGTTACAAGGGAATAAATTAAAGGAAGCACAAACAAGGGTCTTAATTTGCAAACTGAAATATGTAGGGCATCATCCAATGTGCTAGTCTCAATTTAAAATCTTATGTTTTGTAATAGCATCTGGGTTATGTAAAGATCAAGACCCCCAAGTGATAATATTCTTTTTTCAGTCATAGACTTCACTTTACAAGAAATTCAACACAAGAATGCTTTGGAGAGCTCGGTTTTCCCTTCAACTGAATAAAGAAAAGGGGATGCAACTTAATTTGATGAACTTTTTTTTCTGGGAAATTTAGCAGATTTGCCCTTTTATACATTTAATAAATGTCATGCAAACCAGGCACCAGAGAAGCTTGTGAGGTTAATTTGGGCTAGGACAAGTATGTATTACATTTGTATACACATACACACATGGAGAGCTAAGAAACCTTTCATCTGAGACAGCTGCTGCATCACATTTTCCCAGTCTAAGCCAGTTCTTTAATGTGGTTTATTTTTCATTTATGAAGGATTGGGTAGGGCTGGTTTATAATTTTGACGCTCCTGTGTGAAACAAAGAAACATTAAAAAAAAAAGATCCCCTCTGGGAGGAAAAAGATGAGGAAGATGTTTATCACACCAACTAATGAAAATGAACCAGTATACCTCTGGGTCAACAGCTGGAGGCCTTTACAGGTGCAGATATGTGTTTTAGAATCCTACTTAAAAGATCCCTGCAAGCCAAACATTTTAGGAAGAAAACTATGTGTTTCCAAGAACCTTTAGTTCATCATGCTTCAGGCATAGTTTAAATTGTTCATTCTTGTTTTTCATTATTTTCTTATAATCTACCTATTATTGACTAGAAAGATAAAATGTAGCTTCATTGTAAATAAAAGACTACGTACAATTCAGATATGATTCGAATTATTGCACTAGAATGCCTGTGTAAAATATGGTCCAATGTAATATTTTAAATCTAAACAATCACTCTGTGTGTTGAAAGTTTGGCCAAAAATAGTATAAAAGTAGTTTGGATCAAGACTGTTCTCTCACACGGCTCCCAACCCAAACGTTTTGGATTATAGATTCAACAACATCACTGCATAGTTATATTTTTATACAGTGAACTACCAAACTGACCTGGGGATCTCAAAAAGGCTGTGCAAAAGCCAATAGTAAATGTCTCCAAGTAATTACTTGTCTACTACTAGTAATTGTCTTAGTGGTCAGGACACACTTAATGGTGATCAGATAATGGTAATCTGTGCTGTTATGTGCTTGTCCCAAATTGGAATGAAAAGGCCTTTATTATACATTTTTGGCAAAATCTAATACTCACTGTTGGCTTACACATGCATATTGTCTACAGTGTTTTTCCTCTCCTTTCCAGACAGTTCTTTTATGATTAGAATAGTTTGTACAATAATTTTTGGAATTACAGACAACAGAAGCTGGTAACTACTTCCGCTCAATAAAAAGATAAGCACAACATTCACAGTCCAGACTGATAGAGGGTATTTTTCTGACCCTTCATCACTCCGCATCCTGTTTCTTCTCCCCTTATGTAATGTTTTTTAACCTCATATGCAAAGTTGAATCAACATGCACTACCTTCCTTTTCTAATTAGTGGTACTCAGAGAGCTGGCACTTTCATTGCAGATACTTTGGCTCAGCTGTTCTTTTAGCGGAACGCAGTCTGTGTGGTCCTTGCTCTTAGCTTGGCTGGCAGCAAAATGCGTTCACTGGATTTACAGGAACCCATATCACCCTCTGCAAAGCAGCCTGCCTGTCAATGAGAAGAGGAGTGGGGAACTAGTTAAATGGAGGAGACAGACAGATGCCATTGTAAATATTTCTTTATTAAGAGGTAAAGAAGAAGTCGGAGCAGGAGTGGCTGTCAGCGTCAATGATGCCAGGAGAAATTCATGTAGCACAATCTCCAGCTGAGCTATTGGTTCAGGTTGCCAGAAATCCATCCTTCAGTTCTGCCAGACTCAGATTTCCATCAGCTGTTCAGTGCCCATAATAACTTCGTTTGCATGTTTAGCTGCAATGTAGAGTGGGGGGAGAGAGAGAAAGAGAGAGAGAAGGGGGAAAAAGTAGGGAGAGAGGAAAGTTTAAAAATTATGCTTTGTCCACTGTGACATAAAAGAGACTATTTGGTACATGTGGCAGTACTGGGGTAAAGTGAAAGCCTCAAATACAATATTCCAAGCTCTGTCAAAAACCTGATTTCAGAACTCGACTGAAAAAACTTCCATGTCTGTATCACTGCAGTCAAGTAACACAGCTGGGATGGGAGAAGCAGTTTTTGCTGGCAGGTACAGAATCACATCAGCATAAAAGGAAGGTAACACTCTCCACTCTCCTACGCAGTGTTCAACTTTCTTGGGTTAGCCCTACGTGGAAGTGGGCCCAGAATCAGTTTTTCAGTCCCTGGTTGAGAGGCAACGCTTCTTCAGCTGGCTTCATTCTGTTCTCAGAGCCAGATAGGAATTTACAAATTCTCCACCTCCCCAGAAATTTTTGACCAGGCTGTCTTTTATTTGCCATTGGCAGGGCTACAGATGCATTCAAACCACACAGAAAAGAGGGATTAAAGAAGGTACTTTCAAAACTGTCCCAGAATTTGTTGGCATGACTGTTTCAGACCAAGAACATCTCTGCCAGACAGATTCAGAGCCACATCAGAATGTGAGGGAGGCAGGATTGCCTGGCTCAAAGGGCCCAGGAGCTCCCACCTGAATGACTTAGAGAATGCGGCACTTATTTAACAGGGAGTGCGGGAAGAACCAGACCTTGGAAAATGTAGGTGTGACAAGCTTACAGAAAATCTGGGCTCCTGCGGTTTGTGGATTACAGTATTGTGTATAACGGTGCAATTTGAGCAAACATAAGGACAACAATGACTCTGTTCCAACAAACTCCAACATGGTACTGGATAAAGTGACAAAATATTTCCCCCCCAATGGAGAGCGGATATCTTCTGGCAACATCTCTCCTTGGGAACACTGCCTTGGGGGGGGAATATGAAAGCATCTCCTTGTTATGTGCTCAATTAGCCCCAGACAGATTGCTGCTGCTGGTGGCAAAGCTAAGCCATAAAAGAGGAGGAGGAAGAGAAGGAGGAGTGTGTGGGAAGAGAAGAAAGAAGGGGTTAGGGCCAAAACCCAGGACCACCACGAAGCTCCAGCCCTCAGGGGCTCAAAAATATTCAGTTTACTCACTCAATTACACACTGTTTCATAAATCCTTTTAAATAAAATACAGTACAGTCCCTGGCACTAAGTTACTCTTCTATTACACACCACTGCCGAAAAGACTCTGTTGTGTATGAACACTTTTTAAAAGCTGGAGATACTTTTATTTTATTTATTTATTTATTTTATTAAATTTATATACCGCCCTTCTCCCCGGGGGGACTCAGGGCGGTGAACAGCCATAAATAAAAAACATATGTACAAAATTTAAAAACCAAATAAAACCGAATTAAACATTGGCCCCAATAATTTAAAATCCCAATTTACAATATTAAAATATTAAAACCCCCAAATTAAAATTTTACAATTCAAAATTTCTAAATCCTTTTACGACAGAAGGGGAAAAGGGAAGAATTAGGCCAGGCCCGCCTGGTGGAACAGGAAAGTTTTTAACTCACGGCGGAAGGCACGAAGATCCGGGATCCTCCGTAACTCTGGGGGGAGCTCGTTCCAGATAGTGGGTGCCCCCACAGAGAAGGCTCTCCCCCTGGGGGCCGCCAGCCGACATTGTTTGGCCGACGGCACCCGGAGGAGCCCCTCTCTATGGGAACGTACCGGTCGGTGGGAGGCTATTGGTGGTAGTAGGCGGTCCCGTAAGTACCCGGGTCCTAAGCCATGGAGCGCTTTAAAGGTGGTAACCAACACCTTGAAGCGCACCCGGAAGACCACCGGGAGCCAGTGCAGCTCGCGCAGGAGAGGAGTAACATGGGAGCGCCATGTCGCTCCCATCACCACCCGCGCGGCCGCACTCTGCGCCAGTTGGAGCCTCCGGGTGCTCCTCAAGGGGAGCCCCATGTAGAGAGCATTACAATAGTCCAGGCGAGAGGTGACGAGGGCGTGAGTGACCGTGTGTAACGAGTCCCGATCCAGAAAGGGACGCAACTGGCGGATCAGGCGAACCTGATGAAAAATCCTCCCGGTCACGGCCGTCAAATGCTCCTCAAAAGACAGCCGCGAATCCAGGAGGACGCCCAAGTTGCGCACCCTCTCTGCCGGGGCCAATGATTCACCCCCGATAGTCAGCGATGGTACCAGCTGACTATATCGGGACGTCGGAAACCACAGCCACTCGGTCTTGGATGGGTTGAGTCTGAGCCTGTTCCTCCCCATCCAGATCCGCACGGCCTCCAGACACCGGGACATCACTTCAAGGGCATCGTTGGGGTGGTCTGGGGTGGAGATGTACAGCTGGGTGTCATCAGCGTACTGGTGATATCTCACCCCAAAACCACGGATGATCTCGCCCAGCGGCTTCACATAAATGTTGAACAGGAGGGGCGAGAGGACCGACCCCTGAGGCACCCCACATATAAGGGGTCTCGGAGTCGACCTCTGCCCCCCTGTCAACACCGACTGCGACCGGTCGGAGAGAAAGGAGGAGAACCACCGTAGCACAGTGCCTCCCACCCCTAACTCTTCCAACCGGTGCAGCATGATACCATGGTCGATGGTATCAAAAGCCGCTGAGAGATCTAACAGGACCAGGACAGAGGAACAACCCCTGTCCCGGGCCCTCCAGAGATCATCAACCAACACGACCAATGCCGTTTCCGTGCTGTACCCGGGTCTGAAACCCGACTGGAACGGATCCAGATACGTCGTTTCATCCAGGTACCGGGGAAGCTGTTGCGCAACCACACTCTCAACAACCTTCGCCAAAAAGCGAAGGTTGGAGACCGGACGATAATTTACCAACATTGCTGGGTCCAGGGAAGGCTTCTTGAGGAGAGGCCTCACCACCGCCTCTTTCAAGGCGGCGGGAAAGTCACCCTCACCCAACGAAGCATTTATAATCCCCTGGAGCCAGCCACGTGTCACCTCCCGGGAAGCCAGTACTAACCAGGAGGGGCACGGGTCCAATAAACAAGTGGTCGCGTTCAGCCTGCCCAGAATCCTGTCCACGTCCTCAGGGGTCACAGGATCAAACTCAGTCCAGGTAACACTCACAAGACCTGCCCCTGTCCCTCTCCCCGGGACTACCCAGTCGGAGTCCAAGTCTTCCCGAATCTGAGTGATTTTGTCATGCAGATACTGAACAAAATCCTCAGCTCTACCCTCCAAGGGGTCCTCCCGCGCTTCCTGATGAAGTAGGGAGCGGGTCACCCTGAAGAGGGCGGCTGGGCGATTATCTGATGACGCAATAAGAGCAGCAAAATAGTTACATTTAGCTGCTTTTATCGCCACTAAGTAATTCCTAATATGGGAATAATAGCTTTTTAATAATAGCTTTTAAAAAGAAACCGTGAATTGAGCGTGGTGGGCATGAAGCTACAAAAATGTAGACATATTAAAAGGATCATGTACGCATCTCCGTGAATGTGGCCTTGAAGTGCAAAGCTTTTGGTCCCTATTACCCCAATGAATATTAAGGTGTTAGAAAGCATATGAGCCTTGAGGACACGAAGAGCAAATGCAAGAAACACGTATTTCTTTATCAAATTCTGAAACTGACCATCACACTCACAGAGTGTCAGGCACAGACAACCAGATCCCTAAGTGCAGAGTTCAAGCTAATTACTTTATTATATTTTCCTTATTATTCAGGAAACTCCCCAGTTTCCCTTGGAACCAAATAGACAAGACTCTATGAAGCTTTAGAGGTGGTCTAGGAGCCTGGTTTAGCTCAGCAGACTAAAAGCATAGTGATTTAAATCAGCTGTCTGCAATTATTGTAAGTTCGAATCTCACCAGGCTCAAGGTTGACTCAGCCTTCCATCCTTTCTAAGGTAGGTTAAATGAGGACCCAGTTTGTGGGGGCAATAAGCTGACTTTGTATAAATATACAAAAGTATGAAGGCTATTGCTTAACGCATTGTAAGCCGCCCTGAGTCTCCGGAGAAGGGCGGCATATAAATCAAATAAAAAAAAAAAAGAGGTGGTGGGGGGGGGAGAGGTCAGTTCTGGATTTCTTATTGTTGCACAAGAATTCAAGGCTAATTCCACACTTGAGACCTCCTCACTGCCTGGCTATTTCCCAACACAGGTCTCTGGGTGGTGCACAAGTAGGAGAGGAGGGTTCTGGAAAGTATGTAGCTGGGAGAGAAAAAGGAAACTATTTAGCACAGACAACAGGAACGTATAGCAAATGTGTTCCACTCATAGATTTTATTTTGACAGTGGATGGAACTCAGGGCATTTTCCTATTTGCACCAAAGCAACAAACATTGGCAGTTTCATTGTGGGTGCAGTTTGGCATCCTTTACCAACTATTCTGTTGAAGTCACAGCCAATGCTTTTTTGGCTATGGGATTAACTCATCACTGTTTGGCCAGTTAAAGTTGGTGTGGACATAGTGTGTTGGTTTGGCCCCTGTGCTCCATTGCTTTGGGCAAAAGGAAGTTTAGTTTTTTTCAATCCACAACAAACCCTTATACTGGTCCTGAGACCTGGATCAGGCTTATCCAGGCTTATTTTAGTGCATGCGCTCAAAAGCCTAATTGGGCTTATTATCAGGGGATGTCTTATTTTTGGGGAAACAGGGTAGTATCTAGAGAGCCAGTTTGGCGGAATGGTTAAAACATCAGGTTAGAAACCAAGAGACTCTGAGTTCTAATCCCATTTTAGGCACAAAGCTAGCTGTGTACCTTGGGCCAGTCACTCTCTCAGTCCTAGGAAAGAGGCAATGGCAAACCATTTCTGAAAAACTTTCCCAAGAAAATAGCAGGGATTTTTCCAAGTAGTCCTATTGGACAAGATTGAACAGGAAAAAAATATAGTGCCTTAAAGTATGTTTTTGTTAAATGTTTTAACTTATTATTTAAACTGTAACTTTTAATTGTAAACCTATTTAAGATTTCTATTCCTGGAAAGCAGGAAATAAATGATTCAAATCAATGAATAAACTCCAATCGACATGAGGAATACATACCATTTTTTCTATCTATAGCAGGAAACCACTGGCTCTGCTCCAAAACTTGCACTGTCACACTTTCCCATACTTCTGACATGATATCTATGTGCTGTAATTATTATGGAGGAAAGAACAACTACAGTAACCACTTGCTGACCCAGACTGCTTCCCATATACTTCAAAGCCAAGAAAGCATGAGAGGCTTTCAGTGAGAAGGAAGACCACCGCTTATGTCTACCAAAGGACTGATGTCTCTTTCTTTTGTTGGGAAAGAAAACATTCAGTAGGTGCCAGGGCAAACTGGAAGCTTAATCCTCTCCAAGGATTGCAAGGACAGAAGGAAAGAGAAGCGATATTCTTAGGAGAAACAATCAAAATGGGGGAGCTCAGTGGATTCACTAGAGAGGGGAAAGGGAAAAAAGAGATTTCTTTCAAGGGAGAACTTTCATACAACCCACTGTGAGGGGGAAAAAGCGAATGTATTTCAGATATTTTCCCACAAACTCTCTGATACCTTGGCCTGAGGAATGTAATTTACTGAACTCCAGATAGTTTGGACTACAACTTCCATAATGTTCACCCAGGAGGGATTTTAGGAGTTTAGGATATCATAGATTATAGTCTATGATATCAAATTGCCTACATTAATCTAGGGGAAATGTGTTTCTCTGTGTAGTTACTTGGGAATTAATATCTTCTGTAGAATTATGAGTCCTGATCAGCCCTGAGTTTATCTTCAGAATCAGAGCAGGGGAATTAATGTTTTAGAACTCTCTCTCTTCAACAGGATAAGTAAAATGGATAATTTTTAAAAAAACAATGACTGAAACATTGCTGTATTTGACAAGTTTTTTCCCCTGGTCCTTGATTTTAATTATCCTATCACTTATAGTTTGCATTTGTAACTGAAGGCTATCACTTTTATACACTATAATTTTATATATATATATATATATATATATATATATATATATATATATATAT
>WNWU01000004.1:20299463-20312625 GCA_012654045.1 Ptyas mucosa
TAAGCAATAGCCTTCATACTTTTGTATATTTATACAAAGTCAGCTTATTGCCCCCACAATCTGGGTCCTCATTTTACCCACCTTAGAAAGGATGGAAGGCTGAGTCAACCTTGAGCCTGGTGAGATTAGAATTTGCAGTAATTGCAGGCAGCTGAATATTAATCACACTGCTTAGTCTGCTGCGCCACCAGGCTCTTTATATTGCATTTTAATGTGGGAGTTTTTATACTATTTGTAATATGCTGTACTACATTAATGCTGCTCTGCAGATAAAAAGCATATAAATAACTCTCTGTATATATGTAGCTGAATAAAAGGCCTATTTGTGGATACATTTTAAAATTAACTATAGTGGTAGCAAGATGAAGGGAAGATTTTTGAATATCAAATATCTCTTTTACACCTTTTTACAGTTATAAAAGATTGAATAAATAGATTGCTTGCTGAAGAGTCTTATTGAACTAGGAAGAATTATTTACACGCCAGAAGATAAGCTATGTTTTTGTAATGCCTTTTCTTTGTCCTACCTTACTTTGCCTTCTCACAGGTAGATGCCTCTCTACAGCAAAAGTACTTCTACTTTGTCTGCTTAACTAGTTACTCTTTGTGAGAACTTTCTAAATGATGGCAGAGAAAGGAAAGAACAAGTTGTGCAGCAATGCTCTGCAGTCGTCACTAGTGAAAGTAAAAGCTGGTGGTCTGGGAAATCTTTAATTGTTTGTACTTTCAAATGCATGCATGACAATATGCATCTGAAGGGCTCCCGAACCCACCTTAGAAGGGAAAATAGGAAGCAATAACAGGAGATGTATGTGACTGCAGATTCTTGGCAAGGGTTTTTTTCATATACAATCAGAGAGTCGGGTCATATACAGATGCCACTTCATGTACACAGCCGGTTCCCTAGAGTTAAATTTCTAAGACCTTCCAGATGCACAGTTGCTATTATACAAATGTCATATGGTGATTTGGACCGCTAACAACAAGGTCTCTGACTCACATAGGCTGTTTACAAAGAATCTCAGGCCACACAGAACTGTTTCCTGTTATGGTGGATTGTAATCCGGGATAGACTTCTGCATTCAAAGCAACTTTCTCTCGACCTCTTGACTAAAGGATAATCATTATTACAGAAGAATTATGAATTTTAAATCTCTAGGTGACAAGCAGTCGGGGCATGGTTTCTGTTGGAATTTGGATTAGGACTACTGACAGCTACTAGCTAAAGAAAATCTGATTGAACATAATGTAGAAGCAAACTATGTATGTTATGGACATCAGAAAGCAGAATATATATCAGTATGGATACCATCAATTTATCTTGATTGTTATGTTTCTTTAACTTACAGCGCCGTAATAAAGCAACTTCTCAAATGAGCAACGATTGTTTATGCACAATACTTATTTCTTTTTTTAAAAAGATCTTAGATCTTGAGTTTCAAAAACTATTACTATTGTAAAAGGTGTACTAACATTCATAGTTCCGGAAACTCTTTTTTTAAGGAGGCAGTGTTTCAGCCCCTTGGAAAAGAAGGCTCAGAAATATGGATCAGAATATAAATGAGAATTTGCAATGAAAAGATTATAAAATGGCAAAGTGAAGTGATTTAATTAAACATAAAATAATTAAATAATAAAACATAATATTGTGATACTTTAGCTAAGTAGGAATATTCTGAGTATTTTAAACCAAAAAAAAGAAAAAAGAAAAAAAATCCAATACAAGCTTCTCAAAGATAATTCCATGTTGTACCTGGCTCATATGAAGACAATAAAAACTGCTGATTCTTCATAATTTAAAATATTGTTCATTAGAGGGGAAAAAGAAGAAGAAGGGAAAAGAAGAAGGGAAAAGAAGTTACCAAATATTTAATTAAGAGAGAAAACATATGGGGTAAAAAGACAAGCTATAATTACGTTTATAGCAGAATAAAGCGAAGATAGAAAATAGTTCTTTCTAGCCATAAAAATAGCCCAGCCACCAAACAAATTACTCTGTAATGCTAGGCATATATTTTCCTGAATTAGCATCCTTCAGGTCTATATTAAGCCTTAAGGATTAAAGAAGGTTACTTTATTCTTGAAAGCCGATGTTTAAAGCAAAAGAGAGATTGAAGCAAGCTATACTTTGATGATGGAATACAAAACAACATCCAAGTGACAGAAGTAAGGCATAGGACACTTTCCATATCAAAAGAAATGATGAAGTCAGCTAGACTTTCTGGGAACGCTGTACGTTTGTGTCTGAGCTTGTGTGTGTGCATGCGTGCACATATATGTCTGTGTGTCTGACTGTCTGACTGACTTTCCAAAAGATGTTACTGATTGCTTTAAAATATTATCCATCTCTAATTTTCAGATCCACAAATTTAGGGATAAATTTGTTCAAAAATCCAAGATACAAAAAATCCTGCACAGGATTTGTTCATACTCTGGAGAGTTAACTGCCATAGTGTCCAAATTAAATGACAAAACGTAGTGTAAATACTTCTGTAATAAGCGTAAATACAGTGTATATACAAACTCAGCCAGTCTTTCCATTACAAATTTTGAAGACCTTAGAAGCACATTGCTTGCGCGGGGGGGGGGGGGGGGGGGATTACTTTAAACATCCCCCTCCCCTACACCATCATAACCAGCTAGTGCTAAAGTTTTTTCACAGGCCCACACCTAAGCAAAGGAAGACACATCACTTCAGATATTCCTTACAAAGCTTCAGGATGAGAAGAGATAGTTTAGACAGCTGTCCTTTGTCAAACTGGACCTCATCAATTTACATGGGACAGTTGCCAACACCCCTTAAAATGTAATGAAGGAAAGCACTTCATTCTTAAAATAAGCCTGTTGTGGGCATGCTTTTAATCTGAATAACTCTGTTTCACCTTGATCCTAGCATGAACTGCTTAGATCCCAACACAGAACATCATGTTGATCAATGAAACTACGCAGCAGTTGCTAAGGCTACACTGTGTAACTTGGCAGAGCGAGTAACGTCTGAGCATAGCTCACTTATATACACAGGCACCCATAGATTAGCACAGGATTAGGGGGAATGTACATGTGTAAGTGATTTGCAATACGTTGTCGAGAGATTGTCTCTTGATTTTCTAACAATAATACTTAAACCAGATTGCTGAAAAAAACATTGGTAGACATATATGTTTGAATCTGGCCGAACCATGTTCTCACTTGAACTAATGTTTTGCTCTTGGCTTTAGCAAGTACACTTAGTAAAAAGATTCTGGAAGCATGAATAGTTGGTATCATTTTATAAGGGACTGGCATAAACTATTGGAATTAGCTTTAAGACAGGGTTTTAACAATTAAGCTCTAAAGATCTATCCCAACCTTCTTACTTTCTGCAAATATTCAAATGGTCTCATAAAAATGGTTAACTACCAATATTTTGTGCAGTTTACTACTGTCTACATCAGGGGCGTCAAATTCATGTCACAGTGGCATCACATGACGTATCTGAACTTTACCACCCCTTCGCTAAACTGGGCATGGGCGTGGTCATGACGCATCCGGGCCGTGGGCTGGGAGTTTGACAGCCCTGGTCTACATGATCCAATTTTTGTCATTTTGAAATTTAATTTTAATCTACAGCGAGTGAGTAAAAGTGCTTTTACTATTTTAATTGTGTTGGACTTCTAAAACTTTGCTTCTGGCAGTTCCTTCTACAATTACTGTCTTATTAAATCTATAGAGTAGATTAAAATTGAACTAGTTCATTTGCATAGCTTCAGAGGACAATTCCAGGAACACAGATGGATTACAGCAATGTTTCTCAACCTCAGCAATTTTAAAATGTGTGGACTTCAACTCCCAGAATTCCCCAGGCAGCATTGCTAAGGTTGAGAAATACTGGATGACAATATCAGCCCTTTTAACAACCACTGGTTAGACTCTACTTACAATTAGCTTCCAGGTGCTGGCTATTTCCAATCAAACAATCCTTGAGGTCGCTTCCTTTCTCTATCACTGCATGATGGCAAACAACACAATTCTGTATGCTGCACCTGCAAAGATAAATGAGGATTTAAAACAAATACAGAAATTAAAGTAACCATCATTACTGTAACCTAGTAAGTGAGGAAGTGATGGGGAAGCAGAACGTTTGCAGTGGATCAGAAAGTCAAGATAGCATCTGTGATTTTGCAATTAAAGCCCCTCCCCTTTTACATATGGTGCATCCACAATGCATGTACAAAAGGCGCCAGGCTTCAATCCCATGGCTGCAGCTGTCACCTTGACCATTTCTATTGCCCCTGATAGAAGCCCTTTGGGCAAGAGATAGGCAATATATTTAAGCGGCAAAGTATATGGTTTACAGAAAATTAAATCTTTCTCTCCATTTAAAGAGTAGATAAATGAGAGTATGCAAAATCTTCTATCCAAAATTCTGGAAAGCCGATGGTCCATCACAGTTGACAACTTTGGTGGGCATGGTTAAGTAATTTGTATTTACAAGAGATATTACAAAGGAAGCGCACAAAAGGAAATCTTTATATTAAAAAATATAGTGGGGAGGTTTAAGGAAATGCAGAAAACTATTATATGGGTTTAGAAAACCTGGCATAGGTGACATTGAAGGAGCGATCAATGACCTGTGAATCTTGTTTATTTTTCTGCCCAAGAACAATATAAATTACCTCCCAAGAAAATGGAAGTTTTGCCTTCTGCGGGAAAAATATTGAAGGAGATTCAGGTATTTTCTCTGTATGATTCCCCCCCCCCCCCCATATACTGGATGAATGAAAGGCAGGGAGAAGAGACAAAGGGCAAGAAATAAGCAAAACTACCATATTTGGACTGCAGAAATTCAAATGCCCCAAAAATGGCAACAAAGACCTATTAATTGTCATCTGATGTTTGCAGTTCAGATAGGGTAGCCCAGGAGTTCAAGAACATGGCACATGAAGCAAAATAGTTCGGGAGGCATTGGATGCCATTGGACTTCTATAGTAGCACCAGCTTGACTATAGGCAGATAATAACTCAAGAAGCACTAATGAAAACACTCAGACCCACACAGAAACACAAGTGTGTTGATCATGTCCCTCATATAAGAGGAATGAAGGCATACTCATTGCAAACATGACTGGTGTTTGGCTTTTCAATGCCTATATTCAAGATGTGAGTTAACACAAACAGCTAAATACTATCCTTTACTGCTCATCTATGTTGGAACAAAAAACATGGCTATGAAAATTTCTAAAATTTATGAGGTTCTAGGTAGGAAAACGGAGGAATGAGAGTTACAAGCATATTTTAATTACTCCTTCCTAGAAGACAGAAAAGGAAAGGGTAAAAAGAAGGGAAATCTATCTGGCTACAAAGAGGGTATCATCAACAAAAATATTTTGGTAGATCTTAATATCAAATATGAGAGGTACCTTTAAAGTGATGGGGTATAAATCTAAAATATTGGAAAAGTACTTTTATAATTAACAATATTGATTCCTAGGAGCCAACATTGGCTTGTCAAAAATAAGTCTTGCTAGATTAAACTCAATCATTTTTTACTGGCAATCAATAATCTGATGGGTACTGAAACAGCAAGAACAAAAAGTAACACCATCCTTATTAAACTAGACAGTAAGCATAATGAATGAAGATTGAACCTTGGAAGATGAAGCAGTAGCTTGAAACTAAATTGGAGAATTGAATCTCTCAAAAAAATGAGATTAAACAAATATGTAACATCTAATGTTTAGATATAAAATATCAAATACTCAAATACAGATATATCAGCAAATCCAAGAAGGTTAGATATCTCAGTGGATGACAATATGGAATATGAATAGTATGAAAGTGAGCCAGCCACACAATATGAAAAGCTAATGCAATTTATCCCAAATAACACCAAATGACTGTTTTACTCCACTTTGTGTTAACTGTACTACATCTGCAGAACTATGTTCATGACTAGGTGCTGTATTTTAAGAATACAGCACATGCATAGCCAGAAAATAGCATCTTAGAAAATTGGGATGTCTACAAATACTATTAAAAACAAGCACATTTGAATGTTTTACAAGGGAAAAGAATTGTAAGAAGTGTAAAAGCAGCCTTCCAATACTGGAAACCTATCTTGAGCAACACTATTATTTGTTGCTCTAATTATAAAGACAATGAAGAGGACTGGCTGACAAACAGATCTTAATTAAATATTAGAAAAAAAATTTCCCCTGAATAAGAGCTATTATCAATAAAACAGATTGTCCCTGTGGGCAGTGAATTCTCTTTCTCTGGAAATAACAATTAACAGGACAGCTGTCTTGATATAGAAAAATAAAAATGCAATTCTTATTCACACAGATCTTGTTGTATCATACTGTCTACAATCTTGAGTTTCTAGTCCACATGGAAAAGGAGAGATCGTGTTCTTTTAATCTGCAGACAGAAATTCAGAACTGTAAGGGGTTAATGGGTAGCTTTCAACTGGCCGGACCACAAAATAATTTCACAGGCCTTCCACAGGGGTTTCATAATGATGAACCACAAGGCTACTTATGCTAATACTCCACATTTTCCATCTGAAAGCTCCCAGAATAATTAAAAGCAGGCAGTTCTGTCTTCGGGGTTATAATCTAAAAAGACATGGTAGAGAAGGAAAAGACAATGGGAATGAGAAAGAAAAACAAGGTACAACTTTTTACAATGACTAGAATGATGTTCTGGGAAGTCCTCCTATTGGTTGCTATGGTTATTCTTCCACTGAAATATTGCTGATAAATTAGGCAGGACATCCATAGTAAGTTTAAAATATCACAACAGAGATCTTGATTTCTTAAAGCTTCAGAAATGCGAATGGATTTGACAAGAACACCAATTTTTGTCCTACACGTAGTAACTGGTCTTCTATGGTCACAGCCAAATTGATGTCTCCTACAGTCTACGGAAGAGTAGATCTATGGTATGAAAAGGAAGAAATATTTTGAACAGGAAGGACTTGACTCAATCTTAGGCCAGCAGCCTCCCCTTTCACACAAGACAGAGTTATGCATGATGGAGTCATCTAGCTCAGGTTGCCTTGGCAAAGCCTCTTATTGAGATGTTAATTCTAAGGGAAAGTCTGAATAGACAGCTCTTTCCCTGGGTTTCTTATTCCTGCTGCACTGACACAGCTGTTTCCTTTCCAACTGCTCCAGCAGTGATGGCAGGAAGATTAACCACCCCCTCACATGGGCAACTGGATAAAAATGTCATTGATCCACTGGTTTATACACATTTTCTAATGTGTCCAATAAATGGGAAAACACGTGTTGAAGTCATCTTCTCTTATGATTAGATGATTAGTATTCTATTCAAAATAATATACATTTGGAATCATCCAACCAAAACAAATTTCAGTGCTGATAATAATTCAGAATAGAGATGCTGCTAATGCATTTTGAATAAATTGTGAAAACCAATCATGTCTGATTGAGTACATTGCAATTTTCCATAGTTTTGGACAATCTGAATACCTCTTGCAGTAAGTTAAATGGTTTAAAACTTGGCTAGCTAATTAATGCCTTTATTACTGGATTACAAGGGTTTATCTTCAATTTTGAGACTCAGATTTCCCAATGTATAAATCTGTCATGTGAATAAGAGTCAAAGTTGCATTTCCATCCAACATTTTCCAAATATGCCTATACCATGAAATAGAGTTTTGACTAGAAAATAGGAACCAAGTTCAGTTATATCCATAATTATGTCCACTAGGATTCTATAAAGAAATAGAAGTCAAAATGTATGCATAGTAAAAAAGCTGAAAATTGGAAAAATTGTATTACCTCCTTATTGTATTTCTTTACCTGTAATTTAGATAAAGAAAATCTTGGGGGCTCTCCCTTTAAAAAGTTTCTTGGTAAACCATCTACATGGAATACCTTACAAGTATTACCATGGGAATCATACTAATATAAATCTTGAAATAATACTATTTTTACTACATTTATCCTTCTGTATAAAGTCACTGAGATCTATTTATATAAATATTAATCAAAAATATTTTTTTAAAGAATTACATCTAAAAATAGGAATTGGGGCAGGGGGAAATAAATACTCCAAGATATTCTAAAAATTAAAACACTAAGTAATTAGAATTTTTTTTCAGATTTCCCTGGATAAATGACAGTTTTTAAAAAGTATGTGAAACTTACTTCAATGAATTGAGTAACCTGATATTTAACAAAATGATGTTCTATGTATATAAATCTTGATATAGAATCTTGATAATTATCACTACAAGATAATATTTCATCAGCATACAATAGTGATTTGTGCTCATCTCTACTTTTATACCCAGGATATACTTCAAATCCTAATAAGAGAGGCCCAGGATAAGTGAAATTAAACGTAAGAGGAAAAATATCTTTGATGAGTTCCATCTTGATAATTCACTTTGTAATAACTCTAGTCAAAGGAATAAAAATTCACATTATAATCCAATTTACCAGGAAAGAAATAACCACTACAAATCCTAGAATGGTACATCTTAAGTATACAAGTAGTAAGCAAGATTAGGTAAGCAAGATTTCTCACTCTTTTTCTGATACTTGATAGCACAGGATGGACAGAGAAACATGATATCATCTATGAATAGTCTATCTGCTAATGCTGTTATCAGATTCTGAGTTCAACTGTTGACTAGAATATCTGAGAACAGTTTGTACAAAATCAGCAAAATTTTTACCAACCTTCTAAAACATTTGAAAAAACGTAACTGTAAACCTCCACCAGTACAGGAGCAAATCCTGTATGTTAATAGCGTATAGATTTTTTTGTCATTCAACAAGATAGCTATTAAGATTCAGCTCTTTTTTTTCTAGTTTTCATAGATTTCATAGTATTTGTTATTGCCCAATTTAGAAAATATCTATTCCTTCTGAGAAAGATACCTAAGCAATTTCATAGTTAACAACTACAGATGACATAATGAACAATGATGCACATAAAATGCCAGTATTTCCAGAGGTAAAAGAAAAAAAGAAAGAATTTTCATTCATCTGAGATAAACATTTCAAAGAACTAAAAAGAAAAAGATAAAAAGCATAAATAGAAAAAAAGCACCAAAATAATACATTTAAAATAATATAATTCCTCTTCCCCTAAAGAAACCCTCATGCTATAGGAATTTCTCGAAGGCATGTGCTGAAAATACAGGGCAAGAATTCCAATAAAAATGGTATGGAATTAAAACACTTCTCCTTTGTCACTGAGGATTGACCACAGCTGTCTCAAACCTTTGACAATAAAAATATCTAAAGTTACTCCTGAATTACATATTTTTGGTGCATAACATTTTTGTATCAACATTTTGGCTGGCAAAACCAATCCTAATCAATCTGCAAGTTAGTTTGAAATATCGTGAAAGGGCTTGTAATATAATAACCTCTACCATTTCAATAGCTATGTCAAAATTGTGTGACTTTCAGGTTGTTTTATAAAAACATACAGATCATTCTTCTGTTAGGAATTGCTGGAATAAAAAAAAAACCATCTATAACTGCACACATTTATTGGAGTTGAAAGAACCAATAAAGCACAATCCTCATTTTGGAAGCTACGGTAGCAAAGCTAGAGTAACATCTCCTCTGACAACAGGATGATGGAAGCATACCAGGCCTGGAAACAGTTTAGAGTTCAATCTCTGTATGTAGGATTTCAGGCACACATTGATAATTCTAGCTCCCGCTATGGCCCTGCCACACAACAGAGCAATTTGGCTAGTATTTACCACAGGAGTAGAAAACAAATTGAAGCACATTTTGTGGGTGTTCCTTCCACTCACTGACAGCTGTAATACAGCCATTTGGAAATTACTTGCAAATGCCTTTTTGTGCACATTTTGAAAAATCAAACCGTAAAAGACTGCCAACAGAAGAACTGTTATGTTTGTTCAATTTCAACCTCATTTCTGTCCTTCCCTACCATCCAGGATAAAGAACTAGAAATAAATTTATATTCTTAGACAACAATTACTTTGTGTTGGGGCCTTCTAATTTTCAATTTTGAGCAGGGCAGCTTTATAAAATTACAAATATTCAAATTGGTTAGCCCTTGTAAGTGTGTTGATAGTAGCTATCTGTACAATAACGTATTTGAAGCAGTGGTTTCTAAGATTAAGAATAAAGATTATTATAATACAGTTTTTACAACTGAAAGGCACACCTCATCCTAAAGTTGGAAAAGGTTTAAGAGTTTATGTTTTGAACAGTATGTGCTCACCTCTGTGACACCACGTTAGCTTTATAGACAGCATATTTTGCAGATAACTTTTAGGTATGACTAAGTCTGCCCCACATGTCCTGCTGTGCTCTCCCATTGTAGCAGCAGGGACTGATCCTATGAGGAGTAAGCGGAGAATGCCAGGAGTGTGTACCAAGAGTATCTTTCCTAGCAAGGTATATGGAACCCACTATATTATTGGTAAAAGACAGTGGAACAGATCAGTTATAAATGTGAAGCAGATGTGCCTTGGCCATGACTCCATACAGGTAGTCCTCAACTGACAACCATAACAACGAACCAGAATTTCTGTTGTCGAGGAAGGCAGTTTTTAAATAATTTGCACCCAATTTTACAGCCTTTTTTTTGGGGGGGCATGGTTAAGTGAATCACTGTGACTGTTAAGTAATTCACACAAGCGAATCCATTTCCTATGTTGACTTTACTTGTCAGAAGCTGGCTGGGAAGGTTGCAAATCATGTGATCCCAGGATACTGCAATTGTTACTGCCGGTTGCCAAGTGCCTGAATTTTGATCACATGATGTGAGGATGCTACGATGGTCCTAAGCGCCAGGACTGGTTGTAAGTCACTTTTTCAGTGCCATTGTAACTTCAAACTGTTGCTAAACAAATGGTTGTAAGTCAAAGATTACTTGTAACCCCCATCCAGAAAGACTCCCTCAGAATTATGGGAATTATAGTCCCAATTTACAACCATATTGGAGTAAAATATGAACTTCAGTGTAAAAATTGATATATGAAAAAGAGGAGAAAACATCCAACAATATTTTCAGCTCAGAAATTCTCTCAGTTGAGAAATGCCCCCCAAAAGGAACCACTTTAATCAATTATGAAAAATTAATTGTAATTATGAAGATTCCAAATAAGTTTTATTTAAAATGCATTGTCAATTGTTACTTGCTATTTACAAATATGGAACTAATTTTAAAATGAAATATGAAAACATTTGGCAAAACAAAGAGTCTGACTGGGATTAAAGCCTTCTTAAATGTTTGGATAATTTTATTAATATTAATATGCAAGAAACAGCTGTTTTACTTGATCTTTTACAAATGAAATATAGTGATAATATTCATAATGGTAATATACATTTGATATATGTTATAGTATGCTCTTTTGGGGTAAGCAAAAGTATGCAAAGTGCAAAAAACAAATAAGAAATAGCAATTAAAGGAAATAATGCATGGGATTAAAAAAATACTGCTAAATGTCATTTATACCAATACCATTCACTATATCTCTCCATATTTTATCATTTCATATTGTCTTCTTGATCTATTCATTCTTTTTTTTGGAAATTTGATCATTCTTTCTATATGACCAAGCTGCCTCAACATATTTCTTACTTATATACTGATCACTCATGTTAGTACCCTGTTTTCCCCAATATAAGACATCCCCTGATAATAAGCCCAATCAAGCTTTTGAGCACATGGCAATAAGGCCAAGCGCTTATTTCAGGGTTCCAAAAAATATAATACAGGGTCTTATTTTCGGGGAAACATGGTATTCAATCCACAATAGCTCATTATCATTCATTCAATAGCTTGTCTCTTTTTGTTGTGTTTCTTATGTGCTCTATTCCCTCTGTATACCATGTAAGAAAACGGACGGAGGGATACTTCTAAACGCAGCCAATTTTACTTCCCAACAAACATTTCATCTGTCTTTATTAAATATTCTATCATGGTACATAATTCATCAACTTTTAATTTTTTGCCATTTTTCCATAAACCATTTTTCTTATACATACATACATATACATATACATATACATATACACATACATACACACATACATATATATATATATAACCTGATGAGAAACAAAAATCTGCATTCCTCTGCCCAACATAAAGCCTTACTGAAGTTCACAAATTTTCTTTTTTTCATTTGTACCTTTCAATCAGAATTCTGCCAACATTTTCCCATAAACATTTAATAAACTAACCTCCTGTATTTTTTGTACTTCTTTTGCTATCTTTTCCTTTGCATAGGATATTAAATGGTATTCTTCCAGGCATCAGGCATGGTTGTAGTCTTCACACACTTGTTAAACTAAACACAGTCACTCCATAAGCAAATCCCATCTATAGTTTAACCTTTCTCCGTTGCAGTCTACTCCTGCAATCTTACCATTGTCTAACATTCACATAGCACGGATGTCTTCCTGTTTGACCTTTTTTCCTTAGGCCCTAACACTTGTAGCATTTGTTTCAATTCCATTATTTGCCATGTACCTATAATTCCCATACATAAATATCGCTTTCAGAATTTTTCACTTCTGTTTCATTTCAAATTCTCATTGCTTTTATTTTTAATTCTATTCATTCTGCTGGAGGCTCCTGGTTTAGCTTTTTTTATCTACCTCCAAAGCAATTATTTCCATCAAAATTTCTTTGCATTTTCTGTCTGTATTAACTTAACCATTCCTTGCTGTCTCTTACATTCTTTGCAAGAAGAATGTAAGAGAGAAAATCTTCCTCTCAGCTGCATTTTTTGCACTCATTCTCAATTTTTAATTCCTTCAAATGTGCACTGACGTAAGCTCTTAAACTATGTTTCAAAACAAATAAATTGTCTTTTTAAGCACATCCTCACCAGTTATCATTTTCATTCATTCTTGGATATCTGAATGGTCCAAATGGTCCATTTGCTTTTCCTGTACTCTCTCATCTAGTTCCCAGCATCCATGCCAACTAACAGAATAAATTTTCCCTGGAATTTATTTATTGAGAGTGTTGTGCAACTTTTTCCAAAACTTATCTCTGATTCTTCCAGATGTCACTTGTAATGTGATCTTTTGTATATCTAGTGGAAGTATTCTAACGTTACAACATACTGGCTTGAATTCAACCGTGTTTACTGATCTACATGACTGATAATGTCCTTACACTACCTTTTTCCCCCGTCCCAT
>WNWU01000004.1:20312635-20359379 GCA_012654045.1 Ptyas mucosa
CCCATCTAGTTCCTAGGGACCCACCAATGTGATCCTAAAAATGGGGGCAATACAGACCTGATTTGGCAGTGTGTATAAAAGAGCTACATAGGAAGGAGAGGGAAAGGAACCTCCATTCTCTGAGCTGAAGTATATGTCATTCATCTGCTTTACTTTGCCTACAAATAGAGGATTGTGCAAAAACATGCATTCATTTATCAAACAGAATGCTGTATCTGCCAAAAGAGCCAATGCAGTTGGCATCAACAGAATTATGGTGTCAAGTTCACAGGAAGTGATAACATTGCTCTATGCTACACTGGTAAAACCACAGTGTCCGCTTCTGGTTACCACAATATAAAAAAGAAAAAATGTTGAAGAATTAGAAAGTGTTCAAAGAAGAATAGTAGAGATAGTAAGGGACTCGGAGGCTAAATTCAGCAAAGAAAAGGTAATGGAACTGGGTATGTTTAGCCTAAGGAAGAGAAAGTTAAGGGGGAGATATGATTGGACATTTGCATTTATTCTCCATAGTATCCAAGGATAAAATATGAACTAATCAAAGAATGCTCTACAGCAGGGATGTCAAACTCACGTCATCGCAGTGACATCACATGATGTATCAGGACTTTTTCCCCCCTTCGGTAAACTGGGTGTAGACATGGCCAGCATGTGACGCATTCGGCCTGTGAGCCGGGAGTTTGACAGCCCTGCTCTACAGAGAGAGATCCAAAATTGAAATAAGGATGAGTTTCCTGGCTGTAAGAGCTATTAAAGCTCCATAACTCATGGATGCTCTGTCACTGGAGGTTTTTCTAGAAAAGATTGGATGACTATTTGCCCCAGATGGTATGAGAATACCTGCAATGGACCGGGTGTCGGACTAGAAGACTTCCCAGGACCCTTCCAACCCTATGATTCTATGTTTTTTTTTTAAATTCAAAATTGAGATATAAACCTTAAAATCTATGTATATAATGTG
Source organism: Ptyas mucosa (assembly GCA_012654045.1). NCBI lineage: Eukaryota > Metazoa > Chordata > Lepidosauria > Squamata > Colubridae > Ptyas > Ptyas mucosa. The sequence continues at coordinate 20,313,597 of WNWU01000004.1, forward strand.
TAGAATATTTGTTCAATGATTTCAATTTTGAAGAATGTAAAAGTTTATTTTACATTTGGGTGGTTTAGGGGTGGGGAACTGTGGTGGGTGGGAGTGTGTTTGGGGATTGTTATGTGTGCTGGACCTGGTCTTTGGATGTTAAGTGAATTTTGTTGTATGGGTATACTGTGTATACACGTACAATGACAATAAAGTTATTATTATTATTTATTTAAATTGGTTTACAGCAGAATTAAAAGTCGATAACCTTTTACATTCATAAGAGAGAATATAAACCCACTTTTGGGTTAGTAGCAAAAGCACAGTTAGCATATTGTTTAGATATGATGAAGAGAGAGAGAGGGTTTGGCTTCTCTTTAACAGAGGGCACATGGAGAAATGATGACCCAGAAGACAAAAGGGAAGGCAGTAGATTTAAGTCTTTAAAGCACAGACCACCTAACAAGATAACTCTGAAATGCTTCTAATTTCAGTAAGGCTGCAACTTGCACCTCCCTCTCATTGTAAACAACTAATCCCAGCAGAAAACAACAGAGAGTAAAATGTATACTCATTCTGCAGCATTCCAGACCCTGCTTTATCTTTTATTTATTTTTCTAAGAGGTCAGAGATTGGGGGGTGGGTGGGTGGGAGGAAGCCAAAGACACAGGCCATCTCTTGTGTGGCCTTAAAGGAAGCTGTTTTAAAGGCAACGTCCAAGAACACACAATCTGGAGTTTTTATAGCAGAGCAATTCCAGGCTGCATTCTCTCCTCCCCGCCACTCTTTTGTGGTAAAGCTACACAGCTTTAAACCAAAGGACAGGGTGGTCGATTGCTTCGGAAAGAAATGTAAAGAGTTGGGAAATAATTCCTTTTCCTGTTGAAACTATAAATAAGAAAAGCTGATTTACACAGTGCCAGGACTGCTGACTTTCAGAGCTTGCTATCTATCTATAAATCAAGTGTGTTGAGCAAAGTTAACGAGGGGGGGGGGGGGGAGGTTGGCTCTTTTGCCTAAAATATTGAGAATATTAAAAAACCCTGTATTTTTGCATTCTCTTTAGTCCCAGAAAACAGAAATGGATGAAAACGAACACATAGGAAGACTCAGAATAATCAGGGAGGCTGAAATATGCATTGTTCGCACACAAGAAACAGACTTCAGCAATGCAAAGACAGTTCATAATTAAAGGCTATATACCAATTATTTAGGATTCATTGATTCACAGCCCTAGATGGGTGATCAGTCCTTGCCTTATAGTCAGTCTGCAGATATTAAGAGGTAGAATGCATCTACTACTTTATCTGGGCATTTAAATGCCAATCTGGAATATCAACCAACTCTAAACTGCATTTCGCAGGGAGCATATTCTGGCCCACCTACTTATGGTTGGCTTTGTGATAAAGCATTTGCCTGAAAAGAAGTGGGGTTAACCGATTTGTAAAACTGAATGTTCCTGGTTGAATATTCTATGTGAAATTATTGTCTTTTCCATGTTTGGGATCTGAGGCAGCTTGTGGATCATTTATGAGATCTGGTACTCATAGATTTTTGGTTGACCTGTCCTAGAGCTGCCACTATTATCTTCTGGTTTTCTGACATTATCACTGCTTACTCTGGAAAAGAATCAACACTTCTGCAATGATACTCTCTCTAAAACATATTATTCAAAATAAGGAACTGTTTTGAAGCAGTGAGAGGGGTAATAAATAGAAATGACTCAATTTTTCATGTTGGAATTTTAGTGTTTTGGTAGGATAACAGGGAGACATGGTATCATAAAAAGGAACACATTTCACTCAGTGGGCATTTCCATTAGGTCACACGGCACTGTGCCATGGTCCTGGGTGGTCTGCTTACTTGGGTGTTCCATAATGGCGAAGGACACTTAAGGTGTCAGTGAGCGACATTGTCTATTAGTATAATGCAGTGCAGAACTCATCCTGGAACTCCAGAAGCATAGCTGTCCAGGCCCAATGCCAAAGCAAGCATCTTGCTGGCTGTTTTTTGTCGGTCTCTGGCAAGAGCTATTGGATTTAAATATAAATCTTACAAGGAGAATATTTTCTGTATTGGGGCCTTTTTTAAATAGCAACCAACTTCCACAAAGACTATGGAACACACCTCCATATTCATGTGATGCCATATCTGTTTCTCAGAGTGGCTAATTTGTGATCTGTAAATTAGTATCTTTGTTTCATAGTTTTATCTAATTCTTCCTCTTTATATTAATTCTGAAACACATTGCTTAGTGCACATTGCCTACATTATGAGAATCTGTTCTTTTACGGGATCTAGTGCTCACGGTCCTGCACACTGGGATAAATGTGGCATGCATGGCTAATATGAGAGGCATTCAGCAAGTTCTGTGAAAGGAAGATACCATCCCAAGAGTATAATATAATGTATTTGATCATCTCCACATGAGTGCCATATTATTTGCAGCTCTGCAAACTATGAAGTTGGAAGCAAGACTCTTTTCTCCTGAGGTAATGTCCTGTAAAATCTGTTATAATGGTACAATATATAAATATCACCTTGGAACAGGTTTGCTATAATGCATGTATTATATAAGATGGACAGTGAGTGAAAGGTTTTGTGCTGTAGTCTATGAATCCCAAACCCCTCATGGGATTAATTAGAATTTTTTCAGCGTGTCCCTAGCTCTGTACATCAGGCTTTATTAAGAAAACCACCTAATCGCTTCATGATCCATCTTCAACTAGTTGTATTACTTTCTTTTTAACTTCCCCTTCACTTGGACATATTCTCACAAAAAGCAGCATTAAATTGGAGACATGTGGTAGATGGCAGCAGGGTTTAACTAGACACACATGCTCTCCCTCATTCATAATCTTGCTGCAAGAACAAGACTGTATCATTTGCTAAGGCAAATTCACCTGGGTTATGCAGGAGCTACAGAACAGCAACTCTTGTTTAAGGGCCCAGTTTTAACAGGTTCAGCAATATGTTTTGTATTCTTTACATTTCTATTCCATATATCTATACCATTTGTGTTCCAAATGGCTTACAAATTTGTGTTAAAACAATTCACAATAATAATTTCAGCAGCAATAATATCTCTAGACAATGTGAAGAAATAATGTTATGAATTTGTATTAAGTAACTATTAAGAGATCTGGTAAGTCATCTTAATTAAATGTCTATGGAGATTCTCAGTCATCCAGGTCATGGCTGTCCAAAGGTGCTTTTTCAAGAGGCAACTGAGAGAAAACTATATTACCATTAAAGTTAGATCAGACAGAAAGCATTTTGTTGATTTTATCTATTTTTATGTTTAACACAATGGACTATTCACACAGACACAGAAGCAACATTTTCTGTGCAACTCAACAAGTTTAAATTCATGGCTTCTGGGAACAAAACTGAGTATATACTCAAAATAAAGAAGAGTAGCAATCTTGCCAAACATGTTTTTATTACGAATGACATCAGTTTTACTCTGACATTCACTGCTACTTTAAGCTTGTCATCTAGCCAGCTAACTTCCCAGATGTGTAATGCATGCTATTAGATACATCAAGCCAACTCACTGCTGTGAGAAATGGATTGACACTTCTAGTGAAGAGCTGTGTATTTCTACTCATGATATAGTAGCAAACTGAATACATTAAAGTGAAGATTTTAAAAAGATAATATTAGAAAGAGAGCACCATGGCAAATAGTAACACAATCTCTTTTCAGGGAGTTGATTCAGCATATGATTAAGACATCAGATACTCCTTAAAATGCATACTGATAATCTGTCAATTTAGAATCCTGGAGGTGTTTTCCCTACATTCATTTACTTGTCAAAAACTGGTAAATTATTGGTTTGTTTTTTTAACTCAAACAAAACATAAAACTGGGGACTACCTTACAAGAAAATCACATTTGAGCTAACCCATTAGTTATAAAATGTATAATAGCTATAATTTACTACTTAAACTCAACAAGCTTGGGATAATATTTCACAACCAAAACCAAATTGCCTCCTTTGACTTAAGTGTATTAATATCTTTTTTTTCTTTCCTATCTCACTTTGGAGGGAAAAGTATATACTCAAGGCACTAATACAGAGATTACATATATTTTCCATGGGAATCAATATACATGTATTAAATCTCACTTATTCAGATTATTAAGTAGAATTTATCACAGGAAAGCTGCCATTATGCTGTCACAGCTGTTATGGAGAAGATTAGAAAAGGAACAAGAAACATGCTTTTTATGGTGTTTTCAGTAATGCTACTGGAGGGAGAATGGACAAAATATTTAGTTTTTTTTAAAAGCAGTTATTCAAAATTAATATGCTATCCTGTTAGAGATATAACACTTCTATTTCTTTTATTCAAAAAAAGTTGCCAAAAATTGATGGTGTATTTCAGCAGCACAATCTGGGGGAGCACTGAAGATCACAAAAAGAGACAAAGCAGTCCACCCATCTATGGATTAGGGGGCAAGGAAAGCATATACCTGGTTATATTGTAGTTTTTCCTTATACCAGCATGAAACAAGTTCTAGTAAGTGACGTAAACAAATGACACCCAATGTAGCATGGTGGTTAAGATGTTAGACCAAGAATGGGGATACCAAAATTCAAATCTATCATAGCCACAGAAGCTCATAGAATGGCTTTGGGCCAGTCACTCTTTTAGACCAACCTATCTCACATGATTGTTAATATTTTGAGGAAAAATGGGAGGAGGGATGCTAGGTACATTGCCCTGAGCTTCTAAGAAAGGATAAGATATAAATTGAATGAATGAATGAATGAATGAAGTGAAAGGCAGTACTACTTTTAAAATTAAGATTAGGAAAAAACCTTTATTGGTGAAGAGGAAGAAGAATTATCTATGTGTACTGAAGTCAACTTTAGTGCAGAAATTTTGGTTATAAAAAAGCATCTGCTTCCTAAAAAAGTCAAAGAGGGACAAGTTCCAGGGTGGCTATTTGAGGTAACTGATACTCCTTAATTCGTTACATATGAAGCAAGAGGGAGGTGAAATGAGCCAAATATAGACAGGAGATATATAGTCAGAATTCTCCCTTCACTGCTTAGATGCCATCACTCACTGTGTGCTAAGCAGCCTGAGAACTGAAATTATATAACCCCGTTCTTGCCAAACTATTACGAAAGTAATGAAACCAAGGCTCACTTTCTGCTAGATTGAAGGAATCCAGAAATTACTGTGCAGCCTGAACAGATGCACCTAGATGACAATCAAAAGGCCTCTGCATCTTGGTTAATACAGTATGGTGATTTCTTCTCAACTATAGATTTTGATGTGGCCATTTCTCATTGATCCTTGATAATTTTGTCATGGTAACAGAAGTTAAAAGCAAAAGATAATAAACTTAATTATAAAATGTAAAACTAAAACTAGAACATAAGATTTATAAAATTAAAGTAGTACAGGAGATCTCTCTGGTCTACTGAATAGATTTTCAATCATAAAACTAAACAGTTGAGAAAATAAAGAATAATTTATTGCTCTTTATAATGTCATTTATCTAAATATTAATACCTGATAGACCATTTCAAGAAAGCTTTAATTGGGCCACTGCCACATGAAAGTCTCTCTCACTCTCTCTCTTAGCAGACACTGTCGAATTCTGATTTAGAAAATTAAATTTGAACACTCTTATCTCCTAAATTCTTCACTCTTTCCAAAGAGCTACTCCTGTCTTAGGTGAATCTCAACAGGAGTATTATTTAGGAGTATCAAACTGGTCTTGTCTGAAGATGAACTGGAAATTACCCTTTATCTTTATGGTATGGGAATTTAATTTATAGTATGCCGGCAATGAAATGTGGCAACTATATTTACAGTACCTATAGCCTAGTTTTATAATTGCAATGTGCTTCAGAAAACTAAGCTTTTTCTTCACATTATACAAGCATGTGATGAGAATCAACTTCAAGGAGCAGTTGTTTTTAATTCATTACTTAATGTTTTCAATTCATTGCTACTAGAAATTGCCTGCAAAGGGAGGTAGATCACTTACACAACAGCCATCATTTATATAACAATTTAACTTTTTCAAACAATACAAGAAAAATATGGAACTAAAAGGACAAGCCATTGAGAAAAAGCTTGCCAAAATAAGGTTTGCGGGAGCATTTCCTATGTGAAATAACACATATAAAATATTGTCAAGGTAAATAATTTTGTAAAGTTAATCAGCATTAATACCACTATTAACTTAGGTTCTATTATTTTAAGAAAATTAAAACATTTCCCCCATCTACTTGATCCATGCTGCATACAATTTAATTTTTCTCCAACATGTCCCTGTCATTAATCTTTTGTTTAAGTTAAATATTCTCAATACAATACTGTTTCCTCATAGGCCAGTTGCCTCTGACTCTTCTGGTTGCCATTTTTCGACCATCTACATTTTTTTTCCCAATGGTACAATAATAATGAAACAAAGATACTTATACCATAGTTCTGGAAAGTTCTAGAAAGTTATTATGATATCAACAATTGCATTTTTCCATAATAGAGAATTTACTTTTTGAACAAGAGTCTCAATAAAGAAACAAACTTTTCCTGGTCAGTCAATTGTCAGCTCAAGTCTACAATTAACCACTCGCAGCTCTCTTACAAAGGGAAGTCAAATAAATAAATAAATCTATAAATGAATAAATAAATAAATTTATCACATTTATATAGCAATTCATCTCATGTAGTGACTCTGAATGGCATACACACTAAAAACAATCCAAATAGATAAAATTCAATAAAAAGTACAACCAAAATAAATTATAAATATAAATTATTAAAAGAATACACTAAAAATATTTTTAAAAATGGCGAAAAGAAAAACCATGCAGAGCGCATTCCATGTAACCATCCAGCAGGCTTTGCTCTATCATAGTATCCCCACAACGTCTGACATATACAATATGTGCCTTTTTAAAAAAAAGAATCTGGTGGATTTTTTTTGCTTCTCCCCATATCTGTGTTAACTATTTTAATGTGCATTGTTCCACACTGATATGCATATATCATTTGAAAATGTGTATCTTTGTCGTCCCTTTTTATTTTAATCATGTAAAATATTTGATTTCAATAGGAAACACGGCTATTTCACCTTGTATACATTATTCCAAAATTGTGATTAATGTTTATTTCTCTTTTGACTTCCTATTCTTAAATAGTTACCATCTATTTTTACTTTTTACTTTTTAGATCTTTTTACTATTAAATTGCTGTATCTCTACAGGAGCCTGATGAAGGAAAAACATTTCCTGAAAGGACAAGCAAACAATTTTATCTAAGTAACCTAAAATCAAACTATTCTACAGCAGGGGTCACCAAGCCCTGGGGTATTGCCTGGTATGGGGCCGTGACCTGCACAAGTGGTGGGCAAGCATTAGAAAGTTTGGGGACCATTGCTGAACAGTGTTTGTGGTCATAACCTACTTTTGTAGAATTCATTTAGCATCTCTTCATTATCTGAAGATACTAACACCTCTTCAGGCAATTTTACTTTAAAGTATTATCTTCCCACCAATTTATGTGAAATAAAGCTATTCTGCTTGTAATTTTCTAAATGTTCTCTGAATCGTATTTAAAAAACATGGCATTACTCTTGTTTTTAGCTTCCCAATCTTATATGCCAATGGCAATCTTTTTAACACTAATTTTATTTACTATGCATATCAGGGCATTTTAATATTTCTCAGGTAGAGGCATCTGCAGGAATGAAGGCTTTCATCAAAATGATAAAAAGAGAATTGCACAGTCATGATACAGTACATGTACGAAAGGGGAACAGTTTGCATCACAATGGTACAACGTTGCTTTGTACCCTCTTGTGGCCCTGTTGTGGATGCCTCTATCCTCATTCATAATTCTGTTTTCTCTCCTGGAAATAAAGAATATCCTGTTTGGCATTCAGCCAAACAGGATATGCTTTGGATATTCCATAATTAGTTGATTTTAATGCTACGATTCTCTATATAAAACCACAAAAGATTTTTCAAAAGGCCACCTACCCTTCTTCAATTCTGACAGAATTCATGATGATGCAGTTAATAATTTTAACTTTGTCCTTGATCAAACATGAAGTACCAATGACAGAACGCTTTACGGAAGTCTTTTCGCCTATTTGAGAAGATGCACCTACAATGCTGTCAGATCCAACCTATGGAGGAAGAGAAAAAAACTGAACTACCAAGTATTAAACAATATCTTCTCACTGAATTGTTGATAGCTGCCAATTAACAGACTGAAGAGACCCAAATTAGCTTTAATGAAACCTCAAGAATCTTTTTCTTTTTGCACATGAAAAAAGGTTTACTTTTTTCTGTTGTATATTGGAGAATAGAAAGCACTCTAAATCTGGCACTTTCTCTGAAGTTAACTGTTTCCAGCCTACTGGAATAAATAGTATACATTATAAATACATTTATGATAGTCCATTGCAGGGAGTTAGCAAACACAGACTTAGACAGATGTAAATGCTACTTTTATAATTAATAAAAATCAGTGCACTTCAGCAATACCAACCCAGCAGATCAAGCATACAGTTGGCCTTGTTCCCATGATCTGCTTAATTTTCTAGGAGGGTTCTAGGAGAAGCATGTTCTACACCAGGGGTGTCAAACTGGCGGCCTGTGGGCCGGATGTGTCATATGTGCAGGCTCTGCGAAGGGGAAAAACGTCGTGATACATCACATGACGGCAATGTGACACCGCAAGTTTGACACCCGTGTTCTACACAAACACACAAACAAGTGAACAGGAATTTTTTTTGTGCCATGTGAGAAAACCTGACTTGATCAAATTGGAAGGTGATCATTTCACACAATCCTACCTGCCTTGCGCTCATACCCAGACCCATTCTCTTTCTCAGAAAGTCTGAATGCAATGCATACATCTTTTATGGACTTTAAGATTTCCTGTGAAATTGCCCCTGCTTTATTCACAAAAGAGTGTCATCCTCATAGTATTAGAAAATTTATTAGCATCTATCTTACTTAGTTTGCCTAAACTAAGATTTTTTTCTTACCTGCTCTAAAACTCAGAATCTTAATCTACTAGTTGGCAGTGATACAAGATCCTAGTTGCTCCTGAAACCACTGCTCCCTACTTCAGCAAACACGACAAGACAAAACTATAAGTATCTGTACATTCAGATGTGCAGAGAAATGGTTAAAATACAAAGGTATATTGCCTGAAAGCTTGAAAGAGCTTTCATTGTAACAATATTTACCAGGAAACAAGAACCAGGAAAACAAAATGCTGTGCCATATTTATTTACCTCTATCTCTTCATTATCCCCTTCTTGCTACTCACCATGCACTTATCAATAATCTGTGCAGAACTATGAACCAGAGGTTCTTCAGGACAAAGTGAAGGCAGCAGTTTGGAAACCTGAAATAAAAAAATTGAAATCATACATTAATGCCCCACCAAACATACTCCTGTTTCTAATATAAAAATTACCATTAGTATACTCAAAATTATTATGTTCAAGAGACCAAAAAGGACATGCATAAAAATTCAGTGTGTGTGTGTGTGTGTGTGTGTGTGTGTGTGTGTGTAAAACCTCTTATGTCCTAATTATGCATGATGTTTTTAATTTTTTAAACAGGCAACAATTAATTAGGCTTCAGGAGACTATATAGGACCGTGATGGCAAACCTATGGCATGTGTGCCACAGGTGGCACGCGGAGCCATATCTGTGGGCACACAAGTGTTGCCCTAGCTCAGCTCCAGTGCGCATGCACATGCCAGCCAGCTGATTTTCGGGCCTTCTGGAAGTTTGAAAACAGGTCATTTCCGGCCTCCGAAGGGCCTCCGGGAGTGTGGGGAAGGCCGTTTTCGCCTTCCCCAGGCTCCAAGAAAGCCTCTGGAGCCTGGGGAGGGTGAAAAATGGGCCTACCGGGTCCACTGTGCCAAAAGCGGGGGTCGTGACGGGGGGTTGCGTGTGCATGCGTGGGGAGTGGGGTGCATCGAATTATGGGGTGGGCACGCACACGTGCGACACCCCCATGTTCCCCCCACTTTTGGCACGCGACGGCAAAAAGGTTAGCCATCACTGATATAGAAAGTTATAGGCTACACAAGCTATTTCCTATGTCAAACTTAGTCTAAGTTTGAACATTGCTTGGCCTTACACATTGAGCAAAAATATTTAGATAAATATTTGAGATAAATTGTAAATAGATTTCGACTGATAAAGCCATTTAGAAATAAACTGAAATAAATGGAGTCCCTCCACCATTATCTGAAAATAAGCAAGTCACTTGCAAAGAAACAATTATTTAAAATTGTTTAGAACACATGCCAAAGGGCCGTCATAGGTGGAAAATGTTCAGGAACACCAGGAAAGTTTTAAATTATTCCCCCTCAGATGTTCGTAATGAACATCTAATTCTTTGTGATCCCAGCAAGATACATCTCATTTGGGAGCCTTTTGTGTAGCCTCCCCTGAGCAATAGATTGTGCTGTATCCTGAAATATGGATTTAAGAAAAATCTTATTGCAGGACCCAATCTGGGATGGTGACCAGGACCAGAGGTTTAGTCTTCCGAGCTTTTGGTAGAGAGAAATTCCCTAAGGATGGGCTCCAACACAAGTCTGAAAGCTTGGAAGACTAAACTTCTGGTCCCAGTGACCAACCCAGATTAGATCCTGCAATAATATTATTTGCCAACAATCTGACTCTTGGCAACATTACTCAGGCCTTCTCCAGAATGATCTGTCTTCACTAAGGAAACATATTCATCTTGCTATTGGCCATTTCTTCTTTGTGACTTTGCAAAATATATCCAAAATACCATAATCTGATCCTGGTTATTTGTACATCAAGGGACCAGTCTGGATTGGTTTATTCTATGATCTATTTGCTGGGGGTTTTTTTTGACATCCATAGTGTTCTCATGTGTCTACTCCAATAGCAAAGTTCAAAGCATCAATACTCTTATCTTGATTTTGATTCCATAGAATGTCTTAAGAAAAACCAACACTTGCACAATCCTGATTTCAGCGGAAATATACACATCACAGCATCTGAATATCTTTTCCAAGACCTTCAATGCTATCTACCAAGTGCTAGTCAGTAGTCCGATTCTTTTAATGTTACTAGTTGGTTTTTAAAGCAGAAGTTTAACTTTTAATTCCATAGAGCCTCCTGTCCTATGATAGGGAAGGACAATTAGTTATTCTAGGATTCCCATTTTCCTAAGAACATTTCACACAGTGTCATGGTCAATACAACTGACCATGAATTATTGAAGTAGATATTGATTTTGTTTTGGTCTTCTTTGGCTTTCTCAATTATTCAGCATGCATTAGTAATTATGTCTTTTATTTGTTTCCCTTTTCTGAAACCAGCTTGAACATATGGTATCTCCCTTTTCACGTAGGGCTCTTATCTGCCCTGAATGACAGCATGATTTGCCAGCATGTGATTTTTTTAAGGACATTGTATGATACTTCATACACTCTGTTAAATTTCTTCTTTTTGATATAAACTGATCTCTTCCAATTGTTGGAGTTTGATATTCTCCAGATTTGCTGGCATAGTTTGGTTAAAGCATTTACTGGTTCTTCTTTTGTTGCTTACCATATTTCTATAGATCTACAGATTCTCCTATAGTTGCTTGCCATATCAGTTCCTTTAGCCTTCTGACCTGATAATCACCTGAATAGTGATCTAAACAGTACTAGAAATTCTTGTAAATAGGAAATACCTTTAAAAAATTTTTTACTGTATAATATCTCAGTATACTCCTTCCAAAATTTGATCTTTTCTGATCAGTTACTATCTGTTCATTGATGTCGATTAACATACCAAATTCAGATTGGAACTGTCTTCTCAGTTCAGAGTTCTTTTGGTTGACTTTCCTTGTTTTTCCATCTTGTTTCCATCATCAATGTCTTTACAAAGGTCATTGTGATACTACTTTTTGTCTCTTCTAAACAGCTCTCTGAAGTTCTTTGTTAAGTTTTTCCTGAGGTCTTTGTCTTTCTTAGCTAGGCTTAGCTCCAACATTTCTATTGGTACTGGTTGATTTATTCCATTTTCTGGTGTCTTAGTAACTTTTTTTATTTCATTCCACAGTTCCTCTGGTTGCCTGTCAGTGACGTTCAGATCCTAATATTCTCCTTTAAAAAAGGTGGCTATGTACTCAAGATACATAGTTTCCACAGTTTGTGGAAACTGCTGGTTTTGTTTTTCCACTTTAGCTTGAATTGCAACTTGGATATAAACTATTGTGAGTTTGCTTTTAGGGTTGCAAAAAGGCCAGAAGGATACCTGTTTTCTATCAATTATAGGACAGTCTGAATAACTTATTTCTCTTAGTCTTAAGCGTTTTGCCATTGGAAATCCCACTAAAATAATTATTTAAAAATTATATTGCATTATATACCGGTGTATATGCTCATTCATCTCTTTTTATTATTAACTGGCTTAAGTTGTTCTTTTAAGAGTAATACATGATATCTAAGATTTCTGTTTAGAACATAAAATATATATGCTTAAAAGCTTCTCTTCCCCCCCTAACTTTACATATAATGAAAAATATTTAAATATGCTATTATATGGGAAGCAACTAGTGAGACAAGCAATTCCATAACAGAATGTTCAGGGAGCGCCGGGGCCAAGGGGAGGTTTAGTTTAACTTTAAGGTGCTTTTTTTCTATGAAGTAATCTACTTCCTATTCCCAAAAACTACTCCCTCCTGCTGCCACCTGCCCACACAAAGGGAGCAGCAGACTGAAGAGGTCAACTGAAACAAGTGAAATATTTCCTAAGTACAAAAACAGGGAGCTGAAGTGCTGGTCAGTTTCTGCTGCTAATTCTAATGCATAAGCAGCTGTTTCACGAGTTATGGACAAAAATATACACTGTGCTCACACTGCCACATTTGTACACGCATCTGTTGGATGACATGGCCTGTCATGTGACGTGATCGAGTTTGACACCTGTGGAACATACTGTTGATTTGTCGTCACTCTATTTTTTAAAAAATGTTGTAAGTCATTGTGAATGATTTCTGACAAGATAGAATGCAAATACTGTAAATATATGAAGAAATACATTTTGGTCATTCAGTCATTTTCCCCTTCATGATGTAACCAAGATAAAGGTATTTCAATCTAATCTCTCCATTCTATCCGTCTCTTAATTGTTATAATTACACAAGTACCAGTCCTGATTTAAAAACTGCTTTTTTCTTACCTGCCTGTTTGCTTCAATATATAGTCCAAGAGTGTTAACTCGGTAACATAGTCCATCTTTCATGATGTGAACATAGCAACGAATTTTTCCTCCATGGAATGCCTCTTTTACATCTCCTCTGCAATTGTTCCAACACATTTTGTCTGTACCCAATTCAAACCAGCTATCACCCTTCATAAAGCTATAAATGTCTGTGGGATACAAATATATAAATCATAAACATTTCAAATGGAATTAAAGTGAGCATTATATATGGCACATTCACGTTTTTTTTTCTTTTGCACAGAATGAATGGGTGGGTAAAGAGTGGCTGAATTTATCCTTTACGAGTGACGTTATATCACATTGCTCAATATTTTAATCTTTGCCACTGCCCAGAAGAACAATGGTCTCTGGGATTGTTGGCCCATAGGTAAAATATCATGACAATGAAAAAACCAGTGTGGCCCCATCCACCGGTTGGAAGAAATCTCTTGCTAACACCCTAAAGATCCTTGTTTTAACTGGGACCAAGGAAACAAAGAAGTACCAGCCAAAAGAAAATGCTTTGCTTTTTCTTCTCAGAAATAAGGCTAATTTCTGCTTCAATTGTAAGAGAATAATGTACTTTTGTAATATATGAACAAGGCCCCATAAGTTCCTGTCTCTTATATGGCTGTCAAATGAAAGGAGTTTCTTTCTTTAACAGACCAAAACTCCCTATTTCAGCCAAATTCAGGAACCCAATGTTTGTTTAAACTGATATGTTAAACAAGCTGACTGCCTTATTATAACAAATGATAACTTCCCAGGTTTGGATGTAATACAGAACACTAACTTACTTCTGGCATTATCAAACTGATCACCCTCATTACCTTTCCTTTCACCTTTTCCCATGTTGCTGCTTATCTTTTTAAACCCTGGTGGCAACAATGTCTTTGTGTTTATTTTTATATGGCTCATACTACCAAAATTTTACCAGATTTTTAATTGAGACAAGCTATTTTATTTGTCAAGAAGCAAGCTAAAAAGAGCTTATGAATTGGGAGATGATTGCATCCCCCGTATTGGAGTAATATTCCCCATGTGACATTCGTTTTCTCCTGCATAGTGCTTTTTTTGTTTTTGTCTTTGTACTAACCTGTTTTCTGGTCCTTTTTCTTTTGGTCTTGCTCTTTGTGGTTTTGGTCCTGTTGAAATTGTGCCGGAGAGGAAAACTGCTTTCTAACCAAGTATGGGATCAGTTCACTTCTGATTGAAGTAAATGTCCTAAGGAAATTAAAACAATAGCACTAAGAGATAAATATATTATTTACAAGTTCCTGAGGGGGAAAAATGGTTTCTTCCTTGCATCTGATGTTCAAATAGCTGTTCGCAAAATCTAGATTCTGAACAAGAGCAGAACATTTCAAGACTAGTCTAAATCATTAGACTGTAAGTTTGTAACTAAAATATAATATTGGTCCTCTTTGTACTTCTCCAGGACCAACTCTCGAATTCTGTTTCCCAGCTGCAGTTCATGTTTGCATCTCAGGTGATTTATTTATCTGCAATGTATCCAGCATGGCAAAACCTCTTCTCTCTTTTTATAGCCCTGAAGCTGAGCAGAACTGGTGAGTGGTCCATTTTCCCTTTTCTGGGAATTCTTGCCTTCCCCCTGCCTCTCAGCTTCAGCAGCATAACATTCACAGTCCATTTAAGGGGAATGGTGGCTTGACACATTCTCAGCTCCCTCTTTGCAGCCAATCAAATGCAATCCAACCAGCTGATTTCATTACAAAATGGATCTGTCATTGACATTGGCTATTTTGATTATTTACGGATCCTTTTAAATGTTTTTGCATGCCCAGTAATGCAGGCAAAGGGAGCTGGGTAAAACTGACCAAACTGGAATGAAACTCCCAACAACATAGCATCTAAACAGACTGATATGTTTCATTATCAGGCTGTTTAGATGCTACGCTGTTAGGAACAGCTGTTCTACAGGAGAGAAGCCCACAAGCTCAGTTATATGTCCTTTCCTGTTAAATATCCTGATGACCCTCAGCAGGAACACTGAGTGGACTGAGTCTGTCTGCCTGATGCATGAACGCTGAAAAATAATTTGGGCATCTGATAAAATGGACTATGATGAGGCACAAAAATGCCTAACAGCATTATACATTAGTTAACATTCCACAACATAGTTCTTGCTGCAAAAGATATCACTGGAATCTATCTGACCTCCAAAGTATTTGAAACACACTCTAATATTATTTCCTAGCAGGAAAAAAAACAAACATAGAAACTACTCTGAGTCAAGCTCAATACTTGGTGACGTTATTACACGGGAACACTCTGGAATGTTCTGGAACTCACATTAGCAAAGCAAAACAAGGTGCTTCATTGCTGGGCTGCATGGCATATCCTTAGAAGCGCCCTTTGTCCTAATGGCTACAATTCAATATGACCACCTGAAAGATGTTGACCATTTCCAGAATTGTGCCATGAGGTCCAGCAATGGAAAGCCTGTCCTCCTTCCTTATCCCGACCTTTAGAGATCTACAAAAGGTAAGTGAGGAGGAAGGTGTGGGGCCCAGTGGAAGGTGTGGGAAACATGTCTAAGGTGCTGCAGAAACCCACAGTGGGGAATGGGTGGGGAGAATGGGTGGGGGGTGGGTGCTGCAGAGAGCTTGCGATCGGTCATAAGGGCGAACAATCATGAATACGCTGCAGCTGCCGTAACTTTAAGAGTGTGATGTAAGTAGCTTTGGGAGGGGGATCTGCTGTAACCTTGAATGGTTAAATGACCAATTATAAGTTAAGAACACCTAGAGTTCTAATATGGTAGAGAAAGAAATTCTTAATCAATGATTAAAAATATCTTATAGATTTAATTCTGCTGTATTCAAAAAATCAGAATAGTAAAAATGTAATGGTGGTGTCAGGGGGAAATGTAAAAAAGATTTTTTTTAAAAAAAGTAAAGGAAGAGAGGTGAAAGGAAAAGTTATGTATGGAGTTTTTGAGCTAGAGAATCAAGGTTATTGGCACTAATGGAAAAGTTAAGGAAATAGAAATCTGATTGCAATCCACATCATTTTCCTCTCCCTACTCCCAGCTCCTGATTTATATTTTTAAATGACAAGTGAAAAGAAATGTTAAAGTAGTCAGGTAGACTAGGATATTTTAAATAATTCCATGCGCGTTACTCAAATTATAACCACTGTGACTTTAAGTTTAACACAGCATGCCTGCCTTTGTGCCATTCGGCTGTGAAATTTTATGGCACAAGTGGAGCAAGTTTAAACTGCTGCTTGGGTTCAAATCTTTGCAATTGTTTATTATACAGAGGAAAAAATAGGAAGACAAAGCTTTTATCATTGTTCTGCTAAGAGATACAGGCTTCCTGTTAAGGTACTCTAATTAAAGCACTCCCAGTCTAAAGCAAGACTGTATTTCATTATTTCATCTTCTTGTTTTAGAATTTTGAATTATAGACATATTGAACAGAAAGGCAGAAATATAGCATATGAACAGAGTAAATACATAAATAAAATATTGACAGTTGCTTGTTAACAAGTCAGAATTATTATGACAATCACTGGTGAGGTGAATAGTGTACTAATAACAATCTTACAAAGGAACTTTAGTTAGTAAACTTCAGCTTCTTCATTTTCTAGTACTTTGTCTATTTTGTGGTCCCACCAGTCTTGCTACTTGTTATTACTTTGTCACGCCACTGTTTGTAATCAGTATGTGATTGAGTCTTGCAACAGCTAAGTAGGTGATCCACTGTTTCTTCAGCTTATTTGAAGAGGTGGCATTTGCTATCTGTTGCTGTCTTTTCAATTCTGGCTTTGTATGTATTATTCTTAAGGCCTGGTCTTATGCAGCTCCAATTAGCACCTGTGTCTTTCTTCAATTTTCCTGCTATTAGCCATTGCCAGGTCTTGTTATTATCTGCTTTGCCTATTTTTATGTACTGGCCATGTAATACTTTGGGCTGCTATGCCTCTTTTCTGTTCTTCATTTGCTCTTTCCTGTAGACCAGTTTAGTCTCTCCAGTACTCAATTAAGTCTTCATGATATACTAGCCTCAGGGCATCTTCTTCACTGTCTTCTTCATCCAATGCCCTTTTTTCTTCTTCAACTATCTGGTGGACTTGCAACATTCCACATCCACCTATTTTACTTGGCAAGTAGAGTTTTGTCAATTTCACTGCATGGATGTTTTAGTTCTGCTTGAGTTTAGTCAACTATTCCAGCTGTGTATCTAATGACTGCAATTGCCCAGATGTTAATTGCCTTATGTTGTTTATTACTGACTTTAAGATCATTTTCACTTTCATGATGTATTTACTTCTAACCTTCTTCTTAATTTCAGTGTGCTTGATATTATCAGCTTGAAGGATGCCCAGGTATTTGTAGTAATTGTCTTCATCCAGTGTCTTGATATAATTTCCATACGACATTTTGATTCCTTCAGTTTTCATTATTTTTCCACTGTTGATGATGAGACTGGCTCATCTGTCCAATCTAAATGCATTACAATATTTTGGCTGTATATATGAAGTGCTGAGTAGCGATTCAGATGGTTTTTCATACAGCTTCAGATCATCCATGTAAAGGAGATAGGATAGCTGGGCAGATGTTTTTGATGTTTGATAGCCATGCCGTGGCTAGTTCAATATTGTTGACAGAGGAATTAGTGCAATGACAATGAATAGGAAGTCTGATAGTAAATCTCCCTGAAAGATTCCTCCCTTGGTATTAACCTTTCTAAGTCCATCACCACTTATTAGTAATTAAGTCTTCCACTGACCTTTGCATAAAGCTTCTGATGTTTCTGCTAACTCTTGTTATTTCTAGGCACTTGATTATCCAGCCATGTGGCAGAGTCAGATGCCTTCTTATATTCAGTCCACCTACATTCAAGTTGGTCTTCCCTCTCTTGCAGTTTTACAAAATAACCTTGAAATTAGAAGCTGATCATTTGTTCCCCTGCTGTTTGGGCAGCAAGTCCATATATCTAGCATACCCATAGTGGAGAATGAACACTCATAGCACTGAAGTAACTGGTCACTGACAAAGTCCTATCATTTCCCTCACTTAATTTTTCCATTGCCAAGTGTTGGTGATCAGAGGTTAAGTCTCTTCTTATGCAATAAAAAATGTGCAAAAGCTTTGCAGCTTGCAAAATCTATATAAATAAAAATGTAAATGTTTGTTAGTTCAAAATCGTAAATCTCCAAAAGTTCTTCATCGATTGTTTTGAAATTTTGAAAAACATTGCATTCAAATACGGGCATGTTTTTATATAGATATTATATAGATGTCACACCTGTGACAGGTAAAAACATGCTTTTTAGCATGTTGGTGTCCAGCAGCGCCATCTGTTGGATGTAAAAGCAACACATGCTATACTACGTCGCAGCACCACAATGATAGGCACGAGCTGGGTCTTTTCCCCTCAGTGCCACCGCCGCCAAACCCACAAGCAAAATGGCGGCAAATGTCAACCGCCGTGAAGCGTCCTCCCGACTAACGGAGTATGCTGTACCTTTGGCAGGGACCCCGATGCCACCTGTGGTGCGGAGAGCTGCAAAGGTGAAGGTGGTTATACCGGCAAGCCGAGAAACCAGCTCTTACACCTGTGGCAAACTGGGACGGAGGCAAAGTAGGCATGACCTGAGCTACTGAGGGAAATTATTGGCACTTGGTCAAAAAATATTGTACACCCACAAGACTGGGCCACAGCAATGCGTGGCCAGGTACAGCTAGTCACAAATATAACACTTATTTGCAATATCTTAAAACAGCTATGTTCATAATATGATCCCAGGAAAAAATGCAGTTGCTTTAAGTCAGGGGTGTCAAACTCGTCAGCCATGGGCCGGATGCATCACGCCTGGCCACGCCCAGCCCCGTTTTAGCAAAGGAGAAAAAAGTTGTGATATGTCATGTGACGTGTCGTCGCGAGTTTGACACTCCTGCTTTAAGTGATGCAGATAGATAATACATAACATCTGCATTCCAAATGGATAATGCTGCAGTGTCCTATTATATACATTAATTTATTGAAATTAGTCTAATATAGTCAAATTTTAAAGGTAAAGGAGTCTCTGAGCTGAACATGACTTCTGGTGACCACATAGACACCTCTACTGAATTTACTGATAACAATATGGAACTAGCTTTTTCCAGGAAAGTTTTTTTCAACTTCAACTAATCTGGGATTTTCTGACAGTTTCTCATCTATGTACTAACCCTTCTGCATGGACAGAAAGGGCGTTGGCTTACCTGAACGCCCGTTCTGAGAGTCGAGGGGCCAGTGGTCAGGTATGGGTTAATGCCTCTGATCAAGCCGGATCGGGTCTGACAGTTGAGAAGCTCCTCCTCCTGTTGCTGCTTCCCAGCTTTCGGACGAGGAATGATAAGCCAGACGACGCTCCAACTGAGCTGCAAGGAAAGAGAATCAAAGGTACCCCGGCGAAACGGACCGGAGGAAAAAGGGAGGGGCTGACCACTGGCCCCTCGACTCTCAGAACGGGCGTTCAGGTAAGCCAACGCCCTTTCTAAGCGAGCGAGGGGCCAGTGGTCAGGTATGGGACATACCAAAGCCCAAGATCTACAGGGAGGGACCTGACCGGGCCGTGGAGCCCTCCGCCCTGCAAACCTGTTGGAGAACGCGGCGGCCGAACGCTGCCTCGGCCGATGCAAAGGTGTCTATCTTGTAGTGGCGAATGAAGGGAGTAGGTGATGCCCAGGTGGCGGCCCTACAGACCTCCTGGAGAGGAGCCTGGGTGGCCCAAGCTGCGGATGTTGAGGCGCTGCGAGTAGAATGGGCAGTAAGGTGGCGAGGCATAGGCAAGGCCTGCGCTCCGTAGGCTGATGCGATAGAGGCCCTAATCCACCGACCCATCGTGGAAGATGAGACCTTAAGGCCTAGGGTGGCCGGTTGGAACGACACAAATAGGGCCTCCGAGCGCCGAAAGGATGAGGTCCTCCGCAGGTAGATCCGGAGAGCCCTCCGGACATCTAGGGAATGCCAGGTCCGTTCCCGGGGATGGGACGGATGAGGGCAGAAATCCGGAAGGACTAACTCCTGAGCCCGGTGGAAAGGGGAGTTTATTTTAGGAATGAAGGTGGGATCCAGGCGGAGTACCACTCGGTCCGGGTGGAAAATGCAAAGGTCAGCCCGGGTGGAGAGAGCCGCCAGTTCTGAAATCCGACGAGCGGAAGTGATGGCAACTAAAAAGGCGACCTTATAGGTAAGGAATCGCAAAGGGACCGTTCGGAGAGGCTCAAAGGGACCCCGGGTGAGGGCTGTGAGCACCTTGGGCAAATCCCAGGAAGGGAAGCGGTGGACAGGGGGAGGGCAGAGGTTCGTGGCTCCCCGAAGGAATAGGCGGATGAGGGGCCTGTCCGCAAGCGAACCACGGGATCCCCAACAGAGGATGGAGGAGAGAGCAGCCACTTGCCGTCGAAGCGTGTTGGGTGCCAACCCCCCGTTCAACCCTTCCTGAAGGAAAATGAGTACCTGCTTTGTGGAGGCCAAACCTGGATCCTGGTCACGAGCGGCGCACCAAGTCGCAAAGGACCGCCAAGTGGAGCCGTATATCCGCTGTGTGGCAGGTCTCCGTGCCGCCAAAATGGTGTCAATGACCTGGGTCGGTAAGCGGAAGTTCCTCAGAAGATGCCGCTCAACCTCCAGGCGGTCAGCTGTAGCCAGCGGACGTCCGGGTGTCGGAAGGTTCCCTGGCGGAGGTTGACCTGCGAGAGAGGAAGACGCCAGGGAGGAAGGGACGACAGCATCTGGAGGTCGGCGAACCATGGACGCCGCGGCCAGTGGGGGGCGATTAGGATCAGTTCCGCCCGTTCCGTCAGAAGCTTCCGAATAACCTTGGGAAGAAGAGGGAGGGGGGGGAAGGCGTAGAGAAGGCCCGGAGGCCACTTGCTGTAGAGAGCGTCCACTGCCTCCGCCTCCGGATCCGGGAACCTGGAAAAAAAACGGGCTGTCTGCCGGTTTGTGCGTGTCGCAAATAGGTCCACTGCCGGATCCCCGAAGCGAGTCACAATCCTGCGAAACAGTGCTGGATCGAGCTGCCACTCGCCGTGGTCCAGGGTGGTCCGGCTGAGCCAATCCGCCTGCGCGTTGGACTGGCCCGATATATGGGAGGCCCGAAGAGACCTCAGGTGTGTCTCCGCCCAGGCTCCCAGTCTCTCGGCCTCCTCCATCAAGCGTCGAGAGCGGGTCCCCCCCAGGCGGTTTACATGGGCCTTTGCGGCCACGTTGTCTGTCCGTACGATGACGTGTCGATCTCGAACTTGATCGTGAAAGAAACGGAGGGCTAGATGTATTGCCCGGAGCTCCAACCAGTTGATGTTGTGGTCTAGGTCGTCCGGGGTCCACCGACCCTGGGCCATCAGCTCCTGAAGGTGGGCTCCCCAGCCGTGGAGGCTGGCGTCCGTTGTCAAGACAAGAGGGTGGGCTTCCCTGAACTCCCTCCCCTTCTGGAGAGCCGGGGATAACCACCATTGAAAGGAAAGGCAGACTTCGTGAGGGAGGGGAACCATCCGGCTGGTGGCCGATAAGCGGCTCTTTTGATACGGGAGAAGAAACCACTGCAGAGCCCTGCAGTGGAGACGGGCCCAAGGGACGATTCCGATGCAAGACACCATCTTTCCCAGGAGTTGGGAGAGCGTCGCCAGGGAGACCGAGGGCCTCCGGATGACGGATCTGACCAGGGACCGCAGGCTGGACAGACGCTCCTGGGAAAGGTAGACCCTGCTCTCTACCGTATCGATGATTGCACCCAGGTGTTGGATGCGGGTCACGGGTACCAGCTGGCTCTTGGCGCGGTTGATGGAGAAGCCGTGAGCCATCAGAACCTGGAGGGTGGCGTTCAGGTCCTGCCGCGCAAGGGTCTCCGAGCTCGACTGAATGAGAAGGTCGTCCAGATAGAATTGGACCCTCACCGGTCGAGCCCGGAGATGTGCCGCAATGGCGGCCATCAATTTCGTGAAAATCCGCGGGGCGGAGGAAAGGCCGAATGGGAGAGCGCGGTACTGATAATGGAGACCCGCGTGACAAAACCGAAGGAACCTTTGGTAAGCCGGATGGATGGGGACGTGGAGATAGGCCTCTGTCAAATCGATCGACGAGAGGAGGTCCCCAACCCTGATACCATCCAGGATAGATTGTAAGGACTGCATTTTGAACCGTCGATAGGTTACCCAACGGTTCAAAGACTTGAGGTCCAGAATTGCCCTCCAGCCCCCAGATGATTTCTGCACAACGAACAGGCGTGAATAGTAGCCTTGTCCGCGCTGCTCCAGCGGTACCGGAACTATGGCCCGAATTTCTAGCAGATGTTTGATGGCCGATACCACCAGGAGCCGTGACGATCGATCCCGAGAAAGGGGGCATCGAAGAAACCTGTCCGGGGGAGTGGAGAGGAATTCCAGGGAGAGGCCCCACCTGACCGTCTCCCGGACCCAAGCGTCCGACGTTGTTAGGTCCCATTGGCTGGCAAATAGAGCCAGGCGGCCCCCAATGGGAGCGGACGTGCAGTCAGCGTGACCGGCGGAAGGGGCGGCCGCGGCCACCACGGAAGTTGCGTCTGGACTGCCCTCTTTGACTCTGAGGTCCCTGGCGGTCCGGGGGGCGGGAACGAGAGGGAAGGAATCGCTGATTCCTGTAACCTGAATAGTTGAATTCAGAGGGGCGAAAGGAGCGAAAACCGGCCGAAGGCCGTTGCTCCGACCTACGGGAGAGGTTGGGAAGAACCCGCCGTTTGTCCCGAGTCTCAATCAGAAGGGGCTCCAAAGGGGCCCCGAAGAGAGAAGGGCCTGCG
This sequence comes from Ptyas mucosa, assembly GCA_012654045.1. Classification (NCBI taxonomy): domain Eukaryota; kingdom Metazoa; phylum Chordata; class Lepidosauria; order Squamata; family Colubridae; genus Ptyas; species Ptyas mucosa. Next base: position 20,336,602 of record WNWU01000004.1, read on the forward strand.
AAGGGAGAGGATGCCAGGCGCCATTTCGATTTTGCGTCCGCCTGCCATTGGCGTAGCCATAGCAGGCGGCGGGAGGTGACAGCAGCCCCAATTGATTTAGCGGCGAAGCGGGATGAGTTCAAAGTCGCGTCCGCCGAGTACTCGAGGGATGCCAGGATCTTGCTTACATCCTGGTGAGAACGAGAGTCCGTCAGGGGAAGGCGGTCCCGTAACTGGCGAAGCCATAAAATGGCCGCCCGATTAAAGAAGGACGAAGCCATGGCCGCTCTTATGGACCAGGCAGAGGCGAGGTGGGCCTTGACCAGGGAGTGGTCCAGCCGCTTGTCCTCGGGCTTAAGGCTCTCTTCAGGGGGGGCAGCCATATTAGGGGGGGCCGACAGTGCCACAATGGGTGGATCAATGGAAGGCACCTGTAATAAGGAGGAAATGTCGGGCGCCAGATTATACAGGCGTCTATCCAGTGGGTTAGGGTTTGGACCTGAGACAGGGTTGGACCACTGTCTCTGGAGGACGTCCCTAAACAGTTTGGGGCCCGGAATCTCTTCCACCTCAGGAACTGGTTCCTCGAAAAGTGGATTGGCCGGTTCCGACATTTCTCCTGAGGGGGCCAAGCCGGTACGGGGAATCCCCAGACGGGTCGTAGCCTTCGCTTTGTGCAGAAGGGACCGAAATAATTGAGGCTTGAATAAGCCTACGAAGGACGGTTGGTCCGGGGAGAGATCTTCGTCGTCGGATAAGTCTTGGTCCCTGACATCTTGATCAGGCTGGGACAAATGGTCAGAAGTTATGGAAGGGGCAGCCCCCCCAGCCGGGGCGGCAGTATCAGCATAATGGGACCCCTCCACGTCAACCTGGGAGCTAACTGAAGAGGCCACCCAGGAGGATGTCCTCCGATGGAGCTCCTGTTGGACCCCTTTTTGAATGGCCGCCTGTATGAAGGCTGCTAGTTCGGGGGTTATAGAGGGGGGAGGATGAGGTTCTCCAGGCACCGCGGGGTTGGGTGGAGGGAGTGGTGCGGGTGGAGGAGGTGAAGCTTCTGGATTTGGGCCAAAAAGGGCTTCGTGGACCTCCGGGTGGGAGACAGGCTCGTGGAGTCCCCCATCAGGTGATAACTGGGGGAAAGATGCTGCAGGGGCGTCAGGCTCAGTGGGGGTAGAGGTCTGAGGTTGAGGATCTGGAGGCGGAGGGGGGGGAGTCACCATGGTTGGATGGGATGGTGCCTCCCTCAGGGAAGCCTCCTTGAGGGCCTTCTGTATGGAGCGTTCGATTGCCTCATGCAAGCGAAGCTCCTCTTTGGCCCTTGAAGATAAGGCTTTGGCCTCCTTAGAAGAGACGGACTCCCTGGGCCGTTTAGAAGGGACCGCAGACGAGGTCCCTGGAGAGGCGTTGTCAGGAGCTGCCCTCTTTGAGGGCTTGGATTTTCGGGTAGCCATCCTGAAATTAGCCGCCTTTGCCGGAATTAAAATGGCGGAGCAGCCTCGTGGCCGACTTGCAAAATGGCGACCAACCGCCCGAGCGGTAAATCAACCCCTACGCGGGAACCTCTTGGAGCGATTAAGACCCCTTCCCCTGCTTGCCTGATTTCTTCGCCGATCCGCAGCTCCGCTTGGAGAAAAACCGGCTAGATAGATAGAGAGGGCGTATGGGGAAGAGCCCCAGGAGACGCCTAGGCGTTCTGCCAATTCGCGAGAACGCCGCCGCTGCCAATTAACGGCGAAGGTCGGCTGCTGCACGACCCGCCGGTAAGGACTTCTGTTGACGACGTCGGGACGGTCTCCCTTGAAGCCAGCCGCACTCGAGCGGCGCTTCTAACGGCAAGCGGCTGCAAGCGGCTGCGAAAAAGAAAGGGGGGAGCCTGCGACCAGGCAGGCTGGGAGGCTCCCGCAGCGGGCTCGGGCGTGAGCCCTTCGCGCTGCTGGAAGGGAGAGGCTCAACCCGAGGGAGCCTGCAATCCCTTCGACCGCGATGCGGTGTCCAGCGGTCTCAGGCACGAAGCCTTTCAGCTGGGGATCTGCTGAGTCTCCTGGCAGATCGTAAGAGTTTTTAAAAGAGATAATTTGGAAATTGGTAAAGGAGAGGCTCAGTGGAGCGTCTGATCCGATCAGATCGAGTCTGAAAGCTGGGAAGCAGCAACAGGAGGAGGAGCTTCTCAACTGTCAGACCCGATCCGGCTTGATCAGAGGCATTAACCCATACCTGACCACTGGCCCCTCGCTCGCTTAGAAATTGGTTGTTTTCCTTTCAGGGTAAACCAAACTGCACCTAACATGACTCTCAATAGAAGCTTTCCTCCTGGCTTGATCATATTTTTGCTCCAATCCTTCTGCAAAATAGATACAGGAGGATATTTGTTTTACAAATTATGCACAAATATTCTGGCTATCACATGCATTGCATATCTTTGTCAAAACTGAAGTATTATATAAACACCAAAGAACTCAGGTTTCAATAAATTAAACATGGAAAAATGAAATTTTACAATTCATAAAACTTAGTACTCTGCTTCACTAAAAAAATGATAGCGTCAGACTCATCACATCTGAAAGCATGCTCTTCTGACACCTGAAAGTGCAGGTGTCTATGAGAGAAAACAAGAGAAAGTCTGGACAAAAATAGCTGACTATGGAACTTCCCATATAATTTCCATTCTATTCATGGTTTATTCTCACTTGCTGCAAAACAATTTCCAGTGTTAATTGTTTTCTTCTCTGAAATATTTTTTTGCATTTTGTACTCACTCCAGTAATTTGCAGTCTTTTTGGAAGTGGGCTACAGACTTTCTTTTTAAAGTGCCAGTGTATAGTCTTGGGTTCCTCTGAGATCCCCATTGAAACTGGAGAGCTAAGTGGCCTCAGTGTCTTAACTTTTTATCAGCTTAGGCGAGACAGCATAACCCTTGCATTAACTATTACGTTTAGATTTTTAAAATGCCCTGTACCTAGGCTTGTTTTTAAACACAAAGCAACAAAGTTTATTGACAGGCAGCTCATCCACAAACTGGGACTTATGGATACATCCATGTTATGCCACCGTTTCATAAGAGATCATTTGTAAGTCCCTTCGTCCAGTGCCACTGAATGAGTAGTCGTAAGTTGAGACCATTTATACCCGTGATGGCGAACCTATGACACGCGTGCCTGAGGTGGCACGTAGAGCCATCTTTCCGGGAACGCAAGCTGTCACCCAACTCACCTGCAGCTGCACATGCGCACGCACCCCAGCTGGTGTTCGGGCCTCCGGTGCGCATGTGCACAATTCAGGGGGCCCAACTGGTCTTCAGAGCTCTCCTGCGCATGTGCATGCATTTGCGCATGCACGTGAGAGTATTTGCACGCAGCACGCAGCATGCACATGCATAGATGGCATTCATATGCATGCATTGCACGCGTGAAACCGTGCGCTTGCACAGATGGTGTAATTGTGCTCGCAGCGTGGGGGGAGCCGCATGAAAGCTGCGTGCATATGCAGATGGTGTGGTTGCGCATGCAGCACACGGGGGAGGAGCCGTGGGTTAGCGCAGATAACAGACACACGAAGTGTGTACCAGTTCAGCGCTCGGTGAGTAAAAGGTTTGCCACCACTGATCTATACTATGATTCTATGGTACCACTACTTATTTTCCCATGACAATCATAAATCATTTTAGAACATTGTTTGCTGTTATTTTATTGTAATTGTAACTGTGTATTAGACTTCTTATTGTATTGGTTTTATTTTATTCTGCTGTTTTACTCCTTATTTAGTGATTATAATTGGGACCAATAACCCAGTTGTTAAATGAAATGGTCAATAAGTGAAACTGCAACTGTGCTTATGATCTTCAGCTTGCCTTTGCTTTACAGAACAGCAAAGTTGTAAATGTGTGGACTGATCAGAGATTTTTCATCATTGTGGTAACTGTGAATGGTTGTAAAATATATTGTAATGGATTTGTAGACACTTAGTAAGCTGTTGGTGCTTTAAAAAGGGATCAGATAAAGATGCAGAAGTATTACTAAGATAGATATGGGAAACAAGAAACTAGAATATCTTCTTTTTAAAATTTAATAGGCAAAGAGTTCTAAAGCATATTGAATTCGTAGTGTATGTTCTAAAAAAGTGATGAATAGAACAAAAAGTTATTGTTCATATTTCCAGGACACTACAAAAGATATTAGTAAGGCTAGATCTCAACTGTATGTTGCAAGGATAATTTTACAGAAGACTCATGTTTTGGGCATATTCTACAGTTGTACTTGTTTGGTTTAATATTTATAAGATTTTTAATATGGTGTTGGAATAAGAAAAAAATTTACAGATGAGACTGTGCTGCTAAATTATATATGAAACATTTGGAAGTGAAGTATGAAGAATTCTAGATTTACAGTGTGTGGTCTGTGGCTAGACAGGCTGTTTTACTTCGATGGAAAGACTAGTACACCTGCTTTAAAATCCTAGATCAAAGACATATGTTTATCCTCCACATTTGAATTGGTTTCCTATCAACACAGTGGAAAAGTCCAGTCAACATTATTTTACGTGACCAAGATTTTCTTCACTGTTTGATAATTTCTTTTTGTTTGTTTTCTATGTATTTCATAATTATAGTTTGCTTATTCCTTTATGGTCCACTTCTGTTTGTGATTCTTAATTTTATTTGACTAATGTCTTTATGTATAAGAGCAATAAAAAGCAGGGGGGAGTATTGCATTTATAAATTATCTCTCTGAAGGAACCTAAAACTCCCGCCCTCTCTCTCTCCCATTCTCTCTCTCTCTCTCTCTCTCTCTGTGTGTGTGTGTGTGTGTGTACTGGCATGAGGAAAAGCAAACACTTTGACTAGCCAGTATTACAAAAAGTGATTCTAACAATAGGAATGTTTTATTGTGACTAAGGCTAATTGTAAACAGTGATCTCACCAAACTGTACCTCAAATTCCTTACAGAGCATGACAATTGTATACCAAATACAAAACAAAAAGCAACAGTTATATTTGTAGTGTGTATTGCACATTAACACTAATCACAGGTGGCTTTGGCCACCAACAGTTAAGTATATAGGAAGAAAGGCACCGAAGTGGAGGGCACAGCAGGAAGACTAATCAGGGTATTTCAGGTTGTGGAAAAACCCTTCCAAATGGGCTCCTTTTATGTCATAACAAGCTGGAATTTTCAAAGAACTCCAAACAACAGCTGTAGATGTAAATTGCTCTGCCAGCTGCAGATTGGACACAAGTAGCATTAGAAACATTCAAAGCAAATTCATGTAGATTACAGCAAAAATATCCGAAGGATTTGTTGCAGCTGCAAATTCCCACAGTGTGGGGCTAGGATTGGATGTGGCCACAAAGAGAATGAAGAACAGGTGACCATACAACTATGGAAGAGCAGTCCTGATGCACTTACATCTAGTTCGCCTCCATTTTTATTAGTGATTTCCCCAGCTTCCCTATAGAAACCCACAGGATAGATTCTATCCTCAGAGCCAGCTTCCATGACTAATTCTAAAAAGCATAATGTAACTGTCCTAGGTATACTACAGACTAATAGCCACTGAGAACCTGACTAGTACCCACTGAGAACTAAACTCATTTTCTTTTAAATGCATCTAGATTTTTGTGATAGCACATTTCACAGCCAACCCTGTTATGCAATGAAAAAAATATATTTTGTTTGTCTTGAATCTCCTGAAAGCTAGTTTTATTAGATGATTCTGGAAGGGGAAAAAAAATCATTTTTTCATAGAGTGTAAAATTTTTTTTGAACCCACTGGCCCTTTGTGGATTTGTATTCATTTATTATGAAATGTATAGCTGACTTTTCTGTTTTTATTTAAAAAATCAAGATAGGTTATATCAATTAAAAGAATAAAAAGTAAAATCACTACTATTAAAATCAAGATCACTATCATTAAATGTATGAGCACAGAGACAGCACTTTTTAAAATATATTATTTGCCCTCCATTAAAAAAACATGCTTTTTGTTTATGTTCCTTTGGGTACAGTCACCTTACTGTTTCCCCTTTAGGGCTGTGGTCTTTTTTTTCACAAACTCTAGAATAGTGTTTTTCAAACTTGGCAACTTTTAAGATGTGCGGACTTCAACTCTCAGAATTCCCCAGCCAGCAATCCACACATTACTTTAAGAAGTTGCCAAGTTTGAAAAATACTGCTTTAGAATCAGTTTCATCCTACCCTTTGCTCTTCAAAACAAGTTGGCTTTTAAAGAGGTTTTAGAAACATTTTTTTATTATTACAGGGTTCTGGTTATTTTACCTTATTCCCATTAAGACTGGTAATTTTCGGGGTATTTATTTTATGAGATTTCTGGATATATGAGCGCTCTGCAATATCATAGGACACTCCTTTAAATATATATTGTTACATTGTAATTTTAATTGTTGGTATTATTGGTTGATAAATTATAAATTAATTTTATTGAGTAGAATTTTGTAACTATTATGTAACTTTTTTTATCTCCACCATCCCTTAGTAAAAGTGAATACAGTAGTACAATCCCAAGGGCAGGATAAACTATATTACTTGAAGATGAATTGGCAGTTCATTCTCAAAAAGTTTGTTTATACACAAAATTAATGTATTAGTTGTACTGCCATTGAGATGAGAATTGCAATAAAGTAAGCTCGCAGCAATTCTGTTGCCAGTTGCAATTGTAAATTGAGGACTATTTTGTACAACCAATACATTATTATTGTGCATAAATAAACATTCTGAGAATGAATTATCAGTTTATATTCAAAATAACAATCCAGGCAGTCCTGGTTGTTGTTGTAACTCCAGATGCGTGGGTCATTATGTGAGAAGCAGAGTCCCAGGTAAAGCTATGGAGGTGCTGCAGCAAGGTACGGGAGCTCTGGGAGGTCCAGTGCAGGTCGCACACAAATTTGGGGTGTGTGTGTTGTGGTATGGGTGCAAGTTCAGACAGGCTACACAAAGAGAATGCAAGGGTGAGTGCAAGCACAAGGAGGCCAGAGAAAGAAGGTGGAGGGTTTGTGTGAATGCAGGGAGGCCAGGAAGGACAAGAAAAGAGAGCTAGGGGGCATGTAAGCAAAGGAGGATGTGGTGCAGGGGTGAAATGCTCCCGGATCAGACCTGATTGCCCGATCGGGTAGCGATTTTTCCCTATCATTCGGCAATCCAGTAGTGATCGCCGCTCGGTGTCATTACTTCCTGGCATGCGCAGGTGTGCGCGCACGCACGTGCACTTCCAAACTGGTAAGGAAGGTAAGTAGATTTCACCCCTGATGTGGTGCATGCAAGTGAAGAAAGGCAGTTACTAAGTAACCTGCAGTCTTCCTGCTGGCTTCCCCAGGGACCTTGCCTGTGAAAAGCCAGCAAGGAAGGTTGCAAATGGCAATCACACGACCGAGGGATGCTGCCACTGGTTATAAGTGTAACCTGATTGCCAAGCATTTAAATTTTGTTCACGTGAGCATTGTAACAGTCAAAACTTTGAGAAGCCATTGTTATTCACTTTGTTCAGCACCTACCATAACTCTGCATAGTTGCTAAACAAACGGTTATAATTTGAGGGTTACTTGAAGTAAATGCTGATCATCCTTAAATCTTTTCCTGTGACTTTATTTAAAATTTTCAGTAAATCTGCAGGAATGGTCTCCCTTTAGCAGCATCTTTTATATTTTTCATTTTGTTTGGCCATTCCATCTATTTGTCTGCATTTTAATTCCTAAATTGTAATCTGTTCAATTTCTCTTTTCACATGGAAAATACTCATTATACAACCTGAACATTATCAGGAAGAAATCAGTCACAGAACTGACGTGCTCTCTCTTCAGTATCTCTCTTCAGTATCCACACAGCAAGCATTCTTTTACAGACATTTTTCCGGCAGGCAAGAAGAAAAAGAGAAAAAGGGAGAGGGAGAGAGCATGCATTAAAGCCAGAAGAAGTCTGACTCTGCCAGACCTCCCTCACAGTCCATAGGCCTTGCCAGGAAACACAGGTGACAGCGTGAATGATAAAAAGGCATTGAAAGGAAGAAAGCAAAACTACAGACTGGTTTAGTCTGGGCAATATCTTAATGTAAACCTGCAGGGGCCTCTGTGTACAACATACCACAAAGCAAATCAAGCAGAAGCCCGTGGACAAAATTTACTCTCATCAACCAAAACACAGCTCCTACCCTCTGGCGATCTTGGTACTATTCATGGAAGGTACAGAACTTTGAAGATTTTTCTTCACAGCATTCCTTTCAGTCTGCAGCTCAGATGGGAGAAAAATAATCTTTTCTGGAACAGCTTTCCAGAAAAGGTCACCGTAAAGATCTTGGGAGACTGGCTGAAGGAAGGAGGAAGGGAACTGCAGAGGAAGTGGCTTATCAATAGCCAATGTTTTCAACCACCCATAAAGGCTTTTTTCTTCTCTCCCAAAACATATTTGATACTTTGCTTCTCTGAATAAAACCAAGCCAAGAGTTTCCGCTTGAACATTAAAAGCTTTTTCTGAAAAGCAGATTAACTTTGCTCAGGAAACTGCTCCGTGCAGGGCTATTAAATTTGACATTTATGGGTTCAAAAGTAACAAAATATGACAAAGCTAATTATTTAACTTATTACTCTTTAGAATTTATCCACAAGAGTTGTTCCTAATCATCCTCACATCATTTCTTGTGCTCTGAGTAGCTCAGAGTTCTATTTTGTCCTTTTGGTTTCCATGTTCTAGGGATGGGAAAGATCCAAATTCAAATCTATAGCCTTCAAATTTACCATCTTCATCCAACTTCTTTGATAAAGGCATTATGATGGTAAAATCGGAACAGGAAAGAAGTGGACACTGATTTGAATTTATTGGGGAAAGGGAGAGGCATAAATATAACAACAGATGAAAACTAAAAATGTAGTTTTCGTGTTTAGATTTACATTTAGGTATCTATAGAAGGGGATATTTGTAGCTCAGGTTCAACTGGGGGTTTCCTGGTATACTCTGAGCTTGGTTGTTTTCTTGCAGACATTTCACTACCAAATTAAGTAGCATCATCAGGATTTAGGTACAGCTATCAGGAGTAAAAAATGTTAGAATTAAAAATCTTTAAATTTGTCTATTGCTATTCCATTTGATAAATTGGCTGGACTATAATTTCAGTTTCTTTAGCCCCTAAAACTTCTGTTTGAAATAATCCACTTTCTCCAACCGGAAAGATTCTGAATCAATCCAGTGCTTTTTTTCCAACTTTCTTCTTTTTTTTTCCTTTGAAAATGTTTCACTGCTCATCCAAGAGGCTTCTTCAGTTCAGTTCAGAAGGAGGGTAAAGGTAAATATACCTGTAGAAGGGAGCTATAGGTCACATCGATAGTAATTGGGATAGGAAACTCCTTTGCTAAGCAATGAGATTCTAAGATGTACTGTCATGGGGCCACACAGTCTTTTGAAGGGAGTTTTGGCACTATCAGTAGCTGTTGTTAGGCAAATCCTACATAGTCACAGAATCCCATGCTCACATGATCACAATTTGCAACCTTCTGCTGGCTTTCCCATTGATTCTGCACGTTTGAAGCAGGTGGTAAAGGTTGCAAATAGTGGTTCTTGGGGAACCGTATTCGAGAGAGTAGGTACTATGACAGATACTGTATAAGTTGCCTTTCCAGATTCCAAACATGACAATCTTTAACTGAAGAAATTTGGAACAAACTAATTCTGCTGGATTGAAGTGGCCAGGTAGATACAAGGAGAGACAGATGGTCCCTCACGTAACTGAGCCCTGTGACTTTAGGATTTTGTAGGTAATGACTAGCATCCTGAATCACACCTGGTGTGTGTGTGTGTGTATAAAAACATGTTTTATTTGCAAAAAGTTGTGGTGATCTTAGATAGATAGATAGATAGATAGATAGATAGATAGATAGATAGATATTTGTTTTCATAGATTTTCATGGGTACAGGTATGCAAGTCTTGGCGTATTCGGGTCTTTTCCCATGTAAGATTAAGAGTATCTTGGTGACGTTTCGATGAGGTCTCACTCGTCATCTCCAGGCTGTGTCTTCAGCCAAAGACACCAGCCTGAAGATGACGAGTGAAACCTCGTCAAAATGTCACCAAGATACTCTCAATCTTACACGGGAAAAGACCGAATACGCCAAGACTTGCATAGATAGATAGAGATAGAGATAGAGATAGAGATAGAGATAGAGATAGAGATAGATAGAGATAGAGAGATAGATATAGATATAGATGTATAGATATATAGATATAGATATAATACACACACACACGTTTTATTTGCAGTTTTCTTTTCATACCAAACATATTTTGTGGACAGTGTATTGACTGGGTCAAGTCTTTTTTAAACAATGCTAACAATAATAATTGTTAGCGTATGTGTAATCCTAATCTTCCAATTTCGACAATACTATTCTCTCTTCATAATCCTTTATCATTTTCCCCATTAATTCATTTAAACATAAATAAAATTTCTTTGTGCCATGTATTTGTTATCCCCTACTAAATTACTATTATTTAATATTTTAAGAATTACTCATTATTCCACCATAACTTCAATATTCCAAATGTGTAGGATTACTAATAACGCCAAATACTAACAATATTTAATCAATCCCAGGAGTGTATCTCAAAATCCCCACAATTTCTAATTCTTAATATTTTAAATTCAGAATATACTTTAACACACTATTAATGTTAATAATACAACTAAATTATCTAATCCTAAATTTCCATCTACTAATCTTAACTTATTTTTAGTTATAATAAGTTGTACTATCTATTAATATATATACTACTATTTTCTCTATTTGTATTTTCCCATTTTATTAATATATTTTCTCATTATCCATCATCTCTTAAACCTTTTTAAAATTCCATCATTTATTGACTTTTTAGTCAGCCTTTTATCTTTCTCTCTTGGAATGGTGATCTTCAATGTTAATGATCTGGCGTATTTCAATAAAGAGAAGCCAAACTGATCAGGCCATTACATGAGAATTAAGAGGAAAGTAGTGTCTTTTCTTCTGATTTATATCTCAGGAACTAATAAGTTCTTTTCAAACTGCAGAAACCTAACTACCTGTCTCAAATTGATAGCAAAGAATGTAGCGAATTAAATCTTTACCTTACATACTGTACAGATCTATCTTTCCTGTAGCTATGGCTGGCATGCAGCCAATGGCCAGCCAGTAGTAGTTGTTATAACAACTTTACTATGGATTTATTACTAAGGAGAGTACAGATAAAATAAATCAGTGATACTATAACATGTTATCTAATCTATCTAATCTAATCTAATCTAATCTAATTAAATCTAATCTAATCTAATCCAATAAAATATAAAATAAGTAGCCTTTAAACTAAAAGGCTGATGAACATAAAAATATCAAGTTTATACATTCAAATACATATGTAAGAATTGTTTTGAAAATGATTTTGTAGAGCCCCTTGCAAAGAAACATTCTTAGGACTATTTTTAAGACTTTACTCACCACTTGATCTGTTTCTGCCTGTCTGTCTTTGTCATAATCTGTCAAGAATTTTAGGGGAAGAGGGAATAAAAGTAGGGTTTCTTACTACAGAAATCTATTTTACTTGTAGGAAACTTGTTTGCCCATTGGTAATCCTTCATCTCCTTACCTGTCTGTAATATACAGGTAAAATTATCATCTTGACTATATCACTTGGCCATAACTTTTAAACTCTATCCTTAGCATCTTATCTTTTTCTTTAATTGTCATCACCTGTGGCTTCTGCTGTATTTCAAGGGAGCAAAAATATTATGGAACACAGCTGTTTCAGCTCCTGCAGCATCTGGAGCAGGTGGGACTGAAAGTTATGCCTGGGGTTCAGCTTTAAGTTACTTCTAGTTCGAGGCGAGTACATAGATCCTCATTACGGCTAAACCATTATAGCCAGGATCTCTCTCTTCTTCCATAAAAGGATGTCTTTCTTCCTCTCAGTAGGTGGCCTCAATTTCATATTAGGAACACCGCAAGATACACAGGATGTATCAAAAATAGCCAACATGAGGATTTATCCCAAGAAGGATTGGATTTACAAATAGACAAAATAATGTACAAAAAGAAGACCCATACAAAAGGAATAGAAATACTCATATTACTGCTGAAGAAAAATGCCTTAATAAGATACAAATGAAGACAAAGCAGGCACGTATTAAGTTTCAGTATGAAGTCAACAAGATTATTAGTTCAGTGTGGTAATCCTCCATTGTCTAATGCTACTACTGGGTGGAAAGTTACCATCATATACAAAAGGGAAGCAGGGGAGGTAATGGATTGGATTTAATTTCCAGTGTCCAAACAACTTGTTTAGGTCTTGTCAATTAGGGTTAATTGTCTAGCATTCATGTTGAATAAACTTTCCCCTCACTTGATATATTCCAGAGAGAAGACATCCTGCAGATAACTCTCAGTTAAATGGAACTTGTCACTGTCGCCTTCCTCTTTAAATTGATTTCCCACTAAGACCCAACAAAGTTTGGGTGGCCTTGATGGCTAACAAAAAATTGTGGTCACTTACACATGTCCCAACCTCTGACGGACAAATAGAAATGCTCCATAGCACCCCTCCAGCTAAAGAAAGGGAAGAAACTGAGTGATTCCTTATGCAACAAGCAGAGAGATAAACTTTTTATTTACCCCTTCTCTTATTGTATATTGTAATCCTGTATTACAAGGCCAAGGATGTTTCCAGTGTGACATTCAAACATTCTTAAAGTGCATTTGGGTTATCTTTAAGAAGCTATGTGGCAAATCAGAGGTGGGAAAGAGAATGATGCCATGCATTTTTCATAAACTCTTGTCTTTTCAATTCAACTGGTCTGCATAACCTTCCTCCCACTCAATTATTTTAAAAAACATATAATTAAACCTTACAGATGATGCTTCATTTGTATGTTTGCAGCATAAATGAATGGTAGCAATAATGATGGTGAGGAGCACCTTTAAGAAAGTTTCATCTCACACCCTATTCTTTAATTTTCTCAGGCACCCTTGCTCATTATTCATCCGATTTCACTACTAGAAAGGCATTGGAGTGGGCCCTGGAAAAACTCAAGTTTTTGTTTTTAAAGGGAATGCTGAGTCTGAGAACAGGATTGGAATAACTATATGCATATGTTCAAAACTGAAACATGGTACCTAAGAGGAAGTAGGAAGATGAAGGGATCTTCTCAGTGTTTTCTGCTTCTCTTTCACTTCTTTTATACATGTGAGAGCCCATAAGTAGAAAATGAGGTAGAACTCCTGCAATGCACGTCATTAAAATGCACAGTGCATTCCTTGATATCCCATGAGCATAAAAGGAAGGCTCATAGAATTGCATCCATATGATCACAAATTGAAGAGGGTGTTGTTATATTTAAAGCAAGAAAAACACTAGTTGTATATTGTAATCCTGTATTTTAACAAGGCAAAGGATGTTTCCAGTGTGACATTCAAACATTTTTGAAGTGCATTTGGGTTCTAGATCCTTTTCCTTACCTGTTCTCCACAAGGAAGTCTACGACACATTTCTTCAAACAGTACAGATGAGCATCCATCAAACCTGTCCTAATGTGAATTCGTGAATGCCTGGAGAGGAAATAACAGAGAATGAAGTCACTTAGCTCTGCATTCCAGAGTTACTTTAAGAGCTCCACTTTAAAAAATTTTGATGGTAAAATTTTACAAGGGCCATCTGTGTTCCCAAACCTTTGCTATGAGATTAGTAGAGAAGTGAATTGTGATGGCTCCCATGACTTTAATTTGTCATACAAATACACACCTGCTTATCCAGTTTGTCACTGATCCCACTCTGTAAGTACATCAGGCTCTAATCCATGAAAACGGATGTTACATTAAATCTATCCCACAAGTTCTTCTGCAGGAGACTTCTGTTTAAGGTTTGGTATCAAAGGAAAAGACTGATATGAACTGCAGCAACAATTTAAATTACCAATGTTGCCTAATATTATTTCTACAAACTATTTGCAAGGTTTCCTTTGTAAGATTTTCTTCTACTTCCATACAAATACATTTTTTTCAAATAAATTTTACCAGCCTAATTTGTTTACTTCTTTCTTTTTGGAAAATACAACAGAACATGACATTTACAGAATATCATTTTGGTAACAACAAATATTTCTAACCATGAAAGGTACTGGTTCCTATTGGTTGTTTCCACTGAGTTATTCTAAAGTTGAATGTATGAATTTTAGGGAAAGCTTTAGGAATTGTGATATCATGTGTTTTATATATCCTTCGTCCAGATAAATAAGTGTGCTCAATTTATAGCTTATTTAGTAACAGGAAATGTAATCTATCTGAAATAGGTTTTCAAAAAAAATAATCTCTCTCTATTCTTTTAATCAGTCTTACCCAACCCAATGTTATCACATTAGAAAAGCACTAAGTTGGAAAAAGCTACTTTCAGTCTCCTAAGAAAACAAATGAAAGGAAAAGAGAAATTCAACCTTTTTTGATGCAACTGAAGATTTTTTAGAACACTGGTTCTAAGCATATAATACCTCTAAATAAAGAATGTACAGTAAGGTAAAGGTAAAGGTTCCCCTCACACATATGTGCTAGTTGTTCCCAACTCTAGGGGGTGGTGCTCATCTCCATTTCAAAGCTGAAGAGCCAGCGCTGTCCAAAGACGTCTCCATGGTCACGTGGCTGGCATGACTAAACGCCAAAGGTGCACAGAACACTGTTACCTTCCCACCAAAGGTGGTCCCTATTTTTCTACTTTCAATTTTTATATGCTTTTGAACTGCTAGGTTGGCAGAAGCTGAGACAAGTAATGGGAGCTTATCCCGTTATGCGGCACTAGGGATTCAAATTGCTGAACTGCCGACCTTTCGATCGACAAGTTCAATGTATGTATGTACAGTAGACCTTGCTTAATTTCCCTAATTGTGACTTCTAAGTGAAGTGGTTGTTAGTGGTTGTCACATGGCGGCACTACTTAGCAACAGCAGTTTCAGTAGTCTGGTTGTGGTTGTTATGGGAGGACCATTAGGTAAGGACCAAACCCTTCTCCTGTGTCACGGCATCCGCCTCTGCTTCAACACTCCCATCCGCCTATCCCTCTCCCATTTCTGCCCTTTTGGCCGCCCTGCACCATCTTTTTCCTCCAAAATGACGAAGGTTAGCTAGGGCCAGTAAGAGATGGTAGGGGTGGCAGCAGTGGAGTGCAGGGCAGTCAAAAACTTTGAGGACTGGACATAACTACCATGTGTTCAGCACCATTATAATTGTTGTTAGTCACAAAGTTGTGTCTGACCCATCGCGACCCCATGGACAACGTTCCTCTAGGCCTTCCTGTCCTCTACCATCCCCTGGAGTCCATTTAAACTCACGCCGACTGCTTCAGTGACTCCATCCAGCCACTTCATTCTCTGCCATCCCCTTCTTCTTTTGCCCTCAATCATTCCCAGCATTAGGCTCTTCTCCAGTGAGTCCTTCCTTCTCATTAGGTGGCCAAAGTATTTGAGTTTCATCTTCAGGATCTGGGCCATCATAATATCATAATATTAATTATGATATGCCGAATGAATGGCTGGTAAGCAAGAAATATCTGTACTCATTTTTCAGAATAGAACAATTCAAAATGGCAATTTCAAATTCATCAAAAACCTTGTAGGTATTTAGTTATAGGAGAGCAACTGGAGCTTTAGAAAGCAAGTCTAACTTTAGATTTACTGATTCAAAGAGATTAGAATGGAGAAGTGCCTCTTCAAAACCGGAGAAAGTGATCTCTATAACTTCTTAGAGCATATATCTTATTTTTTCCATTAATCTCCCTGTAGCTTAGTAATTCTAACATACAGAAAGAGAGATACAAAAATGATACACCCACAAAAATACTTGTACTGGCAGACATAGACTGCTACCAAAAGGCCCCAAAGAGGGCACATTGTACCATTCTCAGTTAGAGTTGGAAGTGGCCATAGATTCAAAAAACCTATTTTCTACCATGTACCCTACCTCTGGCCATAAAAAAGTTGCCTGCCCTTGCAAAATACCAATACACACTTAAATAACTATTCCAGATTTGATCTTACTGTAATTCTGTCATTCTGTCATTTATATCCCTGATCAAAGATGAAAGATCCAATATGCACAAGTATACGGGTATATCAACAGAAGCAAGACCACTAAATTTAAGGAGATTTCCATCCTAATAGGCATGATAATTATCATAACAACACTTAATATTTTGTAAGGGCGTTTTATGTTGAAGAATGTTCCACAAACCAAGTCTCCTCCATTATCTTCAATGATAGGAGAGCTCTATATGTTCCTTCCACAACAGATGCAAAGTTCATGAAACAAGTATGAAATTTTTGGATTTTAACCAGAATATTTATTATCTGCTCTGAGGATTTATAGATCAGTCTCTGTATTACACCTATTTGTTTAGCCAGGTATAGCAGCTATTGCCGTTCAAAAAGTCCTTGGAAAATTCAACTCTTTATCCTTCTTAATTGGAAAAGACATGCTACAGATTCTGAAATTCTCATTTGTTCCTATCCAAATCCAGGGCAACTTCAAGTCACATTCAACAACAAAAGCCCCATATGCATTCCATGAACGGCACAAAGCATGAAACACCTCCTTCATCTGGGCTTGTATACCACAAAAAATAACAGGGTTTTTGTTTATATCTGAGTTTTAAGAGAGCAATTCCAGAAACTGCAAGTTCTTACATGTTAATATTGATTTAATTATCCTGCATAGCACATTTTGTTTGTGTTAAAAAGACCTCCAACACATTTATTAAAATGGAGTCATAAATGTTAACTGCTTGCTCAACTACTTAAAGATGACCAAGAGAGAAGATATTTCAAATCATTTGAAAACTTTTTACAAGTAAATGCAACATGTTTTAAGTAAGTTCAGTCTGCATTTAATTAAAAAAATTATCCAGACAGTCAATCAGATCATACAAATATTGCAACCATGCCAACAATCAAATACAAATTAAAGTTATGAAAGAATTCTAGAAATACAAACCCTGCAGCACTCCAGCTCTATTCCTGGCAATGAGGACAAATTTCCATGTTAAAACAAATCTAGCCATCAACAGGATTTTAAAATAATGCCCCATTTAAGCAAAAGTGGCTCCTCCCATTTAGAGGCTAAATTAAGATTAAACTTGCAAGTTAACAAATAAATACTAATTGAACAATATTGAAATGTTCAGAATTATTTTTTAAATGTTTATTTGTCTAGGTCAGTGATGGCTAACCTTTTCTGGACCAGGTGCCCAAAGCACGCCCAAACCCCCCAAATGCAATGCACGTGCGCCCCTGTGCATGTATACATGCGCCTCATGCAAGTGCCCCCCCACAAATGCACACGCGGCCCCCACATGTGCCCCGCCCTCGTGCATGCGCAGCAGAGACCCAAAGACCAGCTAGCTGGTGGGAGATGCGTGCTCATTCATGGTGGAGCTGAGCTGGGGCGACTGCTCGCATGCCCACAGAAAGGGCGCTGCGTGCCACCTCTGGCACCCATGCCATAGGTTCGCCATCATGGGCCTAGCTGTTACCCAGATCAGTTATGGTTACATTATCATAAAGCATAAAATATAAGGCAACAAGATACCTAAACTTAATAGCTTAATAGAAAATTCTTTCAGAAAAGGTCATGTTCACGTGACTATCGATTATGATTGAATAAAGTATGAATGAGCAATATACTAATACAAGGAATCTGTTCATTCATCTTACTCCTCATTTTCTACAAGTGACTAAGGGCTGATCTGCATGACTAG
Source organism: Ptyas mucosa (assembly GCA_012654045.1). Classification (NCBI taxonomy): domain Eukaryota; kingdom Metazoa; phylum Chordata; class Lepidosauria; order Squamata; family Colubridae; genus Ptyas; species Ptyas mucosa. Next base: position 20,354,344 of record WNWU01000004.1, read on the forward strand.
GCTACCATGTTAAGTGCTTCTTCAGAGCAGGAACATACAATGACAACCGTTACTCAACCTTGCCCCCTGCCTTGCATCCAAAGTAGTGTTTTAGGATTTCTATCATTGTAAGCAGCATGTCCAGTTTGTATTCTATGTACCTTTATTACAATTAATTACTATGTGCTGTGGTAGGAATGCCCCCTCCTATTCAGTTACTGGTTGAGCTACCTTCTAGGCTAAGGAACAGAAAAAAATAAATGGTAAAAAGATGTTTCCTTTTTTATTTTTATTTTTCCTAGCCCATGGATTGGTGCACAGTTTGAGGCAAAGCCAATACAGAAAGATCCATACAAAAGAAAAGGTCTGTCAATGGAATCCACATGTTCTCTCCTCAAAGACTTACTCATGGAAAGCAAAGCCATTGTTGCTTCGTTTCCTGGTATGGGCCATAGGAGTTAAAAAAAAAACACAGAGGAGGCCACTAATTGGAGGCCACAGTCCAGAGAAAATACCAGGCCCTTATGATGGTCAAAGCAGAGGAAGTAGTTGAAATTTGGAACAGGTTTCTTAAACCAATTTTATTTCTGGGAATCGAGCAGCTTAAGAATGCAGTGTGTGAAAAAGCCCTAAGCAAATATGAAAACAAGACTGGCAAAGTCCTAACTGGAAATTTACAATGGATTCTGCCCAATTTCATATAGTAATTGTTACTGGCTAGTTTAGGTATAATAAACCACTCTCTCAAGTTTAACAGCCAAAGATTATACAGTACTTCCCTAATTACCTTATCCTGTTATACAGACCAGGAACAAATGAACCCATTCATTAGCATATTGCTTGTTCAAATTTCAGTTTATTAAATTGAACTTTATGACTTAAAATTACCTGGATATCACTAAGGTTTCTTAATTGTTTTCTGTTATATACCTTTTGCATGGCATAAACTTAGAGATTAGGTTTTAAGCGAATTTGAAGCCCATGCATGTGGTCATGGACAGTCTCGGCCTTTGACAGTCCGCGATCACAGGCACGCCCAAGAAACACGCTCGAGACGCTCAGCCGAGGAGAATCCTGGTTTATTCTGTGACAACAGCTCTTTTCCCAAGCCGGAATGCAAAGCAATTCAAAGACGCGGCTGGTGGGAGGTCAGCCCATCGGGCTTTTATGGGCTAGCAACACGGGCGGGGCTTTCCATGCCTCTTTAAATCCCCCGCCAGTCGTTTCCCGGTCGCATAGTGTCAACGTCATCATCCCGCCTCCCGTTTCCCTCCGGTGTTGCCGTCTTCATGGAGTGCTGGGCAGTTTCTACAGCTGGCGCGACCCCAGTAAACCCCGTGCTCAAAAACTCCTAGTCGCAAGAATCTCTCACCATCACCAGCACCCGTGAGCCCTATAATCCCCCCCCTTTTTTGAAGCGTGGTTTGCACTGGCGTTTTCAGGTCTCTGATGTCGAGTGCTGCTTGACGCTCGACAGGCGGCCCCCTCTACCAGGTTTCCGTCTAAAAGAGAAGAATACTTATTAGAGCGGTTATCAATGAGACATCATAAAATGTACAACATTCATCCCCTTAAAGGCCGTGGGTTTCTGGGGTGTTCTTTATGGTATTTTCTAATCAGGCGTGGAGCATTTATATCCTCTACTGGGACCCACGATGCTTCGGTATCCGGATATCCCACCCACCGGATCAGATACTGTAATCGGCCTCTACGATACCGTGAATCCATTATATCCTGTACTTCATAATGTGACCCTGCCACTGGTCCTGGTGGTGTTTGTGACCGCTGAAAAGCAGTGATGGGTTTTAATAAACTCGAATGGAAAACGGGATGTATTCTGCCAAACAGAGAAGGTAGTTTTAACATTACGGTCACTGGATTTATTACCTTTATTATGGGAAAAGGACCCACATACTTGGGCCCTAGTTTTTTGCTGGGTATTTTTAGTCGGAGGTATTTGGTTGATAGATACACGCGGTCTCCGACTTGGAAAACCGGAGGGGTAGCCCGCGTTTTATCGGCATGTCGTTTATATTCAAGTGATGCTTTAGTTAAGGCTTCTTTTACATGGGGCCATATCTTTTGGATTTTACATGACCAGTCGTGAGGAGTAGTTCTTTCTGAGGATTTTAGGTCGAGTTCGGGGATGGCGGTAAACTCCCTTCCCATCACAACTCGAAACGGGGTATATCCGGTGCTACGGTGAACTGAGTTATTATACGCTGTTTCAGCGAACGTTAGGAACTCTACCCAGTCTTTCTGTTGATACGAAACATATGAACGTAGGTATCGCTCTACCATGGCATTAGCGCGCTCCGCAGCTCCGTTAGTGCTGGGATGATATGCTGAACTCAGCCCTTGTGTTGACCCGATACTACGTAGGAATTCCCTCCAGAATTTAGCTGTGAATTGCACCCCCCTATCCGATATAATTCGTTTGGGTATTCCATGTATACGATAAATATGTTGAAGGAACATCTTCACCAGCCGTTGTGCCGATGGGAGTCCTTTACATGGAATAAAATGAGCCTGTTTTGAAAAGAGATCGAGCACAGTCCAGATAACCGTATATCCTTGACTACTTGGGAGGTCTACGATGAAGTCCATGGAAATCTCCTCCCATGGTTTTTCCGGTTCAGCTACTTTTTGTAATAATCCCAATGGTTTCCCGGACATTGGTTTGGAGATGGCACATACGTGACAGCTTCGGACATATTCTTCAATGTCTTTTCGCATTTTTGGCCACCAGAATTGTCTTCTGACCAAGTGCAATGTTTTTAGAAATCCAAAATGCCCAGCCATTTTGCTGTCATGGCATTGCGTTAGAACCGGTCGTCGCAACGTAAGAGGAACATATACTTTATCCCCCCACCAGGCTAATTCCTCACGGCAGGTTACGGTTGATCGATTCTTTAGGAACCACTCGTCAGTGCTTAGTTCTTTCTTCAGTTTTGTTTTCCAGTCATGGATTTGCCGATGTCCCCTCGCACATGTCTCACTCGACTTGGATGGTAGTAGGGCTTGTAACACTTCGTTTCTTTTACTCTTGTATTGTGGCATGCGTGATAAAGCATCAGCCAAAAACATTTTCCCTGCCGGCTTGTACCTAAGGGTGAAACGAAAACGTTGAAAATATTGTGCCCATCTGACCTGTTTCGGAGACAGTTTGCGGGGCGTTTGCAGGGCCTCTAGATTTTTGTGGTCCGTCCATACCTCAAATGGCTGCGTGGTACCTTCCAATAGATGCCGCCATGTTTGTAAAGCCCATTTGACAGCGAACGCCTCCTTCTCCCAGATAGCCCAATTACGTTCAGTTGTTGTAAATTTTCGGGAGGTGTATGCACAGGGTTTAAGGCTGCCATCTGTATCCTTCTGTAATAAAACAGCGCCAATAGCCACGTCACTAGCGTCGGCTTGTATGACGAACGGCTGTGACGTGTCCGGGTGTTTTAGTATGGGTTCGTTGGCAAATAGATGTTTTAGAGTTTCAAAGGCCTTCTGGCAGCTAGGTGTCCAATGTAACACGTGTCCTGGCTTAGGTCGTCCCTTAGAGGTCAAACCCTTTGTGCGTAATAGTTCTGTCAATGGTAATGCTGTTTTTGCAAAAGATGGGATGAAATGACGGTAAAAATTGGCGAACCCTAAAAAACTTTGTAATTGCCGTCGGGTCCGTGGGGCTTGCCAATGGAGCACTGCTTCTACTTTTTTCGGATCCATCTGTATCCCAACGTCACTAATTCGGAAGCCGAGGTAGTCTATCTCCTTCCGGTGAAACTCACACTTCGATAGTTTGACGAACAAGCGAGCCTTTAGTAATTTGGTTAATACCTGCCTAACTAGGTGGACGTGTTCTTCCATGGTATTAGTGTAGATAAGTATATCATCGAGATATACCAAAACACCCCGATATAGATGTTCATGTAACACTCCGTTTATGAGTTGCATGAACACGGCTGGTGCGCCCTGCAACCCAAATGGCATTACTAAGAACTGGTAACTTCCGAGTGGAGTGTTGAATGTGGTCTTCCATTCGTCACCAGGGCGGATACGGACGCGGTAATAGGCCTCTCGGAGGTCCAATTTAGTGAAGAATTTCCCGGTGGCTAGCGTTGTTAGCAGGTCCGTCATCAATGGGAGGGGATACAGGGGTTCAACACACACAGCATTCAAACCTCGGTAGTCAACACAAAGACGTAATCCCCCATCTTTCTTTTCCCGGAACAGGACTGGAGCCGCCATATGTGAACGACTAGGTTGGATAAAACCTCTTGCTAGGTTCGTATCAATGTAGTTTCGCAATTCGTCCAACTCTTTCGGGGTCATTGAGTACATCCGGGGCTTTGGCAACTTAGCCCCGGGGATCAACTCTATACCGCAATCCGTGTCCCGATGTGGTGGTAAAACATTGCACTCATCTTCACTAAACACGCGCGCTAGATCATTGTAGACGTGGGGGTATTTCGGGTCCTTGCTTTCTTCACATTGAGCACCGGGCTCCGGGCCTATTGGCAGTCGCACTTTACGAAAACCCTCCTCCCACCAGATGGTCGGTTGCCATTTGTCTAACCACGCGAGGCCAAGAATGACTGGTTCAATCATCTGCTTGATCACCACAAAACGTATGAGCTCTCGGTGTTCCCCTATGGCTAAAACTACCGGTTCTGTGACCTTCGCAGTCGGCTCCCCCCCCAGCAGTGTTCCATCTACCTGCTCGAACCGGATGGGGGTGTGTAGAGAGACCACACGGAGCCCTAGGTCCTCCGCGATGGACTGGCGAATAAGGCATCTAGTGCACCCAGTGTCGAGTAACGCTTCCTGTGGGCTCTCTTGTTTTGTTGTGGGGTGTTGCAGAGTGATTGGTATTAAGAAAGGGCGGATGGGGTCACTCACCATGGGATCTTGGACCTCATCTTCATCATCGGTTGTCCCAGTCGGTTCAGGAACCCGAGCTGTGCCAGGTGGCCCATTCACAGTGGAATGTGTCGTAGCATCCAACAGGGACCTCTGGGTCACAGCTCTGGAGCGTTCTGGTGTTCGTACGGGTCGTTCCTTCGGCA
>WNWU01000004.1:20374379-20469783 GCA_012654045.1 Ptyas mucosa
TGCCGAAGGAACGACCCGTACGAACACCAGAACGCTCCAGAGCTGTGCCCCAGAGGTCCCTGTTGGATGCTACGACACATTCCACTGTGAATGGGCCACCTGGCACAGCTCGGGTTCCTGAACCGACTGGGACAACCGATGATGAAGATGAGGTCCAAGATCCCATGGTGAGTGACCCCATCCGCCCTTTCTTAATACCAATCACTCTGCAACACCCCACAACGCTCGACAGACAGCCAGTAATGCGACCCCTACAAGATCATAAATTAACTATATTATATTATATACAAGATCATATGTGGCTCCAAACAATGCCTCTTCATTCAATGTGGCCCAGGCAAGCCATAAGGTTGAAAACCCATGTATTAAGTCTTAAAGTCCAAATTATGGCTGCCAGTTTCACTGAGGTAACTAGAAAATTATTTTGGGGCATTGTCCTGAGGTTGAAGAGCGAGTATACAAGGAAGATGAGAAAACCACTGATAGAAAGTGGTCTTGTGAATCTAATTTTATTTAATGGTCTCTCTCCAGCCATCTAATCTAATCTAATCTAACCTAACCTAATCTAATCTAATCTAGCTACAGAAGCAAGATAAAAATGTTTAAATGTATTTAACTAGCCACTTAAATATTCAAAAAGGATAAAAGTTACAGCAGGAGGACTACTTATTTGGGTTTCAAGATTCTGTAACTATTTTGTTTGAACAATACATCATAAAATGACAATCAAGTGAAACTGAAACAATGGCTTTTTCTTTATCAACAGGACTTCAGGTAACAGGAGCAATTTAGAGCACAATGTGGCTTCAGAACATGACATGAAGGCAAGAGGCCCACTGAAACTCTGCTATTCAAAGGCAAAGAAGTCGTCTAGCATTGACTGTTTGAATTTACGGCTGAGACTATCCTATTATAGACACCTCTGTTACAGTACATACCAGATAATTGGCCATTTTTATAAATATTATAATCTGTATATTGTAACTTTCTGCAAAACATTAGTGCCTTCTTTTGATTGTTTCTGTTTTTAGAGTGTCCATGAGGAAAAGAATACACTTCCTAAACTCATTGGGTTCTAGTAAATTTTATTGGACTCTGGGGTTTTTAATTCCTTTTTTTTTTCTACCCAGGGATCCACATAACAATGGAAGCTGTCCTATATTGCGGTTTTTCATTCAGGCTCTGTAAAAACTTATTGAGAACAGTTTTAATATGCAAGAGTAATTCAACAGAGATTAGTCATAGATTGTGCTAATTATATAATAGTAGCATGAAACATATTGGCCGAGTGGTTAAGACGCTAGGCTAAAAAACAATAGACTATGAGTTCAAGTGAGAAAAAAAGTCTTAAAATGAAGCAAAGCTCACTTAACCACTGTCTTGCTTAGCAACAGTTAATTTGAGCTCAATTATGGTTGTAGGTCAAGCATTACTTGTAATGTTGACAAAATCTTAAAGAATGAAAGCGTATATCAGTCAGGAAAGAAGAGTCGTACCAAAAGAAGCTTCATATATTTTAGGCCTAGGTTTTGAGCAGAAGGCTTTCAAAGTTATATAAATGGAGACTGAGAACTGGCAGATTTGTGAGGAAAATATCTTCAAGGTCAAAAGCCACACTTAGATATTTCACATCAAAAAGCAACATATTTCACAACAAAAAGCAAAGGGAAAACCTAACTTTTGTGTAGACATACTGCTGCATCTCACTAATCAACCCAGGACAAAAGAAGAGATATTCCACCAGCGACAGGAAAGTGAAAACTGTTTTTTATTATGAAAAGATAAAAAAGCAAAAGGAGAAATCTCTGCCTCCAACTACACATCATTTCTTAAGGCAAATTCAGACATAAACAGGATATGCTTTCTACTATTTCCAACTTGCAACAAAACAAAAATGTACAAATGCCTCCAGCAAAAAAGTAACCCATTTATTTTTCTCATAGCAAAAGACTAAGTTGCTACTACAGATGTTTCCAAAAACTGAAAAAGAGAACTCGAATCACCTGCACACTACCTTTTGGCACTTCTGAACAATATCTGGGACCCTCTCTGATACTGTTGAGAAGTGTCAAAAAGGAATGTGAAGTTGAGTCATTCTTTTCATTAACTTTACTGGTACCATCCAAAGTGGCATTATAGATTAAGGACTAAAACAGTAATGGAGCATAAATTCACAAAACTCCTTTATCCTTTGCAATACAGTATATATCCACAGTATCCATGCACAATAGTTAGCAGTTAGAACAGAAGGAAGTCTTTCATTTGAGGATTAGACTCTGCTATCTTCCTCTCAGAAGGCCGCAATGTATTTTAGTTGTGTGATGAGTGAAGACAGAAAACTGCCACAGGAAACAGGATTAAGAAGCAAAATTTCTCCTTAAAGCCTTTTCCTAGCTTTCTTCTCCATCTCCATTTTAGACAGCCGTCGATTACACAGAATTTTATTTTTTAAAAATAATAAATTAGTAAATTGCAAGTTAAAACTAGTTGGTATTAGAATCATTATTTAAGGATTAAAAATACCTTATAAAATGATGAACTATGAATGCTGGAGTGTATTGCATAGGCTGAATTTCTGAGTTAATATTTTTGTGATAAAAGAAGGTATCTTTCATACAGGTATAGTTTCAAAAGAGTAAGGGGTTTTTTTAAATTGAACTCTCACTTTTGTTTCTGTTATATTATTTTGTAACAAGATGAGCCATGTAGCTATAAGACTCATGCCCACCTTTCAAAAGGCCTATTTCATTTCCATTTAATAATTTCCATTTAATATCATTTAATAACTATTAACTTAGGACTTCATTATTAACGAGTAAGGTACGTATATCACAAAAAGAAGTTGGGATAGAAAATAAGAGCAGAGCATTAGGAAGCATTATAATTTTTGCGCAGATGATACGTTTTCCCAACTTGCAAGGACTATTTGCAAAGTGCTTCCCAAGACAAAAAAACCCTCCATATCTCAAATACCCACATTTTCATTAAGAATACTTAGGATAAAGAGGGGATCAAAAGTAATGTTAAAGCATAGAAATAAAATAATTTTGACACAACTGCAACTCAAGGACTCTATTAGGATAAGAATGCTGCTGAATGGAGGAACAAGCCATTATTCTTTCAATAGAGTCTGGTACAGCTAAATATGTGCTCACGGATTCTTCTTCCTGAAAAGCTTTAAAAATTCAATAGCTTCTTGGCCTGGGAAAAAGATGTTCACTGAAATCTTAAGGCCTGGACCAAGCATGGAACACTACATTTACCTGAAGAACAATATTTTCAAGTGCTCTTAAAAACAAAGACTGTGGGAAGAAAGAAGTCTGAAGAGGCCCCGTTCTCAGGGTTGTTAAGAGTGGCTTAAGCAAATTATATCTCATGGCCACTCTTTAGGGGCAATTCTATACCCATAGTCCATACCCCTACATTGCAAAAATGGGGAAAAACTATGTCCTTCCAAAAATCAGAAAGCTTGTCAAAAGCCCTTTTTCACAAATGGCTTTCATAACAGTGCAAACAAAAATTGGCATTTCACCTAGATTCCAGATGAAAATTATCAAATATTATTTACTACTTAATACAATTCCTTTCTTTCCTCTGTAAGATTATAAATTCCAGAAATATGGAATTTATTACCAATTATTTTTTATAAAGTACCCTGTATAACTATTGTGTTACCTACAAACACATTCATAGTTTTTTTTTTTAACACACAGGTTTACTCAAAGGGCAAGCAAACAACACAACCAGGAGCTGCAGTGTCATGGCAATGATCCAATAAGGATAAACCGCAACCAGGAATGCTGCCAAAATTCCTTCCCTCTCTCTCCCTAATCTCTTTTCTTCTTAACTTTTTGAAGTTGATTAACAAAATAGGTGCACTGAGAATCTGCTCTCTGGGAGCTTTGCCTATTTTACTTCTTCTTAGACCAAACTCAAAATATGCTTTTATAATTGGCAGATTGCTACATGCAATGTTCGTTGACAGTTTCTTCCTTTTCTCATTCTGAATTATCTCATTTTAAACTTGTTAAGTTAAACTGGTGTTATATTATATACCAGCATGCAATTGTTCACTTTGCCTATTTTTTTGTTATCAAATGTGTGGTATCAATCCAGACCAGATTATCATCATTCTTCCCCTTCCTCTTTTATTTCCAATATGGAGCTTTTCTTTCTTTTAAACAATAACACAGGAGAAGGTAAATTTCAGAAAGCAGCAAGATGAGAATAGGGAAATATTAAGCTCATAATTTCTCTTATCTGAATCTAGGAACACGTGTTGATTTTGTCACTTTAAAAGGTAGAGGCTGCTGTATGCTCTAAATAAAAATCTTCAACTTTGAGGGATTTGTAGGCATATTTAAAATTAAATGAGCGCTCTCACAAAATGACTGCCATGAGGAAGGAGAATTAGGTCTAGGTTGGGATTAGATTCATTCATAAAATAGCTGCCAGCTGGTAGCAATCACAAAATACATTCAGGAGAATGTAAACTGGGGAGAAACCTCCTGCCATTTTTGCTACCCTCTTAATACGTTCTCAGCTACCCTTAGCTTACCATGTTCTGGGCAGGTGAGCATATTTCCAATAAAGCTTTGTGTTGCCATCACTCAGCATTTCTAAATTCTAAGAGCACCTATGGGGCCTGAGACATTTGTAACACGGCTGATTTCTACTTCACTGTTCCCACAAAATGAAAACATTTTTTAAAAAAATTAAGTCAGGCAATCAAATGCTCTGAGGCTTAATTTTACCCTCCAATTTCTTAAAAATAAAGAACAAAGGAAATAATATGTCTGGTCTCCCATACAGTTTCTCCTTGACTTACAATTACAATTGGGACCAGAATCTCAGTTGTTGAGTGAAGCGGTTGTTAACTGAGATGCCCACATGACCACTTTGCTCAATGACCACAATCTTGATTCTCCCAGTTGCAGTTGTTAAATTACCGCCTGGATCATTTAAGTGGATAGAGCGAAACAGTTGCCTGCTGAAGGAACGCAAGCAGCTCCCCTCCATGCATGGAAGGGGACTCCTGCATAGAGTGTAGGAACAGAGCTTGGATCTTCAGGATTCTCCATTTATCCAGCCCAGTGCTAGAGTTCCCCTCCCCTCCATGAGCAGACAGAAACTCCTGTGCTGGGCTTGAAAAATGGAGCTCAGATATTCAAGATCGTTGCTTTGTTTCTCCAGCCTAGCGCAGAAGTTCCTCTTCATGATCCCTGCTTCATTTTTCAAGCTCAGTGCAGAGATCCCCAATGACTTCCTGGAAAGCCAGCAGAGAAGATCACAACTGGCAATCCCATGATTGTGGGACACTTGGCACCAGTCGTAAATGGGAACAGATCGTCAAGCAAACAAATTATGATCATGTAACCAGGTGTGTGTGTGTGTGTGTGTGTGTGTGTGTGTGTTACATTTTATCATGGCTGGAACTGTGTATGTACCATAAAGCAACCTTTCAGAGCCGTCATAACTTCAAACAGTCCTTAATGACTGGTCTTAAGTCAAGAACTACCTATACAGCCAATCAGTAATTGCTACAGCAATTCTCTTTGCCTACAAACTCAAAAAATTACAGTTCAGAAGACCTTAGGTGACTTCCCAAGAGGCCTACTACTTTGTAGCATGATTCCTGCTGGTATTTGGTTTTTTTAGCTTCCTCAGCCAAATTGCACCACTGTGAATGTGCTGGTTATGCATTGTTAACTCAGCAGCCAATGCAGTAAGTGTAGCAAATTGTCATTATGTAACTCCAATTAGTTCAATCAGTACCAAATGTAACTACAATTCTGAAAACACGTTCACTTGTATGTCTTTCTTAGAAAGCATATTCCTTTGAACTAAAAGGTAGGGTTGATATAAGAGCTTTTTCAAGCTAGCATTTCTTGAAGTACGACAAATCAATTAAACAATTCCCATAGGTGTTTCCAGACAGAAAATCCTCTTGTACTGGCCCTTGTTAAAGATTGACTAGATAGTTTAAAATAAAAAGTTACAGAAACTGCTTAGGCTTTGTTATCACAGATTGACAAATGCCTTATGCTATTCTTGCAGTACTTTCTGTAACATTTTCTCTCTCTTCTGCTTCTTTACATTTGCTAATATATTTACAACCCGGACTGGGGTGTTAACTAACTGCTGCATTCCAGTCTGGTTTGCGTCATGGAGTTCCACAGCTATTGATGAGTAACATATGTCTAACATGTGGCCAAGAAGACTCGGACTGTGTTCAAATAGGCATGGATAACTCCACTGACCTTAGACTCAGTCTTCTATGCCACCTGAACAGCACAGTAAAATGATTCTATGAAGCTAAACAAGTTAGGAATTGTCCACTGAGAAAGATCCTGTAAACATTCAAAAGACCAGGGCATTATCTCTTTTATGGTCTGGTACTAAAGTGTTGGATTACACTTCCATGGTCTATTGTCATGCTGGTTGGGAAAGACGAATTTAAATATGGTACAAAATGGAGGAAGGATAACTTATATAATTTATATGCACAGACACACACACTGAGCGTTGACAAAGTAATCTGAAAAGAGCAATTAGATTCACTATTTACTGAAATTCTTATGTAAACCCTTCCCCCAAGAGGAGCAAAGTAATTAAAATTAAAAACCTACATGTTTTTAAGAAATAGAAATTACCACTCTGGAAATTTGATTGTTTTTTTCAACTTTTTCTTTTGAAAGATAACACACACAGAGAGAAGCTCAAATTGTAAGAATGGAGGCACCAAAAGGTCAGTCTCTCCAACTGCCCTATAAGGAGTCAGAGCTCTTTACCTTTGAAATCCAAAACCATATAGTTTTACTAAGAGGTCTATAAGAGTAAAAAAAAATAAAAACAATCATTGATAGGATGTTGTAAAATGAAGTAAATATAGCACGCTTCTCAACTCGTCCAATAAGCAGGTAAGTCAGAACAGAAAAAGTTCAAATTCAGGGATCAGTCTGGTTTGGAGGACTGTCTTACTGAATGTATATACATCCATACAAAAGGAACTGAAGAATCTAGAACAGCGTTTCCCAACCTTGGCAACTTGAAGATGTGTGGACTTCAACTCCCAGAATTCTCTAGCCAGCTTTGATTCAAGCTGCCGAGGTTGAGAAACACTGATCTAGAACATAATTTGTATGTTCTGAAGTACTTTTCTAGCACAAATAATACTCAAGAGTGTATGTGACATTAGTGCATGTCATATTTTTTCTCAGAAGAATCTACCCAACAACTTCTTTTTTCAGCTTCAGGTGGTCCACTAATCTTCTAATTCCTTAAAAACTATGTGGCTAATTTAAACTTTTAATTGGTTTTTATATATAGCAGTTTAATTTATTACAGTGCGTTTCTAGTTTAACCCAGATTTCTGCTGAGGTTTTGCATTCATGCAAACATAGAAGACTGTGTTAAATTAAATTATTGTAGCATTTATTAATTATTCCTTGTTAAGAGTATCAATAAAAATAATTATTATATGATTCAGTGAATCTTCTTCTTCAGGTTCTTTGGTTATATAGAGGTTTTAGAAGGATGTGTGCATAAACAGCCACCATTTAAATATGTTAAGACAATGTCCTGCAGTTCATACATGATGAAGACAAGAGCTCTTTGGCCTCTACTGTGATCACTTTTACTGGATCTAAATCTATACAATAATTTTCCATTACTTTTATTTGTACCTTGGAATGCTCTTTTTTTCACTCTCTTCTATCCCATCCTCAACCTAAAGAATCTCATCATTTCCAACATCTTGCAAGTATTTCCTGAGCTCTTAATAGTGTGTAATTAAAATGTAAAATTAAAACAATAGATTTTCAAGTGCAGTATTTCTCTAATTCTGAGCTCCAACTACTCTTCTCTGCTTTATTATATAATTTGCCAACCCCAATAACCCTGCATTATGCATACAGGAAGTTCTCAACTTATGACCACAATTGAGCCCAAAATTTCCATTGCTAAACAAGACAGTTGTTAAGTGAGTTTTGTCCTGTTTTATGACCTTTCTTACCACAATTGCTAAATGAATCACTGCAGTTGTTACCTTAGTTACATGGTTGTTAAGTGAATCTGGCTTTCCCATTGACTTTGCTTATCATAAGGTTGCAAAAGCTGATCACATGACCCCAGGACACTGCAACCATCATAAATATGAGCCAGTTGTCAAGCGTCCAAATTTTAATAAAACCATGGGGATACTGCAACAACCGTAAATGTAAAAAATGTTCATAAATTGCAGTTGTTACTTTGAATGGTCAGTAAATGAATTGTTGTAAGTCGAAGATTACCTTTATACTAGTGGTAGAGTAAGAGGTAGACTCAAAAGACTTTGGTTCAAATCATCCCTCAGCTGAGATGTTCCTTGGGCAACTTTGCTTGGTCAATCATTATCTCTCAGCCCAACTTATTATGTAGAGCTCTCGAGTTATTGAATTATATTTTCACAAGTTCCTTGAAAAATGACTATTTAAAGAACAAAGATTTATCAAAGGAATACAAAGCAATTAAAATTACAATAATGTTCATTCCATACTATTTTCGATGGCAGGATTTCAGTCATCTAAGCCAAAGATGTGCAACTGTTTTGGGGATGAGAACTTCCCTGGCCCCTTGAATGGCATGTCAGGCTCTATATTCCACACAGTACAAAATGCCGGGGAGACATCAGTGAGGCCAGGACACAAACTGAAGTTGATTTCCTTTAATTTTAAATTATTTCAATTAATTTAAATGCAGTTAATATGATCATGTATTTAATATTTTTCACTCTTACTTTAAAGGGGTTAAAAATCCGGGAAGACCTCTAAGCCTGGATCACATCCAAGGTTTTCAGGAGCGTATAAAACCTTTGGATCTCAAATTGGAAATCTCTGTTCTAAGGCATAGTCCATAGCAAGAATCCAAAAACAGATTGTTCTTCCTGGGGTTTCCTCTCCTTCCAGCCAGTTTCCCTCTTGGGTACCATATTTTTTGCCTAGCTTAGGAGAATAAGAGACAAGGTAGGTAGACACCAAATATGGTTGGCTCACTTTAAATTTCCTATCCACTCTAGTGCAAAAACATAGAGCACATTGTGTTACATCTCTCTCTCTCTCTCTCTCTCTCTCTCTCTCTCTTTTTGTTCAATGCAATGCAAATAATGTGCAATTCAAAGATTAATTGATTGTACAAATAAGTTTATAGTCCTTCCCAAGCAAGGCTTTTTCATGGCAGTTTCCTCAGTATATTATTGTGGTTATCTGAAGCCAAGAGCATGCAAAGGCATGTGCATGTGGACATTTGCACACTCATTGTTGTAAAGGCAGAAGTCAATTTTCTTCAGAGGAGTTCTCCATAATATTTTGGGATAACAGCTAAACTTTACTTATAAAAGTAGGGAAAAATCAATTGACCCTTATAAAAAGAATATTCTCATAGCTTCTTAACATGCCGTTCTCACTAGGTAGCCCTTTCCTAATCATGATGATTTACAATGCCTTGGAGGTAACTATAAAAAGCTCAACACTGACATACAATCCCTAATTAACCTGAAATATGCACTAACTTTCCAGGAGGTATGCAATGTTACGGAATTATACTGTAAAAAATACAATAGAAGTTCATAGAAACAATTTCATGAGAACACCACAGTAACAAAGATTATTGTATTAGTATAGGATCCATTTGTTGTTTAAATTAACCTCCACTGTAAATAACAAAAATGACATAACTAACTTTTTATTCTCTTTGTATTTCAGAGATGCCTAATACATTTCTGTGCCTGAACAATTCTTTTAATGATTCATCTCTACACTTAAATATGCTTTTCCTCCCACAAAAGGAATTTTAAAGAGGACTAAGTAAAACCACAATATCCTTTTCATACATAAATGGGTTAGGTCTTTTGAATAGAGACTGCATTGTCACTTCAAAGCCATTCTTGCCATTACCCCATACATTCATATAGGAGGTATTCCTTTTTGTATGAGGTAATGAGTAGGCCCGATTGTGGTTGTGATTTATTACTGCATCCTCTTTGGAGCAGCACTGCACCTGCATTTACAGAGATGGGACACCCACGAAGGTGAATGGTTTATTACGGACAGCTCATCCTCAACAATAACCCACAGCATTTTAAGGGGAAATGATCCAAATTTAGTCCTGCTCTAACAGGTGCTTTTAGAATACTTTTTTTAAACAATTATATATATATCTATGGTGAGGCAAACAATTCTTTGCTTGTAGTAATCACTCCATGAAAACAAGTATATCAGCTCCACCACCACCTTTGAAGATGAGAGGTAGAGTAAGGCCAATGGAATTCTCATTATTTTTCAATGCTGTGGCTTGCCAAATGCTTAGAAGGATAGAGCTTAGTGAAGTGAGACTTCAAAGTACATACCAAATACCCAGATCCAAATTGCTATCCACTATTTATCCTCAGGATAACACAAAGGTGGAAATTCTATGCCTCTCTAGAAACACTGCCTATAGTGAGTGATGCTATGAATTATAGTTCAGCAAAATTTGAAAAGACACAGATTTCCTATCCTGGTTTAACATAAAGGTAATTCAACATTTCTTCCTTTGGCATAAATTATGACTTAGTGTTTGGGTTATTGCAGCTAACATTTGAAACCTGGCAAGTGACAATGGAAATGAACAAATCTAGTGTAAATACAAAATCCACTTTTCTTATAGCTGTCTTCTCCAGCAGCCTTTCACAACTTGGCATATTCCACATATATTTTGCACATATATTTCCCATTCCCAGAATTCCCCTAGCTACTGCTGAGAATTATGGGAGCTAAAATCCACATATCTAAAAAATATCCAATTTGGATATTCTCCAAAACTGAATTTTCATTTGACTTTGGTAGATGCATGCATTAGAATGGTCTTTGGTTACCATGATACTAAAAGCCTTATTGGTCAATGAAAGAGCTAATTATATCTTCCTAGGCATTTTAACTATGAGTTTAAGAAAACACTTTTTTTTCAGAACCAAAGATTAAAAAGTTAAGAATTTCCCGAATCAAGTTTAACTCCTGATGTTTGTACATTCATGTAGTTCACAGCAGTAGAAAAGTGTTACATGAAGGCAATTGTATTTAGTTTCAGAAGCTAAGCATTTTTTAGATTCCAGTGATAAATAATATTTTAAATTTAATTAGGATTATCTAGTAAGGACTGATAGCCAAGTATTTAAGTTTTTACAATTAAACAAAATTATTGTTATATTTGAATATAGACACTTTTCTTCCCTGTGTAATATAAGATCTAATTCAATGTAAGGTATAGCTCCTTGTTAAGCATCTACTAGGGATGGGCAGGCTATAAATATAGTGAAAGGAAGGAAAGAATTTGTTATTACCCAAATCTGTACACTTCAAAATATAATTATCCTAATTTCTTATCTCCAAATAATTTATAGAAATCATTTAGAATCATTCATTTTTTATGAACCAATTCCTACAGTAAAATAATTTTGAAAAGTCTGGTTCAGTGGTGGGTTCCTCCCAGTTCAGCCCGGTTCTCCCGAGCCGGTAGTGGTGACGATAGGATGTCACCAAACCGGTTCTGCCCCCCCGTCCCCCCACCCTGTGCCCCCCCCCACGTTATTCTTACCTTTTATTTGGCCCCACCCCCAATCTATTACTGCCTCCTGAGTCCCAGCTGATGGTTAGAGGGGAAAAAACTGTTTAAACTCTTGCCACAGGGCTTCAAAGGGCCGCCCTACAGCTGAGCAGTGTTAAAAGAAAACAAATGAGTAGACCGGTGCCTGCAAAAATACATGAGTAGATCAGTGCCTGCAAAAATACATGAGTAGACCAGTGCCTGCAAAAATAAATGGGTAGACCAGTGCCTGCAAAAATACATGAGTAGATCAGTGCCTGCAAAAATACATGAGTAGTCCAGTGCCTGCCAAAAATAAATGGGTAGATCGGTACAGCTCTGCAAGCAGTTAAAAGCCTCGTAAACCAGTACCTCTGCTAAATCCTAAATAATTGTCACATGACCATCAAGCCACATCCACAAAATAAGCCACGCCCACAGAACCGATAGTAAAAAAATTTAGAACCCACCCCTGGTCTGGCTCCATATTCCTGTTCTACCAGAATTTAAAGTAATATAAAACAAAGGGTTTTTTTCCCCAGCAGTGATGCCTAACTTAATTTTACAGGGAAGCTTGATTTGATCTACTCTCTGTTTGCTTAGCATCATTATGCTAATTTTTTAATTCATCATTTGGGAATTTTGATAAGCAGCATAAAGAATCATTCAACATGTTTTATTCATTTTATCTGTATAGCCTGTTTCTTACTATTCCTCTTAGTGATTTTATTTCTTTGTTTGCTAAAAACAAAGTAAAACAGAAACGTCTGAGGAATTATTAGAATGCCCCTACACTGATATTTAAGAGGAGAAAGACAGAGTTATTTTTTAAGCCTAAACTAAACCAACTAGTTGGCTCTGTTGCTTGTTATACTTTTAATTTTAATTCTTGTAATCAAGTGGCAAGTTAATGATATCACAATGATTCAAGTTTATATCCTAGCCACCCAGGGTCAATTTAATTTAATTTAATTTAATTATTTTATTTTATTTATATTTATATGCCGCCCTTCTCCGGAGACTCAGGGCGGCTTACAATGCGTTAAGCAATAGCCTTCATACTTTTGAATATTTATACAAAGTCAGCTTATTGCCCCCACAAACCGGGTCCTCATTTTACCCACCTTAGAAAGGATGGAAGGCTGAGTCAACCTTGAGCCTGGTGAGATTAGAACTCGCAGTAATTGCAGGCAGCTGGATGTTAAATGCTGCCTTAATAGGAGGCATTAGCCTGCTACGACACTCAGGCTCTTTTTCTTTAAGGTTAAGTGGCACCTAAATTGAATAAAATACATACACACTTACATACATGTACCCCATTTATTTTAATCCTACTTGTCTACTCTATAAATCTATAATTTTATTTGCTTAGTGATTTTACCTTATGCTGGTTAATGTCTATAATAGAAAATAATACTAAAGCTAATTCTGTAATTCTACTTTATTCGGTTAGAAAAGAAAATGCCTAGAAAATGTTATTCCAATTAATGTTGCCAAGCAAACTGAATTTAGAACTTCACCATCTATGTTGCATAGAATCTCACTGCAAGATTAATATTCAATGTTAATTGTAATGTTAGAATACAGCCTAGTAACACCACCTTTGAAAGGAGCATTAATGCAATGCCTTTTTAATAAATGCTTCAGGGGCTCAGATTTTCATAAAGTCTTTATACCAAGTTAGAAAATAACAATAATAGATAAAATAATCAATAATATATGTATTCATATGGAAAATTCAGAAAATATTATTCTTATATTCACATATTGAGATATTTGTTTGCACTTTTTCTTATTTCTTCCTTCCCAATTTCACTTTATCAGTAAAAGTTTCAACAAATGAAAATAAAATGATTCTACTGGCTTCCCATGTTAGTACTTCTTGCAAGAATGATGAAATATGGAAAACAAAGATAAATAAATTGCAGTAAAAGGAACAATCAGTATAGTAATTTAGCTTCTGTGGGAGAGAGTTAGAGGGTGTAAGATTTACTCCATTTTCTCCTGGATTAATAATAAACTGTGAACTAGCTATGGGAAATAAATAATTAAATTGTTCAATTTCACATTACAATTTTATGGTGCATATTATTGTGAATTAACTTTGAAAAACATATAATAACCATAAATCACATCATCACAAAACATTCACAAAAACTTAGATTCTGGGTGAAATGGAAAATTTTGAATATATGCAGCAGCTAGTCTTCATCGCCATAATTACTTGTTTTCAGTATATTTTATAAAACTGAAACTTGTTAATTTGGAAAGAGTCAAAGTCCAAAGCTTACTTTTGAAGAATGGATCTCTTAATGATAATTTCTTCATCCAGATCTGCTTCATTGGCCATGAAAAGCAACCTCTTCTCTGAGTCATCTACTCCAATGAAGTCACGCTGTTCCACTGAAATAGAAAATAATAACATAATTCTTTTACAATTCTTGCCTGTAACCTAGTAAGGGTATGGCTAGACACCAGGGGTGAAATCTAAAATTTGTTACTACCGGTTCTGTGGGCGTGGCTTCGGCCAAAGAGGTGGCAGGAAAAAATGCTTTTTGAAGCCTCTGACGATCAGGCAACTCAGCTGGGATCGCCAGAGGCTTTTAAAGGCATTTTTTTTCTACAACCTCTTTGGCCGAATAGGTTGTAGAAAAAAATGCTTTTAAAAGCCTCTGACAATCCCAGCTGAGCTGCACAATCATCAGAGGCTTTTTTTTAAACTTTTAAAAGCATTTTTTTGGGCCGAAGAGGTTGTAGAAAAAATGCTTTTAAAAGTAAAAAAAAAAGCCTCTGATGATCGCGTGGCTCAGCTGGGCATGGGGGGGCGCAGGGATTTTTGCTACTGGTTCTCCGAACCACCCGCTGCCATCACTACCGGATCGGATGATCTGGTCTGAACCGGGAGCAATTCACCCGTTAAGACACCTGAAACAAAGCATATCCAAGTGGTCCTCGACTTATGACCACAATTGAGACTAGAATAAAGCACTTGTTCAGTGAGTTGGACCCTATTTTATGACCTTTTTTGCCATGACTGTTAAATGAATCCCTGCAGTGAAGTGAATAATGTGGTTCTTAAGTGAATCCAACTTCTCCCACTGACTTTGCTTGTCAGAAGCTGGTTGGGAAGGTCGCAAATGGCGATCACATGGCCTGGGATGCTGCCACTATCATGGATACATGCCGGTTGCCAAACACCTGAATTCTGATCCTGTGATTGTAGGGATGCTACATTAGTCATAAGTCAGGTCATAAATCACTTTTTTCAATGCCACTGTAGCTTTGAAATGAATGGCTGTACGTTGAGGACTACCTGTATAAATGTCAACAAAGTTTGATCATCGAATCTGAAAGAATTTTCCTAAAAATTCTAGCAAGAGTGTTCCAACCAGAGAGGAATCAAAGAAACATAAAGAAGCTCCATGAAAGGTCCTTTAGCTATGTGTGGCTGTAATTTCAAAGATACTTGTCTTGCCACTTCACTGCTTTACAATTTGAATTATTGAATCAGGGGCAATGAGGACATCTGGGAATAGTTTCTTCTCACCAAAATCTTATTATTTTTGGCATAGCTAGCAAGACATAGAAAGGCATATTGTTTCATATAATAATATTAATTAATAGCTAGAGTCTTGGACTTATGCAGAAATAAAGGGTAAATTTTCTAAAGGAGATTCTAAAATTGGGGAATCATTTCTAAAAGAGACATTGCCAAAGTTAATGAATACAAACAGGAAAATATAAACAGCAGCGTAGCCGCAATTTCAAATAAGAAACTTATGTTTATTCTGCCTAAACAGAATAGTGATGGAATGCCATAAACAACAAATATTTTGAGTACATGTATTATAAGGTTTACGAAGAAAGTCACCATATTGAGTATTGTAGGAAGAGAGCTGTGTTAGTTTATGGTAGCCAAAATCAGATGGAATCTGGTAGATTCTTTTCAAACTAATACATTTTTATTAAAGGCATAAACCTTTAAGTCATGTATAGTTTATTTTGGGGGTTTGCATTTTACCTGATGGTATAAATCAATCTCTTTCAATATTATTGCTAAATAACCCAATATTTTGTTATTAAGAATAGAACTGCTGCTAGAATATAACAGAAAAATGACACTCTTATATTACATGGCAACATCATCAGTAATGGGTTGTCCTCGGTTCGGACCGGTTAGCAAGAACCGGTAGTAAAACCGGCGGAAGGCTCCGCCTACCGCCCCAGATGTAGGCGATCTACGCATGTGCAGTTTGCGATTCCGTTGCAAACCGGTAGTAAAAATAAATAGAACCCACCGCTGAACATCATAATAGTAATTACAATAATTATATGGTTATCAAAAATTGGAAGAGAAACTGAGATATCATTTCAGCTTGCAGACAGCTTGTGAAAACTGTTACACTCTGCAAAAACTACCAAACCTTGTGAAACTACAGTGGTTCAAATTCCAGAATAAGGCTCACTGAATTACCTAATTTTTTCTTTCCTTTTTGTCCAGGTCCGAGTTCTGTGGGTTCACAGACCTTCTTCATTAACATGGAGAGTGTGGCGTCATGAGTTCGAAATAAATCTACTACTTCATGAAGAGCAACATCTGTAATTAGATCACAACTCAGCACCAACACATCTGTCTGTCAAAACATAAAAGAAAAGTATTGTTTCCTTATAAACATGTATATGCAGTTTTGAAATATGAAGAAGAGTACATAGGACGGCTTCTCAGCAAATACTGCTAAACCTGTTAACATTCTACATCGATCCTATAATAGCTTTTTATTATTATTATTTTATATTCATTTATTTCTTTATTTATTCACCACCTTTTAAAGGCATTTTAAGTGCTAGACATTTATTTTATTTATTTATTTCTTATGAAATTTATTTTCTGCAGGGCTATTCTGGGCAACTTACAATAGTAGAAAATTATAAATATGTAAATATAAAAATAGTTAAACAATAGAACAATAAGAATAATCAAAGTATAGCAATATGAATTAAAAGATGGGCAGGGAGGGGGATCAACTGTTAGTCCAATAGCCACTTACAGTGTGGTACTCTTGCAATGTCTCTTCCAGATATGTTATTAGATTGCAAAAAACCTATATTACTTTAACATTTCTGTAATTGCCATTACTGCCATTGGTAAAGGCTAGTGGTATTTTATTTTAATCCTCTCCTTGCCATATAATTCTGGATTGCAGAATTATAAAAATGTACACACTTTTATTATTTACAGTGACAATCCTGACATTTTCCTACCCAATAGCATATTCCCTGGCAATAAGTGCAGCATTTGGAAAAGATATTCTGTCACAGTGATGTATCTATATCTAGCAAGATTAAAACAGTGCAAGAAATAGTATTCCTTGTGACAACCTATGGAAGTGAAAGTTGGTATCAAGAGTATTGATGTTCTTGAACTTCAGTGTTGGAAAAGATTCCAGAGAATATAGTGGACAGCCAGAAAACAAACAAATGGATCACTGAAGACATCAACCCAGCCTTGTTCTCACTTAAGGCACAAATTTCCAGGCTCAAACTATCCTATTTCAGAAGATGATGACCAGCAGCAAACTGGATGGTCTCAGTTGCTGTAGTCATGATTGTACCATTAGAGGATCTGAAAGATCAGTTAAGGAAAAAATCTATGTGATTGCTAAAAGTCAACACTGACTTGAGGGAATATTATCAAAAATGCAGCAGGTCGGTCATAATGAATTAAAGCAGTTGACATTTTTCATCCTCTTGTAGTTTTAATTTCATTTTATGACTTCTAAGGTCTACCTCAGGAATTCCCAACAGGAACTATCTATTTATAAATACCCCCACAACCTTATGCCAATGTACTGTACTTTATTTAAATTTCACTGACACAAAATTTAAGAATACATCTACTTCAAGATAAGATTAATTCAATAAACATTATAAATGCTATTCCAAATTAAAGATTTGATAATTCTAAAAGATCTGTTATGAAAAGAAAATGTTACAGGCAAATATCTAGAATACTATAAAGCAAAGTTCAACTTCCATTCCTGCTTTTATTTCCAAGAATGCTACTGGGTCTCATAAAGTTTCTTAGAAAATAAAAATGGAGGGCTGTTTCAGCCCTGTGCTATCTTTGGAATGATGCCCATCTATCCAGAAAAAGGGGAGAGAGGAAGGTGAGCAGTAGTGACAGAGGGCATCTTATGTAGGAAGGAGGAGGCTGATGCAATGATGTTTTAAGAATGTCTACAAAATAGGATGTAGCCACCTTCTGAATGGGTCAGCCTGCCCAGGCAAACATTGTAAATATGCAAACAGTCCAAACTGGGCTTCGTGCTCCAGCAAACTAAAATTTATAAACACATATTTCCAACATTTAAACTATGACAGTTTTTGCACTGTTGTACCAGGAAAATATCTGCAAGGTATGGGATATTCTGTTAATATCAACATTTAGGTTTTCTTTTCTAGGAAGTATGTTTTTTAAAAATATTAATTAAAATGGGGGGGAGACAGCT
The DNA here is from genome assembly GCA_012654045.1 of Ptyas mucosa. Taxonomy (NCBI): domain Eukaryota; kingdom Metazoa; phylum Chordata; class Lepidosauria; order Squamata; family Colubridae; genus Ptyas; species Ptyas mucosa. Next base: position 20,392,487 of record WNWU01000004.1, read on the forward strand.
TTCATTATTCACAAGGAGCATGCATAAAATATTCTCCACAAACCAGGCATCCAGGTTTCTGTCTCCGCCATCACTTTTATATTAATATACATCTTACAAGAGTCCTTTGTACATTTACAACACTTGTAAGTTACATCTATAGGGAGCAGATACAATAATCTTGTAAGTGCTGTAAATATTCAACCTTGTTCCCTATAGATATAATTTCATTCTACCTATTAAAAACCTTGCTTTAGATTACTTCTCCCTAAAGGCTGCTTAGAGAGCCTTGGACCTGTGAGAATGACAGAAATAAGAAACTGTAGCCAAAGATTTCGTGCCATAAAGCCACCTTCTTCAATCTGATGTATTACCGTAAGTTTCAACTCCAGTAAGTCTTGATTGAGGTGGCCAAGGACACATGCTGGAGAATTCTAAAGTACCCAAGGTTAGACCACTTAGATATAAGTATATAAGTTTAATAAATGTATAATTTAATACATAATAATAACTACTGAGACCTGGAATGAATGAATGAATGAATGAATGAATGAATGAATGAATGAATGATGTTGGGGCAGCGTTTCTCACCTCTTCCTCTATCCCACAAAATAAGATGTATACTCTGAAGGGAAGGCAAAAATGAAGCTGTCAGCCTTCCCAAGTAGACCAGACAGGGAACAGGACCAGTTCAGCTAGTTCTACTTTATTATGAGTCTATGTGAACAAAACCTTACAGGTTTGATAGTGCTAATCTCCCGCTGTCTTTTTTAAAGCCTGAGAAGTTAGAGAGGTTCCTTTCTGAGTCTCTTTCTCTGCCCATTATGCAACTTTGGGCTATGCCCTCTTTCATCTTATCATTCCCTAGGGGGCATCTTTTCCCTTATCTCCTTAGATCATTCCCACATACAGAAGTACACGAACCGATAAGTTCAAGACATTCAAGTGACAACCTGGTATTTTCATTTTAGAATTTTATAGTATAGTGCCTACAGAGGGGGAGCTGGTGAGATGGATTACAGGGAAGCAGCAGGAAGGAGGGAGCACATTCCAGAAACAGGAGGAGGGGAGCACAGCCCGGAACTAGATAGAAGACAGAGGAAGAGAGTTAGAATTGCCACTCCCCAGAATCTCTCAGGTTATATCCACTAGGGTGGGAGTAGTAAGGGTTTAGTTTGTATTATGTGTAAGCATATAAAGAACTGAAGTGTAGCTGGATTATTCTACATTCTTCTTAGGCTGAGCCTGATACATATGAATGTAATAAGAGAATAAGGAAAACAATTTCATTACCCCACACAATTTTTCAATTTTCATTATTTTATCCTGTTTGCAAGTACTGCATTGAGCCTGAAGGAGTGGGATAGGATAGGATAGGACATCAATGCACTGGATTCCTTCCTGCTCTGCAATTCTATATTTTATACAGAGAATGTTTCTTTTTACATAGCACTATATTTTTCCGAAACTTTAAATGAAAATGAAAGATCATAAAACACCGGTAAGAAATCTAGATAAAAGTTGGTTTGTAAACTATTTTTTCTAACTCTACTTCAAAACCATTTTTCTTTTTTAAAAGATTGAAATGAATTACCATGGTTACTATACTAAAAGTATTGCTGGGAACAATTTTACGAGGTGATTTGTATTATCTAAAGAGACTTTTTCCCCAGATCAATTGTGTCATTTTCACAGAGGCACATTATTGCATGTTATTAACAAAGATGATCAATGTTGCCAAAAATCATTCCATCATTATTACCTTTCAAAACTTTTTTAGACAGGTACATTAATTTTTGTTATTGTGAAGTCATTATAAATAAAATAAAAACAATTTATTTCATCTTAAACTATTACAGAAATTCTATACTATTCACAATATTTCTTAAACAGAGGTCATTTTAATTCCTCTTCCTTTAGCTTCAGGCAAAATCCTGAGCCTATATTGCTTTAATAGAAGAATATGTATTGCTCTTTTTGAAAAGAATAACCTCAGCCTGGAACGACAGAATTGTTGTTTTCCTCCTCCTCCTCCTCCTCCTCCTCCTTCTCCTCCCTACCACCACCACCACCACCACCGCCACCACCACTACCAACCATTCAATCTTCTAAGAATAATCTATCAGTTTCACTAACTACTAAGTAATAATTTAATACTATTATAGAATTAACTAGACAGACTAGGTCATATCTAGCAATGGGTTAAGGTGTAAAACTTAAAAAGAAAAGGACATAAACTACAAAGGTTATCCCTTTTGTAACCAATTCATCTGCATGTAAAACAGCTTTTCAAAGGTAGTATTTCAGAACATTTCACAGAAAAACTGACAACACTTACATATTTATCCGCCTATTATAAAGTAATCCCACTTAACCTGATAGGGGCAAAGAAAAAATAAAATTCCACACCAACCAATAATCTGAATAAATATTCAAATAATTATTGGTTATGCACACAAGGAACCCTTAAAAGCTTATGAACCGTATCTGTCAATCTTATTGTGACAACACAACATTTTGTTGAAAACCTGGAAAAGGTTACAGTTTGGTTGCTTTTAGATCTTTTTCTGATAGGATACCTCCTTCTTGTCAATGATGAAAGCCATCTCAGGGACACGGGCAAGCCTTCATTTTGGACTTGTCCAACTCAATCTTGTAATTATTTAGCTACACTATTTTAATCTGTCATCCTCATAAACTGCCAACAAGGCTTTCATAACTGCGAACAGCCTTCTCCGGGTTTTTTTTTTTTTAGGATGAACTCTGGCAAAGGCTGAATACAAGACCCCTGAGGAGCGAAAGGGAACAGAACCACCAAATGTCTGGTTGCCATCTGTTCTACCCATTTAGTCTTCAATATGTAAATAAACGTCAGAGAGCACAGGGACCAGTGAAACACACGGTTGCTAAGTGAAGCCCAAATTTCTGCCTCTCCTCCTGATGAGCAGAGCAGCGGCCTCAGATACATGCTGAGAGTACACCATGAAAGGCTCTTTTGGGATTCAACAGCCTCCCCTTTGAAACACCAACACCCTCATAAATAAAGTTCTTACTGTCTGATGGATGCCCTTTTTCCAGTATGGAACCCCTGAAAGAATAAACTAATGCCTGAATGAAAAATAAACTAGGCAAGCACCCTAGTAGACACTTCTATTTTCCTTTAGTTTCAATGGTTGATGCGGCAGAAAGAGGGGGGAAATATGGTCTGTATTTTTTTAAACTATATAGTAAGAAAATCTCATTATGACCAATGATTGGGGGGGAAAAACTACAGTAACTATCCCATACACATCCATTTGATTAAAAGGGCAGTGTAGTATTAATTAATTTTACACAAAATTGATTTTATGCAAATGCAAAAATAATAGCTGTGAAACCAGTAATGAAATATACAGCAGATCCAAATTAATAGTTAAGGCTTTCTGATGTAAGGTATAGTATGACAATTATGCCCATACTGCAGATTCAATTAATGTAAGCAGAGATTAAAATCAAAGCAACTATAGATTTTGAACATTCATTGCAATGCCGACAACTGGATTTAACCCAAGAAATTTAAAAATATAATAGATTTAGATATCCCAGAGAAAATCCCTTAAGACAGATGATCTAGGATCACCCAGACCACATAAAAAGACACATTATTCTTATTTTAAATTAGTAGCCAAGCCAATATTTTTTTAAAAAATCCCTAAAAATCATGTGCTGAAGTCCTATGCGCACTTAACTAGGACACTTTGTTAAATTCAATAAGACATTTTTGGAGTAGGCATTTAAAGGATTGCAGTATTAAATTGCTGAATGCAAAAGAAACAGTGTATGATTAAAATAAACAGATCATAACTACACAGAATTTGTGGGTTAAAATCTGGCCACATAAGATTCTGTTATATTGCAACAGAAATACAGGTATGTTTAATTTAATAACACTCACAATAGTCCCTACAGTTCAGAAAACTGTGCTAACAGTAGAGCCTTGTAACAATATATATTACTATAATAGTTTTCTAAACATATAGCAATTTTTAGTGTTATAAAGTTTATTTTTATTTATTTATCAAATTTAGGTACTACAATCTCATTCTTAGAGTGACTCAGGATGGTTAAGTTAAGCCAGAGGTTCCCAATCTTTTTCGGTTCGCGGCTCCCATAGCAATCCGACTTGCAACTGCGCATGCGCACTAGACGTTTCAGAAATGGCGCATCAGCGTTAGACCCAGCGGGCGGAATATTTCGCGGCGCCCTTACGACGATAGCGCGGCTCCCCAGGGAGCCGCGGCGCACACTTTGGGAACCACTGAGTTAAGCAGTGCCAAAGCAGCTCTCCTAGGAAACCACTTTCTTAAGTGGATAAGAGCAACTCCAAAGAGGACATTAAAGGTAAAAGTAAAGGTTCGCCTTGCACATATGTGCTAGTTGTTCCCGACTCTAGGGGGCGGTTTCAAAGCCGAAGAGCCAGCGCTGTCCTAAGACGTCTCCGTGGTCATGTGGCCAGCATGACTAAATGCCAAAGGCGCATGGAATGCTGTTACCTTCCCAACAAAGGTGGTCCCTATTTTTCTACTTGCTTTCGAACTGCTAAGTTGGCAGAAGCTGGGACAAGTAATGGGAGCTCACCCTGTTATGCGGCACTAGGGTTTCGAACTGCTGAACTGCCGACCTTTCGAATGACAAGCTCAGCGTCTTAGGCACTGAGCCACTGTGTTATGTTAAGGACATTAAAGAGGTTTATTAAACATTTTATTAGACGTTTTTAATGCTTAAGTATTTTTTCTTTCATAATATCAGAATACAGCTTTATCCAATTAAGCTGGATATCAGAATAAATCAAAAGAAATATTTCTTTACATAACATTAAAATCATAGGATTTCTTTCAAAAAAAATGGTAACAAACCAAGGGTGCTTTAGGATGTGGTTCTTATTGCATAAAGATCGTCTGATTTATAGTTTTTACAAGGGGTTCAGGCATCTTTTCCATTTACAGTCTCCTGTGCTTTTCCCAACATTCCAGCTTCTGTTTGAAGACCTCCAGCAAGGCAGAACCTCTTCCCAATTACTTGCTTCTAACGTTACCTATTGACGCAGTCGTTTCTTCTTATTGTTCACCTAGTGCATTACGTCCCATCCACCCCATCTCTTTGGAAAATATAATCTAGGTATCTACTATCTGAAGTCAGTCAACAGATCCCTAAGGCTAAATACCTGAAATATGCAGTTTCACTCCAGACATTAGGGTGTATGATTCATTCCAGTTTTACAATAGTTAAAGCAATCCATAAAACATTCAGCTGCAGTGTAGTAAGTTCAATTATCCTTATTCGCTCTGTTTTTAAACCACACTATATATATTTGCTATACTGTATAAATCCAGCAGACTATATATTGGTTTAGGAAACTAAAACTATATAGTTCTTGTGCCCACTACCAATTTCAGAATTTAGCGGTATTGTGTATGTACATGTCTGTTCTGGCAATTATCTGGACATGTCACTGCAGTTTTCTTGACAAGATTTTTCAGAAATGGGTTGCCATTGTCTGCTTTTGGCAAAGAGTGACTGTTCCATGGTCATATAACTGGCTTTGTGGCCGTGGCAGGATTAGAACTCATGGTCTCACATTTTCTAACCTGGTGCCTTAACCACCATAGCTAAGTGGCTCCCTTAATAGTATTGTTTACAAAAGTTATATAAAAACACAATTATCTTTCTTACTTTCTGAATAAACATCCTTTATTCTATTTGAATAAAACATCCAAGATTACAATTCAAAAGTCTGAGACTGAGCTTAAAAACGGCTATTTCTTTTTATCTCATCTCACCAACAACTGGATGGGACACACCTTCACTATCACCAGTTTTCTTTCCCCTAATCAATAAATTATAGATGAAGAAAAGTGAAAAAATGCCAAATTGGTTTTGAAAGATGTTCAGAATTTCTATGAGTAAGCATTTAAATTACCTCATGAGTTTCAGAGCTGAAGAAGCTTATTGGATGAGAAGCGAAATGTTTTCAAAGAAAAACAAGGAAGGCCAGTTGCCTCTTTAAAAAGTACCTTTGGAACAACCATGACTTGGATGACTGAGAATCTTCATAGAATTTAAATTAAGCTTTTCTTTTCATGAACTATATCATTCAGCCAAAGCCCCAATATTTCGAAGTTACCTATCAACATTAATCAACAATAATATGATCCAAACGATTACGGATGAGACTCTAAACCTATGCACACATTCTAAAGCTGTGAAGAGAACAGAAGTATAGCAATTGCATAACTTCTGTGAGAATCTGTGTAAATAATTTCTGGTATTATATAGTATTAAATTACAGCACAGGGAATAAAGCTGCTTATATGGAGGAGATCGACAGGAATCAGCATGAAAGAAGTAGCTAATTCAAGAGCTTTCTCATGTAACCATCTTCTTTAACAACTATATGTCAACTTCATATGCACCAATATACTGATACTGATATTAATATATACTGATACTGTGTTGTACAATTCGCACTAAAAATTCAGGGAGCTGTAATCCACATTTACAACATCACTGCTGGTGAAGATTTGTCTAGACACACATATTTAAATAATTTCAATATGGTCTCACTGAATTGATAAAGACTTATTCAACTTATTATATTACTTAAAATAATCAGTGCCAAGAACACATTTATTTCTAGATCTCAACTTCAATCACAATCATTTATCAATAACTGATAAAACTTATTTTATCAGTTTCTGCCATCCAGGAGACTCAAATCTTGCCAACTTTTTACTACTTTCATGAACTTTTAAAAGAGAAAATAGTCCCCGTTTCTTTTCAAAACCATAATGGTCTATAGCAATGATGGCTAACCTTTTTGCCATTGCGTGCCAAAAGCGGGGGGACCGCGGGGAGGTCACCCACGTGCTTGCCCACACCCATAATTCAATGTGCTGCACCCCTGCTCATGTGCATGTGTCCTCCCGCCTCCCCGGCTTTTAGCACATGATGGCACGGTGGGCCCGGTAGGCTCGTTTTTCACCCTCCCCAGGCTCCTGAGGCTTTCTAGGAGCCTGGGGAGGGTGAAAACGGCCTTCCCCATCCTCCCGGAGGCCCTCCGGAAGCCGGAAACAGCCCATTTCCCAACTTCCGGTGAGACCCAGAAGGCCCAAAAATCAGCTGGCCAGCATACGTATGTGCGCTGGAGCTGAGCTATGGCAATGCTCGCGTGCCCACCGATATGGCTCTATGTGCCACCTGTGGCACCTGTGCCATAGGTTCGCCATCACGGGTCTATAGTATACCAATAAAATATCCATTCTAAAGAAAGAATAGTAGCAACCTATTTCTCAATTCTAATATTTAAGGAGAACTTTTGAGAACACACCCACAGGAAAGGCAACCCTTCTTCCTTTCTACAACAGATGCAAAAGTGGTACTTCTATCCCAAAGGTGCTTTTTCCAAAAGGCAACTGGACTTCGTGTTTTTTTTCCCTTTGAAAACATTTTGTTTCTCATTCAAGAAGCTTCTTCAATTCAGGTTTTTGGATGAGAAGCGAAATGTTTTCAAAGAAAAAACAACAACCCAAGAAACTCTAGTTGCCTTTTAGAAAAAGCACCTATGGGACAATTATGACCTGAATGATTGAGAATCTCCATAGATAACTTTTCTAATTACAGTAGTAAAGAGATTAATTCTGTTTTGAAGAAGCATCATCAGTGCTTAGCAGTGATGGGATTCAAAAATTTTTACTACCGGTTCTGTGGACGTGGCTTGGTGGGCGTGGCATGGCATGGTTTGGTAGGCATGGCTTGGTGGGCATGGCAGGGAAAGGATACTGTAAAATCTCCATTCCCTTCCCACTCTAGAGGAAGGTTACTGCAAAATCCCCATTTCCTCCCGATCAGCTGGGACTTGGGAGGCAGAGAATAGATGGGGGTGGGGCCAGCCAGAGGTGGTATTTACCGGTTCTCCGAACTACTCAAAATTTCCGCTATCAGTTCTCTAGAACTGGTCAGAACCTGCTGAATACCACCTCTGGTGTTTAGAAATTTTAAGCCATTCCATTCCAAGTTTTGATGGGGGTACATTGCATTATTTTATAAGATGGGCCTTATAGATGAGTTAGTTGCTCCATATGTTTTTCCACCCTCTTCCAAAACTAAAATAAGGGAACAGCAAATATATATAGTGACCTTTGGCAAGACGAGCAACTTCCCTACCACATATGTGCTGGAAATATATTTATTGCTTTGACTAGCCCATAGAGGAAAAATGTTTATGCAGGAAAACCGGATTAACATAACCTTAATTGAACTTGAATTTGATATTCCCTACGGTGGTCCTCTCTGTAACCATTCCTTTTTCATAATAGGATCCAGGTTTACAAGAGAATTTCAAAATGAATTCATGTCTAGGATGAGCGATATAATAATTTTTTTTCGGGGGGGGGTTGCTTCTGGATTGTGTATAGTGACCTAAGGATTTTCATATATATTCCACTGAGACACAGACCTTACCAAGACTCCTGTGATTTTCAGTTATTTATTCCATTGTCAATCTCTTGAACTATTATTATTTTTGTCGTATAGAAGTCTCTGTGGTGTTGTTAAAAGAGGTGAGTGAGGCAAAGCACTTGTTATTTTTATTTTAGAAATATACACGGTGCTTCAGAGGACATCAGTTAAGCCTCAGTAAAAGAAGTCTGGTAAACTGCTTTAAGAAATGAAATGCTCTATTTATTTATTTCAAAATGAACTCATAAGCAAAGGAGTAAAACGTCCCATTTGTCTCTATGCACATATTTCATGGTTGTTTTTAAATCCACCAACAGTCCAAAAACATCTCTGTTACAAGTTATGATTTTTTTTTCCATGGTCACCAAACTCATCTCAACTGTACCAGAAGCACAGATTCCACTTCCCAGCCATTACAGTGAGCTTTCTTATGTCATGTATTTGGAAAAAAGGTTTTTCAGCAGAGGAAGTGAAGCGCTAAACTTGTCTGTCCAAAACTACATGGATCACTGACCCTCAGCAGCATACAGACCACTGCTGTGACATCACATTTTCCACAATATGGCTCCAAAAGATGTACCCAGCATGCAAATCTGGATTGCTTAGCTTTTCCGAGAAATTACTGCTTTTTTTTTTCATTTTTTATGGAAGGATCATGGGTACATTTTTGTAACTTTTATTCTGAAGGACTTAGGAAGTACTAGGCAGACCCCCTATCATTACTTCATAGTCAAAGTCTACTAACAATAGTATCTAACTGTATGGTTTATTTAGGGGTTCCATTAAAACATGTAAACATTTATTAGTAAAGGAAAATGTATATTTTCCACTCTTATACTGCTGGAATACTATATTTTAATAGCTGGTTGGAATATAGTTACTGACATAAATTGGAGAAGATCTTTACAGGATAAGAGGGAAAAAATGTGTCAGCTTTCATCTTCATATTCCAAACCAATATAACATTATCTATGCACATGCCAGCAAAAATGGTTAGTCTTCTTACCAAAGCAGTACAGTTTTGGGCCATATCTGTGGTTCTATATGTCTCTGGCTCACACTGAATAGAAGCAAGAGTACTTCCCATCATTAGTCTTAATTGCACAGGGCTTTTCCTTGTAATTTTATAAAGAAGTGAGAGTATGTAGGAAGTGCTGACGGTGGGTTTCCTTCTCATGCCAAAATCGCTTCTATTCCCAAGAGAAGTAATAATAGCATGGGAAACAGCTATGCCATGGGCCTTTCCCGCATAACCTGAGTCTACAGATGTTGCTGCCAAACTCAGGAAACAGACGAAATATTGCCCAAATTCACACATTGCTTTCTGCCAGGAAACAAAATATTGCAATGAGCTGGATGCAAAGCCACCAAAACAGAAAAGAAGACATTTTCCCCCTTATTCAAGAACTCAAATAGCACCATGTTAATTTTATAAAACCAGTTCTGTTCACAGTAGCAACGGTAATAAGGTTCAGTTGCGCCATACCAAATGTGGATACACAGCTCAGATTAAAAACTTATTGCTAGTATATCTGATACAACAACAGGATCACTTCATGACCTAAAATTAACACTTCCTCAGTTTTTATTTCTTTGCTTTTTGATATTAGTGATGTGGATTTCAAATTATTTAAATTACTGATATGCTTTATTAAAGCATTTATTAAATCATATCAATATAATTAAATTTAATTTTATATTAAGAAGTGATTGAATTAAAATTTTAACTCAGCATCCAAATAATTTATATTGGATCAAGATACCTCAGAAAATATTGAATATTGAATATTAACCTTAGAAACATGTAATCATAAGAAATATGAAAAAACAACAAACTTGGCTTGAAATATTCTAATGAAATTTAATTTACATGCACTTTAGTGTACCCGTATACACAACATTGTTTCACTAACACCCTGGATAATGAAAAATTGGATCATACCTAGAATATATAGGAAGTCGATTATTTTTATACCTGTGTTTCAGTTCTGTATTAACAGTCAGATCTCACTGAATGTAGAAATAATCTAGGTCTCCTAGAGGAAATCTATGATCCATAGTGAATATTTATTTATTTATTGGTTGGTTGGTTGATTGGTTGGTTGGTTGGTTGGTATCCTGCCTTTATTATTTTTAGAAATAACTCAAGTGGAGAACATACTTTGTACTAATATTAGCTAATCTAAATAGAGATATGAATCCATTTTTTAACATTATTTAGCAAATGGATTTCTCTCTCATACTTTCTCAAAGATATGGCACACATTACATTATTATTCATTGGTTGACTTAATTTGTTAATCTTGTCCCTAAAACTGAATTGGACACAGCAGCAGATAAGAGTTTAGGAACATATACATGCTTTGCAAGATCTAAAGTTCTAAACATCTAAGATGACGATTTATCTTAGCTGCCCAGAATCACCTTGTAGGGGAGATGGGCAGCATGATAGATAGATAGATAGATAGATAGATAGATAGATAGATAGATAGAACGAACATACATAGATATAATCTGGGTAAGATCAACTTGAAGTAGTCAGTGGAAATAACAGTAGAAATTTATCAACAATACTGGTATTTGTGTACATTTATTTTTTAAAACACAATTACGCCCAAAGTATTTAGGTGTTTTAAAAGTTTGTTTAATTTCCTTAGTGAACACTGATCTGTTGAATTATTGCTATATTTTACACATACACATTACTCATATTATGATAAATTAAAATGATTTTTAAGAGCCCTGGTAGCACAGCAGACTAAAGCACTGTTATTAACATTCAGCTGCCTGCAATTACTGCAAGTTCAAATCTCACCAGGCTCAAGGTTGATTCAGCCTTCCATCCTTTCTAAGGTAGGTAAAATGAGGACCCCGATTGTGGGGGCAATAAGCTGACTTTGTATAAATATACAAAAGTATGAAGGCTACTGCTTAACGCATTGTAAGCCGCCCTGAGTCTTCAGAGAAGGGCGGCATGCATGCATGCATGCATACATACATACATGCATACATACATACATACATAAATACATACATACATACTTAGTATTACCTTTATTTTCTCATGAATATGCCGTAATGAGTCTGCAGTTCCCATATCTGCATCATCAGCAATACATACAATATCCAGCTTCAGTTTTGTCTCCAAGTTTAGCACTTTCTGAACATCTTTTGTTGTAACCACAATGACTTCTTCAGAAAAGAAAAAGTAAATAGATCTATGAAATCATTTACATTCTTCAGAATAGATTATTTAATTTTTGATAGTTAGAATGATGTAACTTTTAAATTTAAATGTAAAGTTTAAATAGCTTACATCATTTTAAAGCCGTAAAACTTCCAGAGAGTCCTCAAATAATTTGATCAAGTTCTTCAAGGTTTCAGAATTCTCATTATATGACAAAATGTGCAAAAATAATTTACTGAACAAAATAGCATTATTTCTGCAGAACAATATTTTATGCCATTTTAATGAATGTAATTTTGTTTTTGTAAGGCAGAACTCCTAAGCAAAATATAAGATAGTAAATCTAAAAAAATATTAGTCAGACTGGCATTTCTGTCACTACTATATTCTATGTATTTAACACAAAGCTAGACATTAATAAAGATACGGAAATACAACTTGAATAATGGAAAAGTTGGGAGGAGGAAGCCTCTATTAATCTTAAATGTCTATTAATTCTAAAAACATGTAATCCGTACTAATTTACATCATGTGTAACATAATTGTGTAATGTAGTATAATGTAATTACACAACTGATATACATTTATGCAAATAACATAAATTTAAGTACCTCATCAAAGCTTTGGTTGCAACCAACTTGTCCTTTATTTTAGGAGATTGTCTAGATCAAGGGTGTTAAACTCGCATCACATTCATCATGTGTCATTTTGCAACATTTTTCCCATTCATGGAACTGGGGTGGGCGTGGCCTACACATGACACATCCGGCCCCCGGGCCACCAGTTTGACACCCCTGGTCTAGATGGAATTTTGTCTTTTGAATTCAAATTCCATTAAATCAGGCTCTTGAAAAAGCACATATAAGCTTCCCAAGGGTGGGTTCTAAATTTTTTTACTACTGGTTCTGTGGGTGTGGCTCATTTTGTGGGCATGGCTTGATGGTCATGTGACAATTCTTTAGGATTTAGCGCAGGTACTTGTCTACCAGGTTTTTAACTGCTTGCAGAGCTGTACCGGTCTACTCATTTGTTTTTGGAGGCACCGGTCTACTCATTTGTTTTTGGAGGCACCAGTCTACTCATTTGTTTTTGGAGGCACCGATCTATCACCACACTGCCTTTATCGGCTGTAGGGTGGCCCTTTGAAGCCCCGCGGCAAGAGTTTAAACAGTTTTTTTTCTTCTAGATGATCAGATGGGACTTGGACTTGGGAGGCAGCAATAGATTGGGGGCGGGGCCAAATAAAAGGTTAGAATAACGCGGGGGAGAGGGTCCAGCTCCCAAAGAAAGAGAATTGATTTGGTGATGTCATATCGTCACTGCTACCAGCTTGGCCGAACCGGGCTGAACCAGGAGGAACCCACCACTGAAGCCTCCCTATGTAACATTCAGAAAAGTTTGAAATACCTTTTCATCTGATTTAATTGGTTTTAATCCAAGAGCTCTAAAAAAAAGTCTCACATGTAAAATTTCATATTCCTAAAATCAGCAAATGGAGATAAGATGATCTTGGAGGGGGGGAGAGAGGGGGGGAGAGAAGAGAGAGAGAGACAGGAAAAGAGAGACAGGAAAGAGAGAGAAGGAGAAAAAAAGAGAGAGAAAGAGATAGCCAGTGCAATACCAACTTTTTAAAGGATTTAAGAAAGCACAGGCTTTTCAGGATAACATTTATTCCTGGTATATTTGGGGAGAGGGGGGAATTGAAGTCCACACGTCTTAAATTTGCTAATTTGAGAAACACTGTTTTAGAGAGTCCCAATGTGGATGTGGATAGTAATAAATTCATATACACTGTTGACTGTTTATTTGGATTCTCAAAACACATTTGATAGATCTCTCATCATTTTTCTGAATAAACTAACAGTAGAGTAAAAGTTTCTTTATTTGTTTGTAATTGGTTGATGAGCAGAGACCTTGGATTAGGAATAAATGGCCGACTTTCACAATAGCTGAAACTAAACAATGGGACACCCAGGGAATTGCACTGAGACCACCACTGTTTAAATTTATAATTATGAATGATCTAGAACAAAGACTAGCATAGTAACCTCCAGATGTTTTGAACTCCCACAGCCCCTGCCATTAATCATGCTGTATAGGACTGATCAAAACATCTAATCTGCATTGGAATTAAATCCAAAAGGGGTTTTGGATCAACAAGGGAACAGCTAGGCAAATCCATTCATAATGGAAATATTTCAAAATTAGGTTTTTTTAAGCCTAGAATCACTTCACTGAGTATGGAATGTAACATTTTAAGTTTGAGCTAATGTCTATTTCTCTTGGGCAGTAAGAGGGAAACTTCTGTTCAAACAGTACAGACTTAGGAAATACCGTAACTCATTTTTTTATTAAAAGAATTTTATTTTGAAATGGGGTTGGGTTAGACAGTTTTGCAAGTGGTTTCTCATTAAGTCAGTTTTCTTTTCCAATCTGGTTAAGACCAAATAGAAAAATTCTTCTGCATTTTTTTTTCTGTTTTGAAGTTACTTCAAAGAAATAATTTCGTAAAAATTCTCATGGTTGGAATTTGGTGTGTTGGAGATTGAAATCTTTTGTTTAGCCATTTGAGCATTATTGAAGTTAGAAATCTGACCTAAGCAATGCTTAGGGAAACAAGTTTTATAACTAACAGAAAGGAGATTTCTAGGAAGTGCACTATACATATAAGCAAAATCTAACATCTAGTTAACTATGTTTTGCCAGTTGCCAAATATCCTAAACTCAAGGCCCTGGGAAGAAAAGCAGAAGGAAATTATTTGAGATTAGCCATTTGTTAAACAAAGAGCAGGGAGAGTAAAAGGCCATGTGGTAGTATTGCAAATGAAACTATATTTTCATAGCACTCTAATGTGTTCCGGAAATTAGCCTAAAATATTGCTCTGATTTCCTTTGAAGGAAATGGAATGGGAATGGAAAAGGCAGAACGGGTTAACTCAAAAGAAAACAGGATCTTTTAGCAGTAGAAGGCCTTTGTAATAATTTCTTGTTCTAGTCTCTGGGTCAGAAATCATTTACTATTTCTCTCTTTATCCTTTCTCCAATCAAACTACATACTAAACACCAAAATTGGAAATGGTCAATAATCATCCCCCATAAAGTATATTAAGCATTTCTTGATATATCCGCTTTGAAATTAACTATTTTCAAGAATGGACTGCTTTCTATCATTTAACATTGGCGTATTTACTGTTGCAAGGACAAAATCATTCATTAAACTGGAACAATTTATGACAATAGTAGAAATGGCTCATTCTCTATTCTAGCTTTAAAATTGCCTGAAAACTTTCCCTTGAAGCCTCCACAAAACAACCTTAATAAAGAATACTTATTACTGGGATTTAAGAAAAAAGTGCATCTACCCCAGCTCCTGCCTGACACTGCAGAAAATACAGAATTCTTGGCTCAGAGAAGAGATGCAACCTGTAGAAACCCATCCTAGTGCTTATTTGTAACACTATTTTGCCAACGTTGTTTTAGAAACTTTACTATGAATAAGAATCTATTAGCTTCAGAATTTGTAATAAATAATATCCTAAAAAGAAAACGATGTACTAGAAAAAAACATCTAACAAGCTAGATCAGGGGTGTCACACTCACGGCGTCATGGCGGCGTCACTTGACGTATCAGGACTTTTTTTCCCTTCGCCAAACCGGGTGTGGGTGTGGCCAGCAGGTGACTCCTCCGGCCCATGGGCCAGGAGTTTGACTGCCCTGAACTAGATGATCTAATAAGCCAGTGGATCAGTTTGCCTTCAGAAGTTGTGGGTGTTCCATCACTGGAGGTTTTTAAAAACAGATTGGACAGCCATTTGTCTGAAATGGTATAGGGCAGTGATAGCTAACCTTTTTGCCATTGCGTGCCAAAAGTCGGGGGAGGGGGTGTCACACACGCGCATGCTCACACCCATAATTCAATGCGCCCCGTCCCCCTGCGCATCCCGTGATTCCGCCAAGCTCCCCCCACTTTTGGCATGTGACGGCACGGTGGGTCACTCTCCCCAGGCTCGAGGCTTTCTTGAGCCTAGGGAGGGCGAAAATGGCCTTGCCCACCCCCCTGGGAGACTCTCTGGAGGCCGGTAACAGTCTGCTTGCTAATTTCCAGTGGACCTAGAAAGCCTCTGGAGCCTGGGGAGAGCAAAAAATGGGCCTTCCTTCCCCTGGAGGCCCTCCAGAGGCTGGAAACAGCCTGTTTCCTGACTTCCAGTTGGCCCGGAAGGCCCGAAAGTCAGCTGGCTGGCATACACATGTGCACCAAAGCTGAGCTAGGGCAACGCTCACATGCCCATCGATATGGCTCTGCATGCCACATGTGGCACACGTGCCATAGGTTCGCCATCATGGGTATAGGGTCTGCTTGAGTAGGGGGTTGCACTAGAAGACCTCCAATGTCCCTTTCAACTCTGTTAATGTGTTAAACTATTTTAATTACACATTAAGCTCCATGATTACTGAGCAAATAGTTATTATTTTCCTACTTGGAGCCAAAAAGACTAGTATGATTCCCTGTTTCGTATTCAGTTAGATAATTTTCAATAGTAACCATAGCTAATGAGCATTATTCATAAAACTGCTATTCTGCCATACTATTCACAGTACATTTAAAATGCTAATCCATAAGGAAAATGGTTCTGGGATTTATGCAAAATTATTGATCCTCATGACTAATCAGGTGAGAGTACATTTAAGATTAAAATTATTTATATTAAAACTTGTTCAGTTTAGACCTTTTCTTAGAAGACTGTAAATGCAGATGGAAGATATAATTCATCACAAACTAGTTATGAACATAGGTGATACGATGATTGGTCTCACACATTGGGTTAAGAATTATTAAAATGTTGACCAGCATAACAGAACTGGAGAGGTAGACTAAAATGTAGAAATATATTATAGTCAAGCCTAATTATACAACTATATGACATGCTTTTTCATGTGATTGTACAATTTTCCTGCACAATTCCAGGAAAAAGCAAGCTGCTTTTGATAAGTATACACAGGTACTATATTTATGCATTCTCCCAAGAATCCATTTTACCTTGAAATCTGAATTACTGCATTACCCCACTACATATTCATTATAAACCATATCAGTTAACCAAAGCTAATTATACAGAAAGGAAAATTTTAAAATAACTTACTGTCATGTATATAGTAATGAAAATTCTGGATGAAAAATATATCAGTGAATGAAGGGCTTGGAGAAAAATCAGTCAAATCCTTTTAATTGTGACTTTATAGGTTGCATGTTATTCTCATATAAAGCCTTTGGAAGGAAAGGGTGATTTACACTGCCTTTATATTAAATATGGCATTATTAGAATCTCTCTCTCTCACCCACACACAACTTGCTTCTTGGAAGCTTCCCACAGACCTTCCAAAACTACTTTAATGTTCTTTGAGTTAGATTAGAACTAATGCCAGTTTCATAGTCAGATGCTTTAATCACTACACTGAACTGATTCTATTTTGTTGATAAAAATGTAAAGCTTTCCCTCTCCAGTCATGTCCAACTCTACAGAGTATTATGCTTATCTGTCTCTTAGCCAAGGGAGCCAGAGTTGTATGAAGACATTTTCCATGGTCATGTAGCCAGCATCGCTATACAACAAAGGTGCACAGAATGCTGTTACCTTCCCACTAAAGTGGTACCTATTAATCTAGTTGCATTTACATGCTTTCGAGGAGCTAGGTGGACAGGCCCTGGGGCAGGAACAGGAGCTCACCCCATTGTGCAGCGTTCAAGTCTCGAACACGGGTTGTCAGCTTTCCAGCTGACAAGCTCAGGGTCTTTAACTGTTAAGCCATCATGCCCCCTTATTTTGTTAATACTCCCATCAAATTCCCAGAAGAAAAATTTCAATGCGTTCATTCTTTATGTAGAGCGCTTGTATATGTTTACTTAAATACAGAGATGATCTCAACCATATAACCTCCTTCTTCCAAATCAGGGGTGTCAAACTCACATCGTCATGGCGTCATCACGTGACGTATCATGACTTTTTCCCCCTTTGCTAAACCAGGCATGAGCATGGCCAGCGCACATCCAGCCCACGGGCCGCAAGTTTGACACCCCTTTAGAAGTCAAATGGAACATTCTGAATTAACTGGACTTCCAGCTATGGTGCCAGATTCCTTGGATTTATTGACAAAGCTCATTCCCAGTACTCCTGCAAATAGTGTCCTTGACTTTTTGTTACGTCATTTCTCCACAGAGCAAAACATCATATTCAAGGCTGCTTACCTTCAAAACCAACTTGTTCCAACAGGTTGAGTGGGTACCATATCAAGGGTTTATTACCAATAGGAAGAAGAGCTTTAGGGATATTTGAGGTCAGATCCATCATGCGGGATCCACCACCTACAGCCATCACCACAGCTTGAAACTCCATACCAAAATCTGAGAAAAGAATGAAATAATCCAAAAATTCAGCCAATAAGCAGACAACCTATGCTCTTTACAGGAGAAAAAAGTGTAGAACTAGTAACTTCCCATAGAAAGACTTTAACAACCCTCAGAAACCAGTATCCTTCGCCTTCTGCTTTGCCATTTAATCATCTCCCTTGTGTTTGATAACTACAACAACCTGTTGCTATATTACAGCCCTAGCTGCTGTAGCCAATGTTAAAAAATGCACAAAACTGTAGGTCAACCTCTGAAAGATTATAGTACATTTCCCATTCTTGCGTTTTGTTTTCTGAGTTAAAGCAGCAGAAGATCTGGTCACTTTGAGCTCAGATATTCTTCTCTTGCTCATAGACTTTATTACATCATTTTCTTTCAATTTATTCTAGAATCTAGACCAATCTGCTGTGTTACCACTGCCAGGTTTAAAACCACGGCAAGTGGACAAAATATGCTCCACATCAGAGGTCTTCAAACGTGGGAGCTTTAAGACTTGTGGACTTCAACTCCCAGAATTCTCCAGCCAACTGGTCTTAAAGCTCCCACGTTTGAAGACCTCTGCTCCACATGAATGAACCCCCTTATCAAAAACACTATTGGAAAAGCCAGGCATCAATGTTATACCTAATAAGCATGCGAAGCTAATGATGCTCTCCTTTACCCTCCTGTCGCCACAGAAATAAATAATAACTGGCAGGCTACGCGGGGAAAGGATGGGCTTTTCTTCCCAACATCCCACCAAACGCTTTGGTACCTGAAGCCTAAAGGCGGCTTGGTTTCACCGTGACAAGTGGGAACCAATGATAATAGCTTCGCTTCCCCTCCGGTGCACTTCCACGTCTGCGCCGCTAACAAAACGTGCACACGCTCTACCGTACCGTGTTTACCCGCGGAGCGAATCGATGAGCAGCCCTAACGAAGAACACCGAATAACCGATCTACTTGTCACTTGGTAGGGGAAAATAATCAAGCGAAGAGAATGCCGAGCTATGGATTTCCGAAGAACGGGAGTCTTCTACAAAGAGCTCAGAGATATCGATCTCTGTACTGTACTTGAGAACTGTATTGTACGTGCAGTAGATATTGATCTCTGTAGTGTACTTGTAATACAGAACTGGAAATTATAAGGGAAGAAATGAAGATAGGAGGAGTAATCAAAAAGAAGTTACTGAAGAAACACCGAGATGACACACGGAAGGATTGATGTAGTATGTGTTTGTTTGTGTAAAAAAATAAAAAATAAAAAATTTTACCAAAAAAAAAAGATATCTATCTCCTTTTGGAAGAGCCCTGAGAAAAAAAGGGGAGCGAGAAATAGGTTGCTGATTTCCTATTTTTTCATGGAGGGCAGCATTCGTTCAGGGTAAAAACATATCCTACAATTTCCCAAGTATTAAGTCAACGATCAGGGTGCTTTTAAGTTTCAGAAACAAAAAGATGGTGGATATGCATTGAGAAAATGAATACATCGTAATAGAATAGAATTCTTTATTGGCCAAGTGTGATTGGACACACAAGGAATTTGTCTTAGGTGTATGCTCTCAGTGTACATAAGGAGAATAAAATACATTCATCAAGAATAAAAAAAGATACAACACTTAGTGATAGTCAAGGTTACTAACATGCTATCAAATCGTACTAGGAAAAAAACAATATAATAGAAAGATACAAGCAACATGGTTATAGTAATAAGTGGGGATAAATATTAGTAAGGAAGAGAATAATAATAGTAATACGGTCTTAGTAAATTATTTGACAATGTTGTGAGAATTAGTTGTTAAGCAGAGTGATGGGCATTCGGGGGGAAAAACTAATGTCTACTTGTTTTGTAGTGTAGTGCTCTATAGTGTCTTTTTGAGGATAGAAGTTGAAACAATTTATGTCCGGGATGCAAGGGGTCTGTATATATTTTCACAGCCCTCTTTTTGACTCATGCAGTATACAGGTCCTCAATGGAAGGCAGGTTGGTAGCAATTGTTTTTTCCGCAGTTCTAATTAACCTCTGAAGTCTGTGTTTGTCTTGTTTGGTTGCAGAGCCAAACCAGACAGTTATGGAGGTGCAGATGACAGACTCAATAATTAAAATAATAAGAGGATTTACATAGTATGGTGTTGTAAAATTTTACATTTAAATATTTCTTGATTTGGGCTGATATGAAGCTTATTGTGGAGCGCACACTGTGGGCTCCCCCCCCCCCTTGACTTGAGGCACTGACCTATCTTGCGGGAAACTATAGCTGCATGAAATGCGTTATCCCCAGTGGGTTAATAATGTTACCTCTGTTTCAAGTCAGGCTACTCACCTCGCTGCTGCCCAAGGTAATGCGTGACAGATCCTAATGAATTTGATGTACCTTGAAGCTGGCCTAGGACTGGGTCAGATGTGATACCTAGCAAAGAATAAGCTATCTCTCATTCATGGACTGAAAATGAGATGAAGTCAACATCATGGGGACATGGTAGAAACAAAAAGGTGTTACCAGGACAGGCTTGTAAGTCAATGCCAGTGAATAAAAAAAAAAAAGTAAAAAAAGAAAGAAAAGCAAATTCTATGCTTGTAACCATGGGCAAACCAAATAGGATTGCCAATATAATATTATTATACAAATCTATAGTGAAAATACATTTGGAGTGTTAAACCTCGTATAGTATGGATCATTATGCTTTTTAAAAAAAAGAAAAGATGCAAAGAGAGAAAAATGTGTGAATAATACAGCACCTTCCCTATAAGGAAAGATTATAGTAATTGGTCCTTTAGCCTAGAATGGAAGGTAAAGGGAGATGTGACAGACATTATAAAACCGTGCATGCTGGAACTTGAGGTTTTGAAACTCGTTGAAGATAGGCCTAAGGGCATCAGCCTGAACTTGGGGTAGTGTGCATGGCATGTCGCCAGAAAGAAAAGAGGACTGTTGATACAATGCAGGTTGCTCATTACCTGAACTACCTGGGGACTGTAAGGGACAAACCTCCCCCAGTTTTGGGTAATCAGTGTCAGTTGGCCAGTTACATCTATTGCCTACCAACAGCATCCCAACTGATAAGATGCTATTTTTTAGGGAAGATAATTTATGACATTTTGTCATTCAGACCTGAGCGATAACAGTGAAACAAACCTGTGATAAACGTATTTTTATGGATTTCCTCAAACAGCTGAGGGCCAGCTATTTACCATACCCTCCCAATTGCTGACAGCAATCTGCCCAGTACCTAGATGTGTCCAATAGTGAAGTGAAATTGCTGCCTCTAAGATATCAACTCACGTGTATCAAGCAATGATCAATTTGGTCAGTGGAAAAAGCTATACTGGTATAATCCCTGGCCCAATCACTGGGTAAGAACCATCTGACTATCTCTTTCAGTCTCTCTGAGAAACCACTGACCGAATGTATAAGTTCCATCTTATGTGGAATAAGCTCCACTTGGGCTTATCTAGCCCCTGGACCATATGAAAGCAGTAAGATTTAACTCCCAACCCTCCCAGACTTTCCCAAGTCTGATTCCCATGACTCATCTATTTTCAAGTATAGCCAGTGATGAAGTTGCTGAGCCTCAATACCTGATCACCCTGGATCAAAGACAATATGAAGGTGATGTCCATCGTTCCAGTAGAAATCAATATTTTTCTTTCTCAAAAATTTCTATGGTGATGGTGTGCTTTGGTTTATTTGGCTCGTTTGGATTTTTTACATTTTAGTGACATTGATTCATTCGTGCATTCTGTGCACTGCGTTTTCTTGCCCCTATTGTTTGTACAGATTTCATAGTGCATTTCAAATCCAGAAAAGCCATGGCTGGTTGGCCTGCTAAGCAAAGCAGAAACAGGTGGGAAATGTGCATCTTGTTCATGCTTTTTTGTAATATTGATGGGGGCATTTTCCTGCAAAGGCATGCTTGACCTTGAGTTTTCACCTGTACACTGCAGCTCTCCTATCCTTTTATTTTAGAACTTCAAGCATAAAAAGAAGAGTTGTTTTGCTGAGCAAGAATGTGTGTATCCCTCATGATCACTCTTTCATTTTGTATGCTATTGAGGACTATTGGTGTAAAAGTAATTTACATTTAGGATATAAAAGCTGGCAGTTGGGCAGAGGGAGATATTTGTGTGGTGTCTTGTCTTCTGGGGAACAGTACTTCCTGTCACGAGTAGAGTAGAGTAGAGTAGAGTAGAGTAGAGTAGAGTAGAGTAGAATTGAATTGAATTGAATTCTTTACTGGCTAAGTGTGATTGGACACACAAGGAATTTGTCTTAGTGCATATGCTCTCAGTGTACATAAAAGAAAAGATATATTCATCAAGATTATTTATTAAGATAATTATTAAGCTACCAGATAGAAACCACAATATACCTTGTTTTTTGGCAGCCTGCTGGGAAAAATAATGGGTACATTTCAGGTAAATTTTTAAATACAAGAATCAACAGAATTATCCCTGATTGTCTGCAAGATTAGTTTTAGATGTAGATTTAGGGGGGGAAAGTAGTTCTCTTAACTGGGACCAACTAGAATTAATTATTTTTTCCCTTTCTTTTCTACTCCTGCCCTTAAGAGGTAATTAAATGAAAAGTTGGTTTCTTGTATGAGAGATAAAACACAGAACCAATGTATTTTTGCTTACATTCCTTGCTGTGAAAATACCTACACCCCAGGCACAAATGTTTGTTCTAGTTTCAAGGCACTGCATCTGTACTGCAAAAATACAAATGACCACTTGATGGCAGCTGAGAATGTTCTGTAATGTTTTGCTGCCATCTTGTGGTTGTCCAGTTTTTTGCAGACCTTCCAGATCCCAATTTTCCATGCCTGAAACATCTGAAACTGCTCTGAGTTTTATTTCTGCTGAAAATGGATTCACTATATTAATTCAGATTTTTTTTCTGCTTGTGGTGCCTATGGAGTGTGGTCAAAAAAGCCAATACGATGGTAATGGCAGTGCCTGGGTTTTTTTAATGTGTTGCAAGCTTCAGTTGCACTGCCATGGCCGCCATCTTGACTTTTTGACCAAAATTTGCAGACACCTCTGTTTCTATGTAACCGAGACTGGCTTGAAATGAGGCAAATTGACTTCAGGAATGTAATGCTTTGTTTCAAGTTGCAGACGGAACTCGTTTTCTGTTTCATGCACACCCATGATGATGAGAGGACATTTGAGAGACTGCAAAGGAAAAGAGCCAAAAACAGAGAAACGGGAATACTGCTAAAAATTTATTTGGCAGGGTTAAGTATGGCAGTTGGAATTAATTCAGTGTTACTTATTTCTGCACTTTATTGTTCTTGCCAGGAGAGGCTAAAGATACTGTACAATATTTTAAGATTGAAATTTCAAGGTGGAACTAATTTTGAGAGGTAACATCACATTCTGGAAAACTGGTTTATATAATATATAGTTTTGCAAGGGTTACTATAGCCCATTGCTATACTATAAATCAGAGCACTCTATATTCAACAATATTTTAAACCAAGATTTTGTAGCAGATTAGGTCCTATATAAGAATGCTGAATACCTGAGTATGCTATGTACTCTTTTGTAATTATTTAAATTATACAAAACTCACAGAAAAAAGCAAAGGCTATTTATGTTGTATGACCACAGAAATGGAAGAGCTGTTTCGTTTTATTTCTGTTGAAAGAGTTGAAAGTTTCAAACAAAAAGTCTACATGCCTGCAGATGTGCTTTCCTGTATCATATAGCCTGTATTTGCTATTGCTTTGCCAACTTAAAAACCTCCATATTTAATTAGTCGAGAAAAAGAAATCAGGATTAAGGAACATTTTAGGCAGCAGTTGAACAACAGTGATGCATTTATTAATCACAGCAGCCATTGTTTAATATTTCTCCTGAGTGAACACTTAACTTATTGCTGAATTCTTTATTTCTTAAACGCGTTTTCTACAATCGCACATCTGGAAGCTTTCTCTAAATATAAGTCTCCTGAGCGTGCCTGGACTAAATAAAGCCAAAAATGGAATCTTCACTCTCTCATGGCAGTCTGTGTTTCAAAATTCTCTTTGAATTTGGATGAAAAAATATTGAAACCTGCCTCTATTTATTTTTTTTTAATCAGAAATGTCAAAATAGGTACCCTGTTTCCCCGAAAATAAGACATCCCCTGATAATAAACCTAATTGGGCTTTTGAGCGCATGTGCTAAAATAAGCCCTCCCCCAAAATATTTAAACGCAGAACTGGAAATCAGGTAAGACGGCAAGAGGAGCCCCATCTTGCTCCACGCGTCCCAAAATAATAAGACTTCCCCGAAAATAAGGCCAAGCACTTATTTCGGGGTTCAAAAAAATATAAGACAGGGTCTTATTTTCGGGGAAACACGGTAGCCCTTGCTTAGTGATCACAAATGGAACCAGCAACTTGGTCATTAAGCAAAGTAAACCTCGACTGAGTTTATGATTTTACTTCAGTTTTCCTCTGCTTTACAGATCTACAAAGATCATAAATGTGAGGATTGGCCATAAAGTTACTTTTTCAATCCTATGGAACTGCAAATGGTCCTGTATAAGGTAGCTGCTAGAACAAGGACTACCTATAAAGTAATACTAAAAATTTCCTCTTCATTAATGCACCATTCTTTTGTTAGAATTCACTGGCTCTGATAGCATAAAGTTGGTTATTATGGCAACACATACACTGTCGTTGTGATTGATTCTCTAGTGACTGATTCTCAGTTTAGCTATGACCTCCTCACCTGGAATATTAATAGACGTCTGTCTCAGTACTCTAGACATTAGAACCCAACCCTACAGACTAACCAATTCTAACTACAGAGAGTTCTTGGAAGGATAGAGGATAATGTATAAATAAGCATTGCTACCAAGAGTGCTTGAATTATTACTTTCTCCTATGTGTCTTACATCTTTTCCCATGTGTGAAAGCTTTCTCTTGCTACACTGATGTAAAATTCCCTTGGGTCTTCCATGCAGAGGTCAGTACATCCATATGACTGGGCTATCATGGGAACTCATGTCTTGCAACATCACAGATTGGATGCACAGAACAGAATGAGCTGCCCTGCACACACACACTGCTCATTAGAAGTACCAAAAGAAACTAGTTGTTTTCATTCATTGTCATTGAAATCTTCTCTCCCTTCAGGTTTGAATATTCAAGTGATACTTTTCCCTTTTTTCAGACACAGTCTTGTACAACTGCCAGTTACACTTCTTTGTTCCCTATTGCTTTTGTTCTCTGTAGGCTAATAGGTACAGCCGCTGAAGCTAACAAACCATCTTGCAGATCACGAAGGAGATTCATGACATCTCTACCATCTGTGGCCAGGATGCAATCAGCTCCTCCCACTGGGGAACAAAATGACAGTGTACTTATCCAAGTTGACAGAAACACATTTCAGAATGTGATGTGAAATTGGGAAGGTCAGTGGTTACAGCTTGGGAAAAAGCTAGGCTCAAATCCTCCCACAACCGTAACATTTAGTACTGTACTGTACTGTCTTTACACTAGTTTCTTTCTTATGTCAAGATCATTCATTGTGCTAAACCATCATTCATTCATTCATTTGTTCAATTTCTATTGACCATCTCAGTCAATGACTGGGCAGCTTACAGTTCAAAAAAAATAGATTACAATTGAAAATACTAAAGACGTTTTAAAACAATAAAAAAATAAAAACACTAAAAACATCCAGATTAAGTATATTTAGAAGAAAGGTGTTTGGTCAGTTAGCAATACACCAGGAAATTGGGCCCTTAACATAATATGATTGGTGTGTTTGATTTTCTCTTAGCACATTGTAGAAATTCAAGCTAGTAGGCTTTTTAAACTAAATTTTTATAACTTAACTCAGTGTCACCCTAGCCAATAGTGATTTATCAAACAAACCATAATGAATTAAATCATACTTTATATCAACTAGGTAATAGATTCAGTTTGGTGGAGTTTTGCGAAAACAGGAGCAATGCAATCCTTACGTGATGTCCTATGTGCTTTGCAGGAGTGATGAGATTAAAATTAACATAATTATTAATATAATATAATAAAATTAATATAAAATTGTGAAAATTATAGTGTAGCTTGAATTTTCACAAGCTGTTGCTATTCCATTTAATCTTTTATAAACATTTTGGGCATATAAGTGGTTGAAGATGGGGTGAATTGTCCCATACCTAATATTATCACTGGAGACATTGCCTGAGATAACATCCTAATTTCTATTTTGTTATTTTTACTCGTAAAAGTTTTTTTGAAATGGCATGAGCATGATTTTGAAGCTAGTGAGAATTTAATTTAATTTAATTTATCACATTTCAATGCCGCCCAACTCCCAAGGGACATAATTTGGAGGAGGAGGAAGAGGAAGAAGAGGAAATGGCAATGGAGGAGGAGTGGGAGGGGGGAAGAAGAAGAGGAAGAAGAAGACTGAAAATTTACAGCACTCAGCGCAAGTAGCAGGTTATTATGTTTTGTGAACTATTGTAACTGTCAAGAGGCAATTATCAATTCTCACTAAGGATCAAGAGAGCACCAGTTCATTTGAGTGTTTTTAATGTATTGACTTTGTTTTGACTCCCAGCCTTTTTAATGTATTGACTTTGTTTTTAGTTATAACTATAAATAAGGCTGGCATTTGTGAAGAATTTTATTTTAGTAGTAGACATAAATGGAGCTTGGAAAAATCTTATCAAATAAAATAAATGTTTACAACTTAGTTCTGATAAAAATAACCCATTTGGCTGGTCATGTGAAATCACACTGCTATAAAAGAAAATTGGCTTGTTCTCTAAAGAGTTAGTACAGAATAAGACATCTCTGCTTATAATATTAATTTGATTATGGAGTATGAAAAGACCCACTTAATCTATACCATATTTAATAAAACATACTAATTTCTGTGTTTCAAAGATATGTAAATGATTTTGGCACCCAGTTGGCAAAACAAGATTGTTTTTGCAAGAGTTCTTTTTCTTTCTTGATCTCATGAAGTAACTAGGATATATAGGGCTTTTTCCTTTATGAGTTCAGATCTATATAAATGTTTATTAGGAAACTTAAGAATTGTTGGAATCTTCACCAGCTATGTCATCAACCATGTTCTATAGTCATCCCTTTTAATTTTAATGATTTCCAGCTATATTATCTTATATTAAGATTGCTTCCAACAGATGGGTCCTAGAACTAATAAATCATCGTTTTTCTACAGTATATATCAGAATATGATGATCTTGGATAGAGATATGCATATATGATTGGAATACATTGGGGAAGATCCAAGTAATCAGAACATTATTTTTTTCAAAAAATAAAGGTCAGCACATATTTGTTCAAGCATGATTAACCATTATGACACATGAAATATAAAACAAATCAAGCTTATAATGCAGGGGAGCCTAATTTGTTTTCTATTGTTTTTGTGAGTGAGGCAGTGAATATTTATTGGCCATGGATCCAGAGGAGCCTTAGGGGGCAGGATTAAGCATTCGGGTATTGAATTGGTATGTGGGAGTGACCTTGGAAAAAAAGACAAAACCAAGGAAGAGTTAGATAAAAAGCAACATAGCCGGCAGCAGGCAAGAGACTCAGAAGTAGACCCTCCCTGTAAAGCAGTGGTGAAATCCAAATTTTTTTACTACCGGTTCTGTGGGTGTGGCTTGGTGGGTGTAGTGTGGTGTGGTTTGGTTTGGTGGGCATGGCAGAGAAAGGATACTGCAAAATCTCCATTCTACTCCAGGGGAAAGATACTGCAAAATCCCCATTCCCTCCCCACTCCTGGGGGAAGGATATTGCAAAATCTCCATTCCCACCTCACTCTGGGACTAGCCAGAGGTGGTATTTGCCGGATCTCTGAACTACTCAAAATTTCCGCTGCCGGTTCTTCAGACTGCTCAAAATTTCCGCTAGTGGTTCTCCAGAAACTGTCAGAACCTGCTGGATTTCACCCCTGCTGTAAAGGGGAACAGAGGGAAAGATATACTTTCAGTCTTGCAAAATTCTGTAAATGTAACCTTATAATAAAGTAAATCTCATCTGGCTGTGTTTCCTGTCTGATTAAAAGAAATCAAATTATTAAAATGGCAACTAAAAAGCTTTTTTCCTTTGTCTCAAAATTTACACATAAAGACTAGCAGTTATTAAAAATCACTCTGACGATATTTCAGTTAAATTATTGAAATATAAATCTGCTTATCCAGACACAGTGAAAACTTAATAATATTCTGAAAGATAATTTGTAATGAAATGATGCCACCATAAATTTATGGTAAATCTGTGCTTACTGCATTACTTCCAGGCTCAACAGAGTCCTCAAAAACCACAGGAGAGTTACCAACAGATGATAATACATAAAATGTATGAATAAAAAATTGTGATGCCACAAAAAACATATAGTGCAGAAGCCACATTAGCCTTAGCCCCTCCATTCATAACTTTCGTTAATTTCTATTCAGGTGACTCAAGAGGTCACCTGGGGAAAACTTCCATGCAGTTTTCTTGGCCAGTCCTACAGGAGTGCTTTGCCATTGCTTTCTTCAAGGATGTTTGGTCAATTCTTCAAACTAGCCTATTCCTCTGGAATTCCCTGGAGATTTCCCATCTGAATACTCAGCAGGTCCAATCCTGATAACCCTCCAAGCAAAGCAAGACTGACCAGATGCTGCCATCTGCTGACCCCTGAGAGGTGACACCATGAAAGCAATGAGCTAGTGAAGGCAACGGAGGCTGTGGAGCCGTAGGTCCGAAACTCCCAAGTTTACTGATGGCTGCTTATTGTTCTGTTGGATCCAAGCAGCGTTGCCTGCTCAGCTAATCCCCATTGCTAAATGAGGCCATCCTCTCTTGAGTTGATAATGGGCAGGAGGGGCAGTTGAGCTGCATCGGTGAGAGAGATGATAGCCTCCCACACAGGCTCTCCCTCTGGTCCCCAAAAGCCCTTTCTTTCTATTAACCCAGGGATCTATACACATGTCAGAGAGAGAAAGAAGCCTCCTTTTCACTATTCTAATCCTCTTCCTCCTAATTAGAGCCTTCAACCCCCTCCTCAAGTATGTTTTTCTTTCTATTAGGGAAACAGTTACCAACTGAGGCAGGAAAACACCCGCCTACTGCTTTATCTCCTGGCTTGTTTGCTTCCAATTCATTCCTGGGGCCTCACTGGCTCGGGAAACATTTCTAGTTCATTCCTTCTAAAGAAAAATAGCGCTAATCAGGGGCATGAGTAATTTTGGGCCCATTTTGCTCACCTGTTTCTGAAGAAGGAGCTCAGCAGGCATTTGGATCGAAAACATTATAACCTAATAATAATTTAAATCATTAACTCAAAAAGTATATTAGAAATGAATTTAATCACAATACTCAGATATAAGTACTCTCTTGGGCTTTCTATACTTAAAAGAAAGGACTGGAAACTGTATTTCAGTGCCTCATTATTATGAAAGTTACTTTGACTCTCCTAACTTTTTCATAGGGTAAGATCAGTGGTGGGATTCAGCCAGTTCACACCACTTCGGGCGAACCGGTTGTTAACTTTCTGAGCAGTTTGGCAAACTGGTTGTTGGAAGAAATCATTAGGGCAGAGAACCGGTTGTTAAATTACTTGAATCCCACCACTGGGTAAGATTAAGAAGGAAAGAAGACTAGAGAAAATTAAAAGATAGGATGCTGTAATCAAAGACAAGGACAAGGCAAAACACATTATTATAACTACTATTATTTCTCTTGTGAACATTATAATTACTCATTGTAGCCTCCAGAGGGAATAACTCAAGTTTGCTCTGGGTGTGTGTATACTTCCTAGAGGTTGAAGACATATGTACCTTTGAGGGCGTGCACAAATGTGCAGACATGTTCTTGGGATCACACCGTGGGTGGCTTTCTAATGGGAGAGGAAAACCACATCATCTTCCCCACCCCTCCCCTCTCACCCAGCATTTGACTTCAGAGCTGCTTACTCCCTGACGGAACAGAACTGGAAGTCTTAGCAAAGCCAGACTCACTAGGGTGTCTCACCCACAGACCAGCTGACTTCCTCACACTGCTCCAGTCTACCAGATGGTTATCATGGGAATGCCTCATGCTGCCCACGTGTGGGTGTGGGTGTGTGTGTATGTGGGTGTGCATGCGTGCGTGGGGGGAGGGGAAGGAAATTTAAGGAGGAAGAATCAAATCCAAAGATGTTCATAATTACCATCTTTCACAGAACAGCTAAATGACTGTATAGGCAGCAGGGTGGGGAGAGTTAAAAAAAAATACATTTTGAACATGGTGAGTCATTCAGCTGGTGGGTACCCACCCTTGCTGCAGCAGCCTTATTGAAGCCTTCAATCAATCACT
The DNA here is from genome assembly GCA_012654045.1 of Ptyas mucosa. NCBI lineage: Eukaryota > Metazoa > Chordata > Lepidosauria > Squamata > Colubridae > Ptyas > Ptyas mucosa. The sequence goes on from WNWU01000004.1 coordinate 20,422,849, forward strand.
GATCATCGGCTGACATGCCTGATTGTGCCAAGTAGCACAGTGAAATACTGGGCTTCTATCTTGTCTGGAGGTGGAAGAACGATCGTTTTCTCACCATTGCTGAGTGAGATTCCATGCTGGATGTGTGTTTGTCTCTGTGTGAGGGAAAGGAGGAGGGTGTTCACTGTGCCACATTTCTCAGCCAGATCCAGAACAGAATGCTGTCACAACATGAAAGAAACATAATCATGGTTTGTATAAATCTTGCCAGTCTTGGCAAGATCTGTGGATCATTTAATGGCTAGATCCCACCCCTACCTCATTGTTTGCCAAAAAGATTATTGGATTTACTTGAAAAACATAATTAACACCAAACATGGCTTGAGGAGAAAGAGAAAAGCAAGCAGGAATTTCAAGCATACTTATTTAGAAGTAAATTCTAATGAGCTATGTGGGTTGTACTTCCAAGGATTAGTATTGAAAAGAAAGAGAAAGACTGAAATAAAAAGAAGAAATTCTCCAAATTCCACTTTTTGTAAAAACGTTACAAACAAGACAGAATCCTTTCTATCAAAAATATCACTGAGCACTGCTTATCTATCCTGAAGACCAGCAGTGGGTTTCAAAAAATTTTGCTACAGGTTCTGTGGTGTGGCTTGGTGGGCGTAGCTTGGTGGGCGTAAAAGGGGAAGGGTACTGTAAAATCTCCATTCCCACCCCACTCCAGGGGAAGATTACTGCAAAATCCCCATTTTTTCCCGATCAGCTGGGACTTGGGGGGCAGAGAATAGATGGGGGCGGGGCCAGTCAGAATTTTTACTACCGGTTCTCCGAACTACTCAAAATTTCCGCTGTCGGTTCTCCAGAACTGGTCAGAACCTGCTGAAACCCACCTCTGCTGATGACATAGATATTAAGATCTAAATGAACTAAAGTAGGTTTCATGTTACGATTAATGTCCTTTGGAATTCCCTTCCCCACAGTATGAACAAAAGTGAAATTTAATGGCCAAAGTTAGATAAACTTCCTCATGGTTCAGGAAATAAGAGACAGAGAGACTCTTCCAATACATATTCATGCAGCTTCTTAAATCAATAGATAACCATACCACATTTTAACAATTCACTATATAAAAATAGCTATCAACCCTCACAAACTTAGTTAACCTTTTCATGTGCCCTGATATTTAGAGATTATACTAATACAGGTAGTCCTCAACTTACAACTACAATTGAGCTCAAACTTTATGCTGCTAAGCAAGAAATTTGTTAAGTGAGTTTTGTCCCATTTTATGACTTTTCTTGCCATATTTGGCAAGAAATATGTTATGAATCACTGCTGTTGTTAAATTAGTAATACAGTTGTTAAGTGAATCTGGTTCCCCCATTGACTCTACTTCTCAGAAAGTTGCAAAAGGTGATCACATGACCCGGGACATTGCAACCGTCGTAAACGTGAGTCACTTATCAAGCATCTGAATGTAAATGACATGATCATGGGGATGCTGTAATGGTCATAAGTGTGATAAATGGTCATAAGTCACTTCTTTCAGGGCCATTGTAACTTTGAATGGTCAGTAAGTGAACTGTTGTAAGTCGAGGGCTACCTATACAACTTTGGATTTATCCCTTGTTTAAGAAACCCCCACCTCATAGATGAGCTTGCTTTCAGCAGACAAAATTAAAGCAAATTCCCCCAACCTATTGTCCAAAGGACCAAGGATTGGACTTCTATCCTAATCCCAGTGGAAGGTATCATGAAAGGAGGGAAGAATGAATTTGGGACTAGCCCAAATCACAGACTCAAACAATGGAGGAAGTATTAAAAGTCTTTTTGCTAGGCAGGATATTGAATTTGGAGTAGTTTTGGTGAGACTATTATTCAACCTTGTGGGAAGCAGCACCTCTCTCCAAGCATAGTTTGGCTGCTCCTTCTGGTAATTAGACAAGGTCGTGTGGACAAGGAATCAATACCTTAAGAATTCTGTGATGAGAAAGTCCAAGACTAACATTAAATGGGGACAAGAAGGAGGGAGGAGAAATATGTACCCTACCTTTATAATCTTACAGGTACCGGTATCTAAGAAATATATAGGAAAGAAAGGATGACTGTGACCACAGCTGTAAGGATACTAATTCAAATGTTCCAAATAATAAGTACAGGATGTTAGATCTTTAGGGCATTTCCAGAGGCTTTTATGGGAGGGGATTTCCAGATCATCATCATCTTTCATCTTTTTTTTTAACTGCTGTAAAGCTGATGAAGAGGGAAAGTAATCTAGTAGGCACAACTAGATTGGCAGAAGGAGCTGTCCACCTAGAAGCTCCTGAGCCCTCCTGCAAAAAGGCATCTAACCTGTTTCTCTCTTTTGCTGCCTGAACACCGATCCCACCCTCTTTCAATAAATACGAGAAACCAGAATGCACCTACCTCTGGGATTTCCCCTGCACTTGCATTGGTGTGCTATAGTTGAGCAGGATCATAAACAACATTCCTAGCTCAGACCTCCCTGGTGTTCCTCTGCTAGGTCTTCCTGCTTCTTGAGGATAGCCTCTCCCTTACCCACTTCAGATCTTTCCAGGCAATCCTTAAACTCAGCCATCTGCTTCATCTTTACACGGGATGGGAAGGGCTGCTGCCTCCCTGTGTGGCCGTAGCACAGGAAAAATTGCTTTAAGATGGCTACAAAATCAATTGACAATTTGTTCTTTGGAAATAGTAGTTAACCAGCCCCAACCATCTGGGGAGGCTGTACTAAGTGCTGTACTAAGGCCAGTGGCTTATCGTAGACCCACTCTTTGCCCATATGGTTCATTTGCCTAGAACAAAAGAGCAGCAATCACAGCTGCAAAACAAGAAAGCAGCAGTGCATTTTCCAGAATGTAAATAAGTCTGGCATTTGATTACTGATTAGATCTGCACTCAAGAATATGTTTACAAATAATGTTTTAAAAAATTCACTGGATGTGTACAGGATGCTGGCAGCTGTCACACTTTCCCAAGCCATTCTGAGGATAAATATAAATATTTGTAATTGCAATATAAATATAAATAAGAGCAAGCTGGTCCAAAAAACTAGATAAATGACCATAAGGAAAATTCAGGATGAAGTGATATTGGAAAAAGCCACAATGACAAAAATAGAGTTGGGGTTATTGTTCTTTCTCCTATTTCCAATTAGAGAACGGTAGCTCTTTTCTGAGGGACGTGGTGGCTCAGTGGCTAAGACGCTGAGCTTGTCGATCGAAAGGTCGGCAGTTCAGAGGTTCGAATCCCTAGTGCCGCGTAACAGGGTGAGCTCCCATTACTTGTCCCAGCTTCTGCCAACTTAGCAGTTCGAAAGCATGTAAAAAATGCAAGTAGAAAAATAGGGACCACCTTTGGTGGGAAGGTAACAGTGTTCCATGAGCCTTTGGTGTTTAGTCATGCTGGCCACATGACCACGGAGACGTCTTCCAACAGTGCTGGCTCTTCGGCTTTGAAATGGAGATGAGCACCACCCCCTAGAGTCGGGAATGACTAGCACATATGTGCGAGGGAACCTTTACCTTTAGTTCTTTTCTATTTTGGCTTCTTCAGAGGCAAAACTTTTTCCCTCCTTTCATCTAGTAAATATATAGATTATTAGAAAGTAGCATGTATTTACTGAAGATAAGTGAAAGAAAAAAAGTCCTTGAATAAGGCAAAAATAACTTTGGAGATGTGTTGGGCAGATTATATTACTCAATGAAAGTTTCCTTGTTAATCATCATTTCCTCGCTTTTCCCTTTCTTTTGCTTTTCCCTTTTAAAATACATAATCTTACTTTCTAACCTCAAGTTAACTATAGTTATGCAGAACCATGCTGATTGGAATTCTGGCTGCTGTAGTCCTGACACATGCAATCTCAAATGAAATTAGCACATCGAGGATGATCATTTTAGAGATATTTCCATGAAGAAGTTTAAGAAATTACACAGCAGTCAACATGAGGAACGTTCTCCTAATTCTTTATTGTTATTATTACTTAATACTCTCCAACTCTATCTGTGGAGTTTCAGCAGCAACTGTCATAGAAAAAGAGCTCAATTCATCCGGTTTCTTTGTATTATGGATTGGAGAAGATGTCAGCATTGTCTCAGATAACAAACGGTCTCAGGCCAATTGTAGCTGGCTCTTGCAAGTAAGTCTTTCTCTCAATCTAGCCTCTGCTCTTTGTAAAGCATCTGGGTAAATAAGGTGAGGGGAGAGAAGCATGCCTGGTGGCTTAAGATTGTGGAGGAGGAGGAGAGGAGGAGGAGTATTTAACACAAGCAAAGCAGCAGTTATCTCTCAGTGATCTATAGCAGCCAGGTGCACTTGCAAAACACATGCACGGAGCTTGAGGGCAATATTCTCTCCTGCATCTGCTCCCTTTTTCTGTAAATCAGCAAGGTCTGTAATGAGGTTAGAAACACATTTGGTGGATCACAAAACCTCCAGAGGACCAGAAGGCCTGAACAAATCGGGTTTCCAATTGTGTAGGGATAGCCACTCCTTCCCTGTTAACATAGAGAGGTGGAGCAGAAAGGCAGAAACAGGCATCATTCCCCCCCATGCCTATGTCACATATCCTGGAAGAGAGTTAATGTCATACCCCTGATGAGGCCAGAAGAAAAATATGCAGCTTTGATTATAAAGCCCTCAGTACAGATGAGAGGAATCAGAAACAATTTTGTGTGGCTTTTGCCAGGGTGGATCAATGATTATATTCCATTTGAAACATGGCCAGGCAGCACCACCTGCAGGTAGCCTGTTTTCCATGGTTGCATGTACAACTACAATAGTAGTCTGCTTACAAATCCATAGGGCAACTTATCAAATAGCCAGGAATTTATCTTATGGTAGTTTGGAACTCCTGCAGAAATTCTGAACTGGGTCAATATGCAGTCACAACCAGGAAAAAGTGTTCAAGAGAGACAAATTGGCATTTTCCTTACTTTTTCAGTTTGATCCAACCAAACTGCAGGGGGAAAAAAAGCAAATTAAAGAGTTGAGGAAGATCATGGTCCATCAGCAATTATAGGCAATTTGGAATACCAAATTTGCTTCCCTGTGTATTGTAGGAAAGATATTGATAAGCACTCTTTTACAAAGTATGAAATACTAGGGAAATTTGCCAGCTTGATCTGGCAATAGAAAAGTGGAAAGCAGGTGGCATAAGAAGGCACAATTTTAGATTAGATTAGACTTCTTTATCGGCCAAGTGTGATTGGACACACAAGGAATTTGTCTTGGTGCAATTTATCTTTTAAGAATTTGTCTTTTAAGGTAAAAGAATATTGTATAAAGAAAAAAACGGGAGGAACATGAGAGAACTAGGAAGGATAGGACTCTGATCTTCAAGCATAAGCTGTGTCTAAGGCAGTGCTTCTCAATTATTTTCTGTCATGCCCCCCTAGGAAGAAGAAAACATTTTTCGTGCCCCCCGCGCGACTGTAAATAGTATCATTATTAGAAAAAGGTCTGTTCTCCTTGAAAGGGAGGAGCATGCGCAGTCACATGTACTGGCTTAATGCTCACTATCGATGCAAATGTCAGCAGCGGTAGCCCGATTTCTTTAGCAAGTTTGATTAATTGGGGCAGCGTTATGTTTCACAGGAGAAGGTCACTGTCAGTCATTTGAGCATCAATTGGGCGCACATCCGTCGGGCAACAAAGTAAGTGTGGACGGACGTCCCACACTAAAGATGGCTCCGACAGGCTCGTGTCACAAGGGTTTTGGACAGCCAATCAGATGCCGAGGTCAAACGCGCCCCCTTTTACAGAGCCTCGCACCCCCCCTGGGGGGCGCGCCCCACTATTTGAGAAGCACTGGTCTAAGGAAACATGGGAATATCTGCCTTCAGCCAGATCTTTCTCTGAAATTTTGACTGGTTGGATCTCGAAAGTTCTGTTAATAATAGCATGAATTTTTAAATGAACACAATTTAAATTCAGAATTGCACACAGTGTACATGATTGCCCCAAGGAAGTTCATACATTAAAAGGCATATGATCTGATCTTCATGTACTCCCACTTTAATATGTCCTTGAAGAACAAAGGATCAGGGTAGAAACGAGTCATCATCGAGAAAATTACCTATGTGGTGACTAATTTTTGACCCTTATTATGTGATGGCACATAATAAGTTCATACCAGATATGAATAATTATACCAGAAAGATGCTAAAAAGTAACTATATCAGAGTCTATAAAGAAACTACAACTTGACCCTGAATAATTACTGTCTTTGTCTCAATAGACATAGCAGTACGCATAATTCCTTTCAATATTAAAATTTGCCTTTATCCTCCCATTCATTTAAAGTTCAATATTTTTCCTCCCATTTGGCACATTTTTAAAAAACTGTAAATTTAACTCAGAACTATTGGATTCTTTTAAAGAAAATTATTATTGTACATTTGGTCGATCTCAAACTGAGTATCAGAAGGGAAGGTCATCTGTCCTTGTTAATTATTTATAATTATTGTATGTTTTCCTACAATTAATCACTTTTCTTTACATCACAAAAATCCTTGGAGTGGAAAGAGATGGAATAACTGGGAAATGTATTTGAAGTTATGATTAACCTGTTTCTTTTTGCTGATCCAAGCTTGAAGATTCTAGCAGATATTTGCTTAGTGTTACATCAGTATTTGCTTCTACCACTAGAGGGCAGAAGAAACAAAACAAATACTGTAAAAGCTAGCTGTATTGGCTAAGTGCAGTATTTATTTTAAGGCAAAATCAAGAGCATAACTATATAAAAATTTTCCAGATCTTCAGAAAAGGAGTTGGAGGCTTGGGCAGAGATGGGGGGGGGGGGGGGGGGATGGGGGGGGGGGGGAATGATTTGATGCTGAAGTCACAAAATGTGATGGGAAGTTATTACTTTACCCTCTACCTAGAAACAACCTACTCTCTAATAAACAATTTGGCTTCAGAAAAAAATTATCTTGTAATCTACAACTTCTACACTGCAAAAACATATGGACTACAAATCTCGATCAGGGCAAAGCAATAGATGCAATTTACATAGACTTCTGTAAAGCCTTTGATTCAGTGGTACATGACAAACTACTTCTAAAACTAAAATCCTATGGAATCTCTGGACCCCTACATAATTGGATAGCTGCGTTCCTGTCAAACAGACAAATGGTCAAAATAGGGAGTGCCCTACCAAATCCTGCCACCTGTTAATAGCGGTGTCCCCCAAGGCAGCTTTCTACGACCAACACTCTTCATACTATACAAAAATGACCTTTGCGATCATATTATAAGTAACTGCATTCTCTTCGCCAATGATGTAAAAATATTTAACACCACCGACAATGCTGCTACCCTTCAAAAATACCTTGACTTTGTTTCGGAATAGTCAAACAATTGGCAACTCCAAACCAACAAATGCTCTCTCTTACACATTGGCAAAAAGAACCAGAACACAAAATACAAGTTGAGTGGACACGATCTTGCAGATGACCCTCACTCTGTCAAGGACCTTGGAGTACTCATATCTAATGATCTAAGCGCCAAAGCCCACTGTAACAACATCACCAAAAAGGCATTAAGAATTGTAAACTTAATCTTGCGTAGCTTCTTCTCCGGTCATATCACACTACTAACCAGAGCATACAAAATATTTGCTAAACCAATTCTCGAATACAACTCATCTGTCTAGAACCCGCACTGGATATCGGACATTAATACAATTGAACGTGTTCAGAAATATTTCACAAGAAGAGTCCTCCAGTCCTCAAGAAAATACTTTATGCCACCAGATTCGAAATTCTGGGCTTAGAAAACGTAGAACTACGCCACTTTCGGTATGACCTAAGCGTAGCTCATAAAATTATCTGCTACAATGTCCTACCTGTCAATGACTACTTCAGCTTCAACCACAATACAGGAGCACACAATAGATACAAACTTAGTGAGTCGGTCCAAACTCGAATTGCAGAAAATATGACTTCAGCAACAGAGTGGTCAATGCCTGGAATGCACTACCTGACTCTGTGGTTTCATCCCAACCCTCCCAAAATTTTAACCTAAGGCTGTCTACTGTTGACCTCACCCCATTCCTAAGAGGTCTGTAAGGGACATGCATAAGAGCACCAGCGTGCCTACCGTCCTTGTCCTAATGTTTCCTCTATTCATACCTATTTTATGTATTCAATTCATGTTTATATATATTATCTAATACATTCTTGACAAATAAATAAATAAATAAAAAACTTTGGATTTAATACAGTGAAATTAGATTCCAGTGAACTGTGATATCCACCAAACTTCTAGAATGGATAGGATCAAGAAGCAATGAAATGATTCTTCTCCTGATTTAAAATGTAAATTGACCTAAACTAGGTGTTGCCCCAAAATGGCCACCAGAGGGCAACCAAAAATTGAGACAAATAGTTAATATCTAGCAAAGAACTCTGTGGTTTAACAGATGCCTTGCTTTTCGTAACTTTCATATTGACCTCAACTCCCTTATTTCTGCCTCCCTAGATCTCACCCCATCTTACCCATCTAGATTTGAGACCACTGTCATGAAACTCAGTGGATATCTCAAAGCTGCTTTTCTTCTTCAAAAGGCAACTGAACTGGGTTTTTTAAAAGCTTTTTTCTTCCTCAAAGGAAAAAAAAACCAGTTCAGTTGCCTTTTGAAGAAAAAAAGCACCTTTGAGACAACTATGACCTGGATGACTGAGAATCTTTACCGAAACTCAGTGGGTAATTTTGAACTAAGCACTGTTCCTCAGCTGATCTCTCTCTCTGTTAGTCTGGTTCTCAGTTCCTGATTTTGTCAAAGAACAGGAATATGCACGGAGTAGGAAGAAGTAAGAAAATAGTTCTCTAATCAAATTTATGATATCATATCCTTTAAAAGTCTGGTATTAATTAAAGCTTCCTAATCTAGTAATAGGAAATATTGTAAAGAATTCATATGGGAAAGAGTAAAAAGTTGCCTTCTAGAATGTAAAATTTGCTCCGTCTGCAGAAAATTACTTATCTGGTCTGGTTTATTAATAATTCTGCATAACAAGAAAATGTACATGTTCCATAGAATTTCATCCAGTAAAAATAGAGAGACTCTTTTAACTTCATTATGTAGTTTTCTTTATTTATCACATTATATGGACATCCCTCTCACAAGACTCTAGGTGGCATACAAGAGTGCATTAAAATAAAATCTTTATAAAATGTTTTATAGGTGGCATTTGCCACTGGCAAGATTGGCAAAAATGTTTAGTAATATGTCTGCCAAATGTTGGAAATGTTATCAGATCCCAGGTACTTATTATCATATGTGGTGGACTTGTATGAAAGCAAGAAAATATTGGAAGAAAGTACATACTTGGTTGGAAAAGATGATTAAGCAACATATAGACCTGAAACCAGAAATATTTTTGTTGGGTATAATGCCGGAAGATTATGATAAAGGGACTATATATTTAGTTTTGCATGTACTGAAAGCAGCAAGAATTGTATTTGCACAATATTGGAAAAATGAGAACACTCCATCTGATGAGGATGTTAATTCGGAAAATATTAGACTGAGCAAAGATGGACAGATTGACTTTAAAAACAAAAGACAAAGAAGACACAGAATATTACTTGATATGGAATAGATTTTATGAGTGGTTAGAGATAAGAGGTAGAAATTAGATGAAGAAAGATTATTGCTATGTATGAATTAAATATAAAGATGGTTTATAATTATAAATATGCCAATATAATTAACAGAATTATAAATAAGCTAATATAAAGAGAGATTTAGCCAATACGGTATATACATACAGATATAGCTGGTACAGCTGAAAACCCATCATGTATCAGGAAACTGATCACAAAAACTAGACTGCCCTACACTGGCAGTTTATTTATTTATTTGTTTGTTTGTTTGTTTGTCTGTTTATTTATTTATTTATTCATTCATTCAATTTATATGCCGCCTTTCTCCGGAGACTCAGGGTGGCTCAGTTTCCATTTATGTCACAGTGCCCATTAGCCTAGTGGATGGAATAGAAGCCACAATGGACAACTCTTGAAATGGCTGTTGTTTTTTATCATGATACAAGGATTTGTGTGCATCTCCTTATTCGCCAAAATCAAGATAATATCTACTGTATAACATTTACATACTGTGTATCCAGTTCCTTGCATGTCTCAGTGAAGCCAAAACAAGGCCACTCCAGTTTCTGTTTTCAGATTTATTTATTTTTTTTTAAGTACCATATGACAATTTTACTGCAAGTCTGCTTGACAGACGTCTTTGCCTACTGTATGAAGTCAGCAGCACACCAGCAAAAATGCACTGCAAAAACCTAAAAATTCCACTTCTTCACCATCCCTTGAAAACTAATATTTCAGTTCCTTTCTCTACATCTCCTAAGAAACTCCAATGAGATAATTCTGTGCTTTGGGGCATTTTCTTTCTCACTGGAGAACCTAACTACTTGTCACTATTCCACTGTTCTGTCTCCCTGATTCATGCCCATTCTGAGGGAATATCCTTCCTATGCTATCAGGATTTCAGGGACTAATGCATCTCATAAGGGCAATAATGAATCAAAGGCACTTTTTTTTCTTTTTTGCTTCTCTTGTTTGGCAATGGAAGCTGTGGAGGAGAAAAATAATGAAAAGAGAGAGTGAGCACTGATAAACTGGTGTTCTCAGAAATCAGCTACTTATTTGTTCAGTAGAAAGTGCTTCCTGTGAATAAAGCTACACTAAACATACACAATCACTTAAATATGAGCCAGCAGTGTGTTGCAGCTGCCAAAAAGGCCAACACAGTTCTAGGCTGCATTAACAGAGAGATAGAATCAAGATCATGTGAAGTGTTAATACCACTTTATAATGCCTTGGTAAGACTACACTTGGAATACTGCATCCAGTTTTAGTCGCCACGATGTAAAAAAGATGTGGAGACTCTAGAAAGAGTGCAGAGAACAGCAACAAAAATGATTAGGGTACTGGAGGCTAAAACATTTAAAAAACAGTTGCTAGAATTGGGTATGTTTAGTTTAATGAAAAGAAGGACTAGGGGTGACATGATAGCAGTGTTCCAATATCTCAGGGGCTGCCACAAAGAAGAGGGAGTCAAGCTATCCTCCAAAGCACCTGAGGGCAGGACAAGAAGCAATGGATGGAAACTGATCAAGGAGAGAAGCACCTAGAATTAAGGATAAATTTCCTGACAGTTAGAACAATTAATCAGTGGAACAACTTGCCTCCAGGAGTTGTAAATGCTTTAATACTGGAGGTTTTTAAGAAGAGATTGGACAACCAATTGCCTGAAATGGTATAGGGCTGTGATGGCGAACCTATGGCACGCGTGCCACAGGTGGCACACAGAGCCATATCTGTGGGCACGCAAGCGTTGCCCTGATGGCCAGCTGCTTTTCAGGTCTTCTGGGCCCACCAGGAAACAGGCCGTTTCTAGCCTCCAGAGGGCCTCCGGGGTGTGTGTGTGTGTGTGTGGAGAAGGCCGTTTTTGCCCTCCCCAGGCTCCTAGAAAGCTTCTGGAGCCTGGGGAGGGTGAAAAATGGGGCCACCGTGCCATCACATGCCAAAAGTGGGGGAAGAGCGGGGGGGTCACGAGCACGTGTGGGGGGTGGGGTGCATTGAATTATGGGTGTGGTCACGTGCACACGTGACTCCCATCGCTCCCTCCACTTTTGGCACGCGACAGCAAAAAGATTAGCCGTCACTGATCTAGGGTTTCCTGTATAGGGGTTGGACTAGAAGACTTTCAAGGTCCCTTCCAACTCTTGTTATGGTTGAATAAAAGTTTGGTTTAAGGGTCACTGGGAATGATTGTATGCAGTGGATGCTGAGTTCAAAGATGCAGCACTGAGGATAAATTGGTCCCTGGAGTGTTATAAGGAGTGCCTGAAAGCCAGGATGTGTATTATTTGGTGTTGCCAAGCAGGAGAGGGTGGAGAAATTCCTAAGGAATTTATATTCTCAAATGTAATTACATACATGTATATTCATATCGATGGAAGTATCTTTGGACAACACTGGCTCTCTCAGCTAAGAAACGGAGATAAGCACCACTCCCCAGAGTTGGAAGTGACTGGACAGGGGAAATCTTTACTTTGTACCTATATTCATACTGTGTATGGATTGTGTATGCATAAGACAGTCATTTTTACATAACAGTTGCATACATGTGGAGGAGGGGGGGGACAGAAAAAACAATGTGTAATAAGCAACCATGCAAAATTAAACAGCCTTACCGTAAAGCCACACAAAGCAAATGACAATGGGGAGGGATTGTTGGCTTTGATTCACCTTCCAAAACCTGATATCTTCAAGATGTTTTAGACTATACAGCCAATCATCCCCACTCAGTATAGTCTATCTGGGTAACGGCTGTGTTGGTAAAGAAGGCTGTTTGTTGTAAGCCAACTAATGTGAGGAACAAGAGTCAAGGCAGCTGATTTTGAGTCAAGATGTAGTTGAGAGAGTAGAAGTGATAAAATCTCCTACCAATGGAATCACTTAATCCATTATTATAGTGTTAATTACAAACATAGGAAAACCAAATTCAAATGTACTCTGCCTTGCATAATTGACGTAAGAAACAACAATATGGGAGCACATTTATTAATTCAATGGATTTTCCACTTGAACAAATAAAAGGGTACAGCTGGGCAACCAGAGAATATTCTATTAGAACAGATGTGATCTATTAACAAAAGGACTTAATTTTGAATACCTATATGAAGCTATTCTATACTTTTTGCTGTAGTTCCAAATATTTTCAGTATTTGAAAGGTCTTATGTCTTCCTAGCTTTTTAAATAATGCATTTGTTAAGGTTTGTTTTGAGAATTAAATGCAGGTGCTTTGGAGTCACACATAAAATATCACAGCATAATAGGAATCTTCTACCTACTTCCAAAATGGCAAATAAAGCCAAGGAGAGAGGGCAGTTTGAATTCCGATCATGGCAAGAAACAAAATGTAGTATATAACCCCATAAGGCCAGTCTGTTCTAAATCCCTCTGCCTCATAAAAAATTCCATTTACCATTTTTAGAAATCACACAATGCTTATCAAACGTGGATCTTGGTTTACTTCTTTGCAAAATATTTGCTATTTTAGATCATAACTGCATTATCCATGTACTGTTGGCTAATCTTACTCCCACTCTCTTTTTCACACACAGGAGAAGCAATGGCTGAACCAGGTGATTCAATATATTGCAACAGGGTGAAGGAGAGCTTTCTTTCTTCTGTATTCTCCAAGTCATTGACCTACCTAGCAACCAGGCACTCAAACAAACAAATCTAGGCAGGGCCTGGATCTCGATCCAAAGCAGCCTGGGTATCTGGCATTTACTTGACTGGAATAACAGATACATTATGTTAATAGCCACCGCAGAGTCAGATCTGATTCACTTTGAATTCTTAATGCACGCTGGTGGGACAAGTCATTTACTTGGCCAGGTTACCTTGACACCCCCCAGTATGCACATCTCTACAAAGCTGTTTGTAAGAGACAATGCAGCAAGGAAGTTGCTTCTAATCTGGCACATTAAAAAAAATCTTGGTCTTTAAAAAGAAAACTCACACACAATGATAAATCAATAGATTGCTATTAGTGTTGCTTATGTGAACCATTAGATGTTCCACACAAAAGGGTCTATATAAAAAAATATTTCTATAAAGGGTAAGGGCAGTAGTCCGATCAAGAGGTCAGCATTTTCAGCTAGGGTTCAGATTGTTACAAAATCATGCTCCCAAGTGTAATCACTCTAAAATGTTTGGCATTTGTTTGCAAAAGGATTGTACAGTGATCTTCAAACAGGAAGGCAAATATTTAATAGGTACAACAAAGAGCTGGTGGGATGGGCCCTATGACTGGAGTATAGCTATTTGCTCAACAGGAACAGAAGAGATAGTGTGGAAGACAAGGCAGCGCCATCTTTAATAGCAAATGGAGGCAAATGGATTAAAGTGGAGGAATCAATACAAGGAATGGCCACAGAGCTGAAACGTTTCCTTGATGATTAAAAGCTCTTTTTAAAAAAAATAAATTGTTCATCTTGGCTGGAAGGAGCAGCAGGTCAACCCCAAATTTTGGACCCGATTATGTACATACAGCAGGGGTCTCCAACCTTGGCAACTTTAAGACTTGTGGACTTCAACTCTCAGAATTCAAAGTGAATCAGATCTGACTCTGCTGTGGCTATTAACATAATGTATCTGCTGTTCCAATTAAGTAAATGCCAGATACCCAGGCTGCTTTGGATCAAGATCCAGGCCCTGCCTAGATTTGTTTGTTTGAGTGCCTGGTTGCTAGGTAGATCAATGATTTGGAGAATACAGAAGAACTCTGGGAGTTGAAGTCCACAAGTCTTAAAGTTGCCAAGGTTGGAGACCCCTGACATACAGCACCCAAGGGAAAACCAAAAGCAGCAGCCCATATCAAAGAAAGGGTTTTTTTTTATAAGTAACTCAAGGCAGTGATCATACCTAATACTCCTTCCTCCTTCTATTTTCCCCACAACAGCAACAACCCTGTGAGGTGGGTTGGACTGAGAGAGAATGATTGACCCAAAATCACCCAATCAGCTTTCATGCTTATGGCAGGACTAGATCTGGTTTCTAGCCCGGTGGCTTAATCACTAGACCAAATCACTAGACCCTTGGCTGGGCACGAAAAGTGCTGCTTCCTCTCTCATCCCAATGATACCATGTCACTTATGCTGGGGGTCAAGGTGGCGATGATGGACTCGAGGCAATGTGCCACGCCGGCGCTGGCACAAGGAGGATTGCATCCCACGCCTCTTCCACAGAGCATGGGTTTTCCAGGCCTCAGCAAAACTCTCTACCTAGGAGGGGGCAAAAGAGTTACAGAATATTTGAACCGGTGCTAAGTAGGAATGGAACTTAATAGGTAACACATTCAGAATAAGTTACAGAGGTGCCATGGAAAATGGATGCGTCCCTTTCTCAAAGGCAGAGAGGACATCCCTCGCCAATTACTAGTTATACTTTTCTTAGTCACTAAAGCCTTTCCCTGCAATGTTGAGATTACTTATTTACAACTGGGATATGCCACAAAGGATTGTAGTTTGAATAGTTCCTGTTCAGTGGGTGGCCAGCCAGACATGTCGGCTCTGAGATTAATCCATTGAATCCTTCCCATTGCACACACACACTCACACCCCACAAAATGTCGTTAAGCAATCTATTATGGCAACAGAGCCTGTGACATCCCAGTGGACTGTTCAGCCAGTTTTTCTTTAATATGTTTTGTTTCAAATTTGTTTGTACTTGTGCTGTGCTTAGTTTTTCTAAGCAAGACTGGGCAGATCAGTGGGGGTTCAAATTTAACCGATTTGTTTCATTTAATTCATCAGTGCAATTCTTTTTTAAGATAACCCCCAAAATTTGCACTTACTATAACATGAATTTTTAACATCTTCTCTCTCTCTTTTTGTTTATGCAATTTTCCTAATAAATTGTATTGTATTGCATTGTAAGCTGCCCTGAGTCTCCAGAGAAGGGCGGCATATAAATCGAACCAATAAATAATAAATAAATAAATAAATGGTTTACATAAATATATAATAGCTTTTTACAAACGCATCCTTCCCAAATATGATCAGATTTCTGTACAACTTTTGAGAACACAGTAAATTCTGTGAACTTCTGACACAGATGGCAAAAAGCTCTATTCATGTCTACCATTCTGCTGCCACCATCTGTTTTGATGGGGTGTGGTATTTCAAAATTTAAAAAAAAAATAATCCTTTGATGGATATTCTAACATAGAATTTCCAATCAAATGGATGAGACCACCAGAGGCCCTATCCTGTGTGAGTTAATTCACCTCCATAAATGGAAGAACAGGGCCGTAACGTAAGAACACGCAAGCCAAGGAAATGACAAAAATGGTAGAAGCTGAATGGGAATGTGTCAGGTCTCAAATGCATGCAGAAACTACATAGAGGCTGATAGCCCCCCTCACCGGAATCATCTGGTCTTTTTTGTTCTCTTCTTCCAGAGAGGTCAGTTCCCTTGGGGACAGCAGAGCCAGACGGAGCTGTGGCACCACAGTTCGTGCCATGTCATGCACAGTCCTATCAAGCACAGCCTGCAGGGAGTGAGTACAGGGCCAGCACAAGTTAGAACGGCTTTAAATAATAAAGATGGAAAAGAATAATAATAAATTAATAAAATAAATTAATAAAATAAATTAATAAAATAAATTAATAAAATAAATTAATAAAATAAAATAAAATAATAGAATAATAATAAGACAAGAAAAGAAAAGACAAAACAGAATTGTTGTTGGCTAGCATACCTGCCATTTCTCAGCTCAATACTGAAGTTCAAAGTGGCTATATAAATAGCTATTCTATTTGTTGGTCCTACAATTCCAGCTCTAATTACAATACAGGTAATCCTCAACTTACAACAGTTCATTTAGTGACCGTTCAAAGTTATAACAGCTCTGAAAAAAGTGACTTATGATAATTTTTCACAGTTACAACCTTTGTAGCCTCTCCCATGATCATGTGATCAAAATGCGGATGCTTGGCAACTGGTTCATACTTATGACTGTTGCTGTGTCCCAAGGTCCCAAAGTCAATAGGGAAGCCAGATTCACTTAACAACTGGGTTACTAATTTATCAACAGCAGTGATTCCCTTAACAACTGTGGCAAGAAAAGTCGTAAAATAGGGCAAAACAAATATCTCACTTAACAACAGAAATTTTGGGCTCAATTGTGGTCATAAGTCAAGGACTACCTGTATAGGATTCTGGAAAAAAAACATTTACTATATATGCACCCGAAATATCAAAAGAGCAGAAGGGGCTGTGGTTCACAAAAGCTTATATCTTATAATGAAATGTGTTTGTCAGAAATGGTGCTACCAGACTTCTGATTTTTTGCTATCATAGACTAACATAGTTCCCCTCCTACAAGACACCAAAGATAAGTGAAAGATGCCACTTATTGCCCAGAAGTTATGATATGCCATTATTTTTAATAGAATTAAATAGAATTTAATAGAATTAAAAATAGCCAAGGAATCAGCTGATCTGTTACCACAGAACCAACTTTCCTGAAGAATATCAGCATATCCTTCAGCTTTTCGGCTTTTGTAGCCTGAGGATATTGACAAGCCCCTGAAAAGGATGAGAACAATATACTCTTTAAGATTGCTATTCTGATATTTGAAATTACCCAGGGCTAGATTCTGTTTACAGAAACACTGCAATAAAAGTCCCATTAAGATACTGGTCCCCAACCTGTCTAGCTTTGCGGACCGGTGGTACCGGATGTGATGGGCGAGAGGGGATGGTTTGGTGGGCATGCCTGCCACTTCCGCTTATGTGTCCCGATTCTCAATGGGCCATGGACTAGTACTAATCTGGGGACCAGGGGTTGGGGACACGTGCATTAAGAGATGGTGCAGTTCTGATCAACTGAAATCAGAAAACTTAAAAGAGGCAACAGCAACATATATTTTGTACTTAGCTTAACATGAACCTGATATTTTTGTATAAGATTCTAAACTGAGGAATACCTTCTCAATTGTAGACAGTTTTGTAAACATTTGGATTCATTCTAATCCAGTTTTTCATATGGGTTTGAGATGGAAATTATCCGGCAGCATCAATATGCAGAAAGTGCACTTTGCTAGTTTCCTGGATTGAAGGCTGTCAATACTCATGATAACAACTCTCAAAGTATCAATCTAATACTGGATTAGGATATAGGGCCCTTATTGCAAGGAGAGAAGGGTTAGTTTCAAAAGATGGCAGTGAAGGTATTCAAAAGTCCCTGTTCTCAAGGTGTCCTGTAAGGCCCTGAGTATCAGGAAAAACAACAGCTATGAATTACTCTCTCAAGTAAGTATCTTTGGTTACTTTCTTATTGGGCTATGTGAGGGTTCTAAAACCTCTTTTATTATACTTTTTCAGGAACTACAGGATTATTAGTATTTTATTCTCATTCTATCTTATCATTATCTTGTGCTATTTTTACTTAATGATGTTATCCTGCTGTTATTTCAACAAATCTATTGTTATCATAATATTGTTTTATTATCACTGACTACCGTTAAGTATTTGAGGAGGATTATCTTTAGTTCTATGAAGCTTATTTAAAAAAAAACCTTAAGCCTTGGGCCATTCCACACACCCCCACTCCGTCTAAACTATCAATACTTACAGACCCAACATGAGCCCATTCTCGTACAGTATGGATCAGCTTCACCTCATCAATAGCCAAACAGTCACTCTGCAAAATAATTTGCATTGCCTGTTCTGAGAGTTCCAAGAACCCGCGTGTTTGGGTCACTTCCTACGGAGAAAAAAAGATGCTGTATATCTCTGAGATACGGAATATGAGGATAAAGAACTTCAGATAAAGATGAAGAGTCTGTGAAAAAAAGAGAGTGTTAAGGCAATCCAGTTCCCCATTATATTACTCACCAACATAATTTGTAAACTCAGTGCCACCATTTCCTATTGCACCATGGAACAAAAAAACTTTTTTGAGGTAGAGAGATGATCAAATCTTGAATACTGCTGATGTAAAATAGTTGTACAACTCAGTCTGAAAGCTGAAGACATAATAGCATTGCCAAATCTAAGTGCAATGCCTATTGTTTGTATAGGAAAATGTCTGGAAGCCCTATGTAATAGTACTGAGAGTTTCTGCATGCAAGGAAGTTTATTTTATATATATGGTTCAAATGTATTATTTGGGCTACTGTTTGTAACTGCTGGGTTTTTAATTGTTATGCACCACCCAGTGTCATTGCTGTGAGGTGAGTGGCCATATTAAGTAAATGCATACATACATATATTCATACATACATTCATACAACTGTACATATATACCCATGATCCAATAGGAAAGAAAATTACATTAATTTCATATAAATTCTCTTCATTCCCCACAGTCTTGGTTAGAATAGGAAACATTGTATTGGGCCTCCTTTCTGCATGTCATCTCAATATCTACATCTTCTTACCTGAGTATAATTCTCAATGAAGGCCAAGCAATATGTTTGCAAATCTAGTAGTCCATAGGCTACTGCTGCCTGTCATAAAGAGAGTAAGAATTTTTTAAAAAATGGATAAAATGACTACAGTGGGTACAACTGCATTTATCGCCTATATTTTTGAAGGCATTATTGTGGACAAGAGTAAAATAAATGAAATGTTTATTCCAATATTTCAGGGTCTTTTCATGGATGAACGATTAGATATTATAATTTTTAGCAACTCTATATAAGGAGACAGATAATTTTGCAGTCATTTAAAGTCTCTGTTTTTCTCTGTTCCACTTTTCTTTTTTATAATATCTAGTTTAGACTTCCTGGCTGGTATCTTTCAGATGTGTTCACTCAAAATTGTTGAGGTTACAGTATCTACATTATCTAAAGAAATGAAAGATGGGTGAAAATTGTTCTTAATAAACTGAGGGTATAATTCAGTATTATTAACAGATACTTTAGATCAATTGGTCTCTCCCCAATTACATCTACCAGAGCAGGAAGGCAGGGCATGTTGCAAGTCTCACAACAGGAAGGTACACGTAGAAAAAGAGCCTTCTCTGTAGTGGCTCTCTCCCTTTGAAACATCACTCCCCTCAGATAGGACTCATCCCACACTGTTGCTTTTCCACAAGGCACTGAATACATAGTTTTGTCAGCAAGCTTGCGGGAATCTCCTTTAGAGCTTGTCTGATTGTGCTGTTGTGCCATGGGGTAGACAGAAACGGGAGACACAGTTTATTGTTGAACTAATGTTGTCTGTAATTTTAACAGGAACATATTTTTGCTCCTTTTATGAAAGAAATTTCAAATCAAACTATTTCTAAAGGCAAAATCTGCAAATCGCACCCTAACAAACAGCTGTGGAATCTGTCCTCCGACCATTATCTGAAAATACAAATTACATATATATATATATATATGCCATGTGGCTCTCAAATGTCATTACCTGGTATTTAGATTGCACTGACAAAATTGGCAGTAAAATTATGCATTTTTTTAAAATGCCATTTTTGTCCTATTATCAACTTGTCACTGTCTGGATTGGAAAAAGGCAGAAAATGTTCAGCCCCAACCACTGACAATATTACTTTATCACCAGACATGTTTCTGTTACCCCTGGAGATCAAACATTTTGGTTTTCTTTTTAAGTGCATCACCAGGCTTTTTTTTTTAAATCACTGGTGCTTTGGATTCTCTAGAGTAATGGAAATATCTCAGCACTATGTAGTGCTGATTTCATTTTGAAAGTATGGAGAGTCACTATCTTATGCCTAGACTGAATGGGGATTCAGCCTCCATGTGACATGTTTACATCTCATTTTGCTTGCTCTACTGCTCCCCATCAGATTAAAACTACTGTTTTTTTCTGACATATTCCAGGTTCAGTAAGCAGAACTGCAGCTGGGAGTGAAAAGGAATAAAATAGGCAGTCTGCAAGATATAAACAATTTCTGTTACAGAGTATATGTGTGAAAACAATGTAATTGTGGCAAACCACATTATCTTGCCAGTTGAACTCAGGATACACCAGTCCCACATAGAACTCACAACTGCTTCAAAAACAGTAAATACCAAACATCATGCAAAACACATCTGACCACAGCTGTGTTGTTTTTGTACATTGATTTGGTATCTATATGTCCTGAAAAAAGAACACAGACCATGGTTTTTAGTGACCCCAGTCCGTCCTCCTCTGATTTGCAAAGTGGGCTAACCAAGTAATGTATATATTCATCAATAACTACGCATCACTTGACAAACAAATAAAAGAAATGCTACTTGGCGGTTATGGAAAACACAAAGGGGGGGGGGAAATCCATTTTTAAATGTGTGGGTGTGCCTCAGAGGGAGAGTTTAGCAAACACCACCATGACACCACAAAGTTCATCAATTACATACAGAGGTTTTTCCGTATGTGTGGTTCTTTTTGCAGAAAACAAGAAAGAATGCAACTGTGAGCCCGCAGTGCTAATCTCTACTTTCATTCCCTGCTCCTGGATTACTCACGAATCTCCCCGGTACCTACACATGTCTGTGAGACACTAAAGAGGCTAATCTGAATTTGAGTATGAAAGAGGTTACTATGTGTTACCACCATACCAGTGTTTTCCAATCTCAGCAACTTTAAGATGTGTGGACTTCAAATTCGCATCAAATTCAGAACGTTGGAAAGAAATTGCAGGAAATTCTCAGGACTGTTCATCAGTAGAATAATAATGTTCCAACAATGCAACAGAACAGGATCATCTTTGGTGTTGGGAGAGAAGATGGCAACAGAAATAATGCTTTTAAAATGGGCTGGATCAAGCCATAAATTAGAAGGGAAAAATATAGGGGGAAAATCCACAATATATCCCTATGGAAGAGATAGTAGAGCTATGTACAGAGTTCTAGAAACCATGCTCTGAATGTTTTACCTAAAGTAATTTCAGCCAGAAATTCTGGGAGGAAGGCTGCTGAGGACCATACCAAGATTTTCAGGGACTGCACACTATTCTAAGGCCTCATATTATATAAATGTGATCCCAATAATGATTTAAGAAAAAATCATATTGTAAATTAAAATCTCAGACAAAATATTTTATTTATATGTTCTATTTTATCCTGCTTTAAGTTTTTTTAAGAGCCCTAAGGCAATATAAATACAATATAAAGATAAGGCAGTATTCAGTGCTGGGTTGCTACCGGTTCGGTCGGATCTTGTGAACCAGTAGTAACAGCAGCGGGAAGCTCCACCCATCCACCCGGACATCATCACGGATGATCTGCGCATGCACAGAAGCGCTGCATGCGAGCGCTCCCATTGCGAACTGGTAGTGAAGATAACTGGAACCCACCCCTGGCAGTATTGTCTATAGATAGTCCTCGACTTACCACTATAATTGAGCCTGGAAGTCATGCAGGTTGTTGTGGGTCATCGCATTACCAACTCAATTTTGCAGTGGTCGTTAAGGAATGCCTTGGTCAATAAGTGAACCCATTGTCTGCAATTGGCCTTTTTTGTTGTAAACTGGAAATAAGCACCAGTTTCCAGCCCAAAACATAATAAATCACAGCTAAGTGACTATGGGACACTGCAAATGGCTATAAATGTGGGCCAATTGCTGAGTGCCCAAAATGCAATCACATGACCATGGGGGAGGGGGAATGGCCATTGGAACTTTGAATCTGGCTTGTAAGTACCTTTTTGGGGGTCAATTATAACTTTGGATGGTTGCTAAGCAACTAGTTGTAAGTTGAAGACTACCTCTACTGTGTAATGATCCTGATGGGCAAAAGCAAACCACAGTGCTGGACTAGGCCATCTTTGCTGGTCAAGAGTTGCAATTAACCAGGGAATGCTAAACGTTGTAAAGCAGTTTGAGTCCCATTGGCTCAAGGTTGGAGTGGAGGCACATTTTGGGTTAAGTCAGGTCAGGTCTGAATTTTGTTAATGGGGGAGTTTGAGTTCCTTTCCTATTTTTCACTCTGATATGCCTATTTTACAGCTTTTACAATACTGCTCTTGTGTTTCCAACATGAAGATAGTGAGAAACTGTGCCATTAGTGTTTAGCAGCCTAGCTTAATACTTCAGAAGGTCATAAAAAGTGATTGCAGGTTTCCTACCCCATATCTGGTTGGAAGGAAACACATCGTTTTATGTATTGAGTAATTTGGAGTAACTCTTGTACTGTACTTTAGCCTATGATATCACTTGTTTAAAGACATAGGAAAAAGCAATATATGCTAATAGTGTTCGGCTAGGCTGGAGGGTAATTACAGTATAGGAACGCAGCAGTGCTCATTTCTCATTAAACCCCACCCCAACAAATGATAGGTGCCATAATGATACTGTTAGAGCAATGAAACTCAATTAGGGTGAATGAGTGGAGGTATTGAAGTGAATGGAGGATTTCCTCTCTATGGTCACTATACTCCTTAGGCTGCAGAGGTATCAGTTAGGCCCATTTAAAAATAACAACACTAAAAATAACAGGCAGTTAACTGGCTTTAGTTCCACTATTATTTCACAAAAGTTTTTTTGAGAAAATTACAGCAACAAAGAATGCATCTGGAGACACAAGATAAAGTGTATTTTTTTAAAAAAAAAAAACTAGATTTTTAATTTGCATTTTAAATTTTGTAAACTCCCCAAGGAAGTTTATTAACAGGTTATAAATTTCTACACTATATTAAATATATTTTAAAAATTAATTCACAAGTGCATGCAGACATATATATAGATGTAAAGGTATCTGCATTGAAAGCTTTAAAGGAGGCTGATATTTGAAGTGAGGAACAGAAATTAACCATACAAGCAGACTTCATTGCAAATTCTTAGTTCCAAATTTAGCAAAGGAAATCATTCTTTGAGAACAGGATCAGGAAGAATTGAAACCAGAACCTCTTTCTGAGAACGATGATTGGCTTTTCATATCCGAAACAGAATTTCCCTGCAATGATTACGTATTAATGTAGGAATGTGAGAAATAAACTAGCATATCTAGATTGTCACAGCTTGTCTTTTATGACATGGTTATAATATGACATGGTTATGCTGATAGGCAAACTGCATAGTTACAAAAATCCTACCGTCTTTGTCACAAGCATGGAATGTCGGCATATTTGAAACATAGATTCAGGAACACACAGAATATGAATCACATGGCTGTGATTCAAGACTGCACCTTAAAACACTTCTGTTTGCAATTTCTTCATAACTATCATATTACAGTAGTGTCTGCCTAGCACAGCTGGGCATAACTGCAACACAACTAGAAATAAGGCCCCCAGAAGGCTCTCAATTTGTGACACCAGCTGTCCAGCATAACACAAAGCTGTGTATGCTAATATCATTTTAAGCCAGGTCCGGAAAGCAGCACTACAGATTTATTTAATCAGATTATTTTATCAATAGAAAATTAATCCAGAATCTATCGTCCACCTAACACTGGAGCAGTCATGCCCTCCAGTTCCTGGAGATTATTTTACAGGGCCATCCTGATAACTCTTTCAAACTGGGTTTTCTCCTGTGCCCATCAGGTCTTGGAGACCTAAATTATTTGGAAAGCACTGAAAATCTACCATGATGACAGCAGTGGAGTTACACAATGAATCTGCATGGTGAAATATATCTCTTTTCTGTTGTCAACTGTTGTTCAGACTTCTTTTGAATACAGTATGGGTCTCGTGCTTTTTTGAACATAAGATTAGCATAATTTCTGAATGAGCTATTCTGGAATAGCCATAAATTTGTGTCCAAAAGGAGCTGAACCATGAGCTGATGGTGAGGCTCTCTTCGAACACACCTGAGTCCTTGTACAAAATCAGCACATTTTGAAAGAAGGATAAACTTGCTATCTGGCTCTTTTTCATAACCGACCCCCTCCTTCAACTCTATTCCTATAGTAGAGGATGATTCTTTCACCAGCTGATGACTTTGGGGGGGGGAGGAAATAATGTACGGGCAATCCATCAATTGTGTCTTGTACACCATAAATAAAGACACCATCATTTGCCAACATTAGGCTTGTAGCAGAATTGAGCTCATCAATGGAGACAGCAAGTTTTATACTGCTGACGTTGCTGGTAAGAACAAAATAACTGGGCCATGTTGAAGAGCCCCAAATGACGATGCCCCTTTTGTTACAGCAAAGTTTTTCATCCTCCTGCCGCATACACAGAATATGTGCTATTGAACTGAGATAGCCTACATAAACAACACAGAAATGGCTGCACCACAACAAGTGGCACATCCTGTTAACTTTCACACAGTGAAACAGAACAATCCAATGCAAACAGAAGCAAAGTAAAGCAACAAAAACCAAACAGAACAGGAATCATTGTATTCTGTGTTTGATCTCTGGCTTAGGGAAACGTTGAAAGCTGCCAACATTTCGCATGATATTTCTTATATTTCACTTTCTGAATATGGTTTCTGCATGTCAGCTAGTATGGAATCAGCCAGGATAAATGTTTGTCGGTGTTGAAGGGCTTGCAGTACAAAAGCCCTTGGCACAGTGGAGTACTTTGTAATATCCCTGAAAAAGGTCTCCGAAGCGAGGGAAGTTCAAAGACAGCAACATTTCAAGACTGGCTTTCAATAAAGAATAGAACTGAGGTCGGGAAGGGAGAGGACATGTGAGAGAGGCTATATGTTCCTTCCCCCTGAATTGGAAAATCCCTTTTTACAATACTGAAAATTGCAGCAGTAATGGGTTTCCAATGCTTCTCTCACCACCAGATTGCTGCTGTTTTTTCCAGATACGGTACTTTTCCAACAATTCAGTTTTTTCCCTCAGAATTAAAACTGTAATAGCTGTAATAAGAGTATTTGCGACTTGTTTTGTCTAAACCCTGGGAAACACATCATGACTCTTCTGGTAAAGAGACTCATTTACCAGAAAGCAAAAATATCCTGTTTAGTTCCATTCCATTCCATTACCTAGTCTTTGAATAACAATTCATTTATTGTCCCAAACGGCTGGAGACTGTAAAGGGTCTGGATGGGAAGGAACAGACTCAAATTCAGTCTTAGCCATACCAAGTAACCGGATATCTTGACCACCTGATTTTGGAGAACGTCCATCTTTAGCAATAGCACTTATATAACAGCCCATAATGCTTTACAGCATTCTCTGGGTGGTATACAGTGACAGCATATTGCCCTCAACAATCTGGTCCTCATTTTACTGATCTCGGAAGGATGGAAGGCTGGGTTAACCTTGAGTCCCCTTAGGATCGAACTCTAAGCTGTGGGCAGAGGTTGCCTGCAATACTGCATTTTAACCACTGCAACACCAAAGCTTTTCAGTTGTTAATAGGGCTGCTCTTTCCTGTTCAGGATTAGTACACAATTTGGAGACATTCCTAGACTTGCAGCTCCTCCTTGAAGAGCAATTAGTATCTAGTGCTAGGAAAGCTAGAGCTTCATCCTATAAGCCAGAGGCCCTCCAGATAGACACTCATGCCTCAGTCATCCTCTATATGGATTATTGCAATGCATTCTATATGGGACTATCTGAAAGTCCTCTTGGAAGCTGCGGCTGGTCCAAAATGCAGTGACACAAATAGTATTGAGCATGCCATGGCAATTCCTGTTTTGTGAGCTGTACTAGTCGTCAGTTAGTAGAATTCTGGGGGCAATTCAATTTTCTGGTTACTATGGTACTTCATACCATAAGGCCGTGATGGCGAACCTATGGCACGGGTGCCACAGGTGGCACGCGGAGCCATATTGGTGGGCACGCGAGTGTTGCCCCAGCTCAGCTCCAGCGCGCATGCGCGCACCAGCCAATTGATTTTCAGGCCTTCCGGTCCCACCAGAAGTCGGGAAACTGGCTGTTTCTGACCTCCGAAAGGCCTGCGGGGGGATGGGGAAGGCTGTTTTTGCCCTCCTCAGGCTCCTAGAAAGCCTCTGGAGCCTAGGGAGGGGGGGAAATGGACATAATGGGCCCACCGTGCCATCGCGTGCCAAAAGCAAGGGGAAGTGGGGGGGCCATGTGCGCATGCACGGGAGAGCGGGGCACATTGGATTATGGATGTGGGCACCCGCACCCGCAGCCCCCCACACTCTCCCCACTTTTGGCACGCAACGGCAAAAAGGTTAGCCATCACTGCCATAAGGCCTCGCTATTAGGTAAACATATCCGTCTTACAGCATTTTTTCTTTCAATAGTATTTGCTTGTCTGCTAATCCACTTATCAACGCATTTCAACATTATTCTCTATCTCCATCCAACTGGTAGGATGGAGGCAGGCAGTGCTTACTCATCATGGCTTATCAGGAAAGGTGATTAATTGCAGGTTTGCTAGTGCTAGTCTTTCCATACCAGTTGCTCAACATAGGTAGTCTATGATGAAGATTTCTACTACTGCTGTCTGTTTACAATCAACACAACTGATTTCATGTGTTTCTACCAATTAAGGCATTGCATGTCTTTGAATTCAGCCTAACAACAAGGAATCTGCATAGAATTAGAGAGCTGTCAATGTCTGTAGAAGTGTGGGTTGCTCCCGGTTCACACCGGTTCGGGAGAACCGGTAGTAGCGGTGGCGGGAGGCTCCGCCCACCCACCCAGAAGTCATCAAATAAGCTCTGTGCATGCGGAGAAGCTTCTGCGCATGTGCAGAAGTGGCACACGCGCGAGTGAACCAGTTGCAAAGATAAGTAAAACCCACTACTGGTCTGTAACATTGGCTTTCTGGGAAAGATCTCCTGCTTCTATCCTTAAAGTGATTCAGGGAGTGACATATGATCAAACCTGGGAACATCACTACTTACCTGAAAGGCCTCACATGCTTGGTTCACGTTTAATGTGTCTTTGATGAATTCAATGCATAGCTGAAATAAAAAAAAAAAAGACTGAGAATGAATGAGATGTGTACTGCTGTAGTGACTCAGCACCTCAAGACCTTACGCAACAGGGATAGGAAAGCTAAGGCTTTTTCCCAGCAACCCTAACTAATAGCAAAGGAAATTGAGAGTTGTAGTTCAACAACATTTGGTGAGCATCATATTTCTTACTGTTGTAAAACTGCAATGTATTTTATTGGGGAGGGTCATCTTTTTAATGTGGAATGAGGGATTCACATTTCTGCTTTGAAATCCAGTTCTGAATGTTGCCTCTGTTTTGGAGTCTCTTTCAATCAGAAATTTTCTCACTGCTAGCTGAGAGCTACTTCATATAGTATTATGGAGGAAACTGACCAAAAGGAGCACTTTATGTGTCTTGGTCCCAAATCCCAGTTCATCAGCCGTATGCCATATATAAATGTTTCTATAAGAGCAGATTCTCATTTATTCCATAGGCTTTGCATACAGAAAGCAGGCAATAAGGACATCTGAAGGAATACCAATTATCTTTCTGGTGCGTAAGAAAAAAATAGCAGAAAATAAAAATAAATATTCTTGGAAACTAAAATTGTGCTAAATGCTGTGCATTTTTTTCTTGCCATATGGATTGTTAAATTTGTATTGACAATAAATTCAAAGTTCAAGAAGCAATAGATAAAACTTGCTTTAGTAGACAATTTGGGAGAAAGGAGTGCCTTTCTCCGAAATGTCAGTTAAACCCAAATTTACATCATCAGTGTTAATTTAGACTGTGTAATTACAAAATTGATATTTTGTATCATTTGCATTATGAAATAAATTGAAGCATAGGACATAAAGCTGGCAATTGCATAGTTATGCAAATAACGTAAATTGACTCAAGTGATCTAAAATACATCAGTTGTGCAGGGCTAGGCTTGGCTGCTTCAGAAAGAACGGGGTTTGCATCCAAAGTCCACACAATGGAGACTGGAGAACCAATAGAACTATTGATATACAAGTGGTGTTCCTAACTTCCATCCTGCAATTGTTATAGTGAGCATCAGGAAATCTGCTCAAATTAAACTACCAAAATATAAAGGACACTGATTCTAAAATGATAGTAAATATGTCTACATGCAAATAAAGTGATAAATAACAAAACTGAAAGAGAGACAGAAAAAGTGTGTGTGTGTGCACATGCCCCAGAACAAAGATTGCTGCACTGATAAAAATCAGTCAAAGCTTTAGATTTTATCAAAAAGCAAAGCTGACAATAAGGGAAAATGTATATAATTAATGCAAAGTGGAAAGATTCCATTCTTCTGACAAAAGGAAAAAGGTTACTCTATGTATGATAATCTTCAGCTCAAAAGTCTCCAACTTATGTTAGCACGTTAGCAGGAATTTGTAAGCACTAATGGATTAAATGTTCTGAGCCTAGTGTAGATCTGCATACACACCTACATCAATGCTGTCTGACAGTTTGCGTAGAAAAGGTGAAACAGTAAGCACAGCTTTTTGAAAAAGCATATTTATAAGTTATCTTTTTTTGAATGAGGAAATTATATGTAATTATTGCTAAATACAGCTATGTTCTTGGAGAATTTAAATATCTGAAGGCAAAGCTGTAAAGTTTATTAGGAATTATTATTAGAGATGTTACTGATTGTATTTAACAGTAAGCTAGGGTTTAGTGCAATGACTAGATTAACACACAATATTAAGGTGACCAACTTTTTTACAGTGAGAAGGAGGACACAAATAAATTGAAGAAAAAAATATCGTAAATAAAAGAAACATTTTATTCATTGCAACAATGAGTCTAATGCATGCGTGTATGCCGTGTCATGTTTCGGTAAGAAGTAAACAAAGCCACTTGCGCACGGCGCAGTCTTGTGCACAGCGCACTCTCTCAAAACAATTCTCCTGTGCGGAGCGCATGCGTCTCATAATCGTGTCTCGTCGCACTGTACTGAGCCTTGACGAATCGTCATGTCAAAAAATACATCACATCACACGCAACGGATCGGCATCGATCGAATACGGAGATTTACAGATTAGTCTTCAAATATCGAAAAGGAGGACATGTAGGAAGACACTTTTCAAGAGAGGACAGAACTTGCAAAAGAAGGACTGTCCTCCCTAAAGGAGGACGATTGGTCACCTTAACAATATACTAAGCCAGTGATGGCTAGCCTTTTTGCCATCGCGTGCCAAAAGTGTGGGGAGCATGGGGGGGATTGTGCGCGTGTGTGCCCACACCCATAATTCAATGTTCTCCACACCCCACACCCCTGCACATGTGCACGTGACCCCTCCGCACTACCCCCACTTTGGCACATGATGGCAAAAAGGTTAACGGTGGGCCCGGTAGGCCCGTTTTTCGCCCTCCCCACACTCCAGAGGCTTCCTTGGAGCCTGGGGAGGGTGAAAACAGCCTTCCCCACACCGAGGCCAGAAATGGCCTGTTTCCTGACTTCCAGTGGGCCTGGAAGGCTCAAAAATCAGCTGGCTGGTGCTCACATGCACGCTGGTGCTGAGCTAAGGCAATGCTCACGTGCCCACAGATATGGCTCCACGTGCCACCTGTGGCACCCATGCCATAGGTTCGCCATCACGGTACTGTGCTAAAACCAAATAAATCACGATACAGACTCATGCAATATGTGAACCCAGTCACTCTGTTGCAGCATTAAAGTTTATGCCTCCCATAAACTTCTGGAGTTGCGGACCATAATATTTTTTTTTTGTTATTGCTATTATTAAACATCTTTTTTTTTGTTTTGGTTATAACATATATGCACTAAGCCATTCTGATACTTTATAACCACATTTTTTTCTGTGCAATCGTATCTGATTTGCAGAGATTGCCTGTGGTTAAGACGCTGAGCTTGTTGATCAGAAAGGTCAGCAGTTCGGCGGTTTGAATCCCTAGCGTGAGCAGGGGGTTGGACTAGATGACCTCCAAGGTCCCTTCCAACTCTGTTACTATTATTATAAGTCCCTACAGTTTAAGGAATAAGGTAACTCTGGGAGGTTAACATATACTGCTCAAAAAAATAAAGGGAACACAAGCAGAAGACATCCGAGATCTGAATGAATGAAATAGCCTTATTAAATACTTTGCTCTTTACATACAGTAGTTTATACACTGCTCAAACAACTAAAGGGAACACAAAGTTACTGTATGTAACGAACAAAGTATTTAATAAGGCTATTTTAGAAACCCTTGCAGATAAGAGTTTTGGCAGTAAACTGCGTAATGCCTGCCAAGTCAGTTTTCACTCGCAGTAAGCAAGAGAGAGTTTATCCTCAGTCCGATCCAGTAGCAAAAAGTAATCCATGAAGCAAGGGTTAGCCAAGGTCCGATCTAAATATGTACAAGTCAGATTCCAGGTAACGCGATATGACTCTCAGGTTTTTAACTTTGACCGCCACAAAGCCTGAAGAGCAATCACACCCACTTTTATTCCTTGTGGGGTGTGGCTCAGTGACTCAGCTCAATCTCTGGCCCTCCCACGCCTCTTTCGTTGCTGCGCACGCTTCTCCCTCCGATGCTGCCTAAGATCAAGCCAGGATTCATCATTCTCGCTCCCTATCTGTTGTTGTTCTGATATGCTTTCCTCCTGGCATATCCCAGGCTGTTCCTCTTGGCCTTCGGATGAAACCTGAGGCATTGCCAGAGAGGAGAGTCTCGGAGAGGGATGCCTTGTCAGTTCCTTCCCATCACCTTCTGAGTCCTCTTCCTCTGTTAGGACAAGCTCGGGAGTCGGGGTTACAACAGCATTCCAGGAAAACTTATCAGGTAATAATCTTTCCCCCCACATTCCAAGCTCAGTATTTCCAAAGTTCTTCACAAATGAAGTGATTCCAGATTTGGAGGGATATATAGCTTTTAATTCCCCTCCAAGAACTTAGTTCAGCATGGCAATAATATCTACCAATAAGAAATTATGGGAAGACTCGTGAGAGGGGTGGTCTTAAACTTCCAAACCTTCGATTATATTATGAAGCAGCTGCACTGACACAAATAAGTGATTGGTTTGGAAAAACAAAGACTGATTTGTTGAATATAGAAAGTCATGACCTTGTTTGGGGATGGCACGCATACTTATTTTATGATTACAAAGTGGATAAAGTGTTTAATAGTCATATACTTAGAAACGCCCTGATGAGAACTTGGAAGAAGCACCGAACCAATTGGGATTATAAGATTCCATTTTGGCTGGATCTTGCCGATACCATGTGGAATACAAATATTAAGTCACTCGGGGGGGTTTTATACAAAGAGCTACTTTATACTGAAGGGGGTAGATGGCAGTTGAAGACTTTGGAAACGCTGTTGGAAGAAGGGATTTCTCTGACTTGGTTGCAGTATAACCAATTGCAGATGAGATGGAAAGAAGATCAACAAATTGGTATTATGGAATATGAAGTGGAATTGGTTAAACAGATAAAAGAGACAGGTCCAATACATATTAAGAGAGTTTATAATGTTTTGCTAGAAAGGGATTCAGAAAATGAGTTAGTTAAAGACTGTATGATTAAATGGGCACAGAATTTTTCTCAACCAGTTATGATGGATACTTGGGAAAAAATATGGGTTCAGAATGTTAAATTTACAGAGTCACAGAATTTGCAAGAAAATGTTTATAAAATGTTTTATAGATGGCATTTAGATCCCAAGAAATTATCTTGCATGTTTCCTAACGTTCAACCAAAATGCTGGAGATGTGAATGTTTAGATGCTACATATTATCATATTTGGTGGACTTGTAAGAAAGTGAAGGCTTTTTGGATAAAAATCTGGTAGGTTATGCAAAATGTTTTGAAGAAAAAAATATAATTTTCTCCGCAATTATTTTTACTAGGTATAGTTAAGGATTTCACACCGGGAGAAACAAAATTGATTTTATATATGGTGACAGCAGCCCGGTTATTGATTGCTCAGTATTGGAAGAATGATGCCCTACCGACGGTGGACCAATGGACTCAGAAGATGGCTGGATTTGCAGAAATGGCGAAGATTTCAGCTTTTTTAAAAGACCAGACGCATGAGAATTATATACAGGAATGGAAAAAGTGGATTGATTATATACAGAAAAAATACCAGACTAGAAAATATTATGTAACTTTCAGCTGAGGGGGATTGACTGATGAGTTAGTAAATAGAGAAAAAGTAGGGATGAATAACATATATATTGTTTGGAATTATTAGTATTGCATATAGTGGAAGTCAAGGGGGAGGGGAGGGAAAGGGGTGGTGGGGGAGGGTTAGGGGGGACTGGGAGGGAATTATATTTTTTGTATATGTATTTTAATAATGTTGGGGAAGGGAGGAGGGGGAAAAAGGGGGAAAATTTGTATGTGTAAAACTTTTTCAATAAAAAAAAGATATCAAGCAAAAAAAAAAGAAATTATGGGAAGACTCGAACGTATGTACCAATATTCTTTCAAATGTATCATTTTCTGAGGTACAGAAACAATAATAGCCAACCTTCTTTAAAACATTCTTTGAGGGATCTAACAGACTCTAGAGAAATGTTTGTGCTGAATGAATCAAATATTTAAGTTATAAGAAGCATACGTATCTATATTCCTTATAATCTAGACTGAAGATCTGCAACTGGACTAAGAGGGAAAACACCATTTCCAGAACAGAACATTTAAAGCTGTCTTTGGGCTACAGCAGTTGAAGAGAAAGATGAATATATAGAAAGTAACATATGTTGTCTCTCATGCAGTATGTTCGGTTCTTAGGCCACAACCACACAGAATCCTTGCAAGTTCAACTAGACTGGAGAAGGCTGTTTATAGGATGTATCTGTACAGTTGTTTATTAAAGGCAGAAAGTTGACATGCAGGTAGTCCTTGACTTTTCAACCATTTGTTTAATTGACTGTTCAAAGTTACAACAGCATTGTAAAAAATGACTTATGATTGGTCCTTGCACTTATGACCAGCGCAGTATCCCCAAAGTCATGTGATTGGGCCCTTAGCAACTGGCATGTATTATAATGGTTACAGTTACCCAGACTCACTTGATCACCATGTGCAATCTTCCCAGATGGCTTCCAACCAGTGGTGAAATTCAAATTTTTAAATTACCGGTTCTGTGGGCGTGGCACGTGGCTTGGTGGGCGTGGCAGGGGAAGGATACTGCAAAATCTCCATTCCCACCCCACTCCAGGGGAAAGATACTGCAAAATCCCCATTCCCATCTCACTCTGGGATCAGCCAAAGCTGGTATTTGCCAGTTCTCTGCATTCCTCAAAATTTCTGCTATGGGTTCTCCAGAACCTGTCAGAACCTGCTGGATTTCAACCCTGCTTCCAACAAGTAAAGTCAATAGGGGAAACCAATTTTGCTTAACAGCTACTGCAAAAAAGGTCATCAAATTGTGTGTGACTGACTTAACAGTCACATTACTTAGTGACATATATTGTGATCATAAATCGAGGACTACCTGTAAACAAATTCAGAGGATTTGTCCCTCAAAGCCATACTACATACTTCATGTAATTTTGTTTTAATAGGCTTTGTAGCACTGAGTTCTGGAAGGGGTCTGTAATTTATGTCATAGACTTACAGGAAAACTGCTGTAAGATCATGAGCACAAGTGTGATTTTACTTAGTGACAGAGTTACTTAATGACCAAGTTATCAGTCCCAATTGTAGTCACTATATGAAGATCACCTGTACTGTTAAAATATCTGTTAAAATTGGTGAATTCTTGAGTTTTCCCATCTTCTGGCACTGAATCATCAAGTCCTCCACCTATGATTGATATCACGAAGTAAACTAAACAGAAGTTCTTCAGGGTTATTATACATTACGTATACTTCTGGAGGATCCAAAATCTGGAACTAAATATTCTTTTTGTATTAAGTAATAGAGCTGGTATGTTGTGATACAGTAATAACAGGGATAACTACCGTATATACTCAAGTATAAGCCGAGTTTTTCAGCCCGTTTTTCAGCCTGAAAAACGCCCCCTCGGCTAATACGCGGGTCACAAAAAAATGACTTTCCCTGCAAGCTAGGAAACAGTGGGAGAATGGGGTTTGCTTACCCCGCCCACTCCCAATCTATTGGGACTGCCTCCTGAGTTCCAGCTGATGGCTAGAGGGAAAAAAAACACTTTAAATTCTTGGCTGGGCTTCAAAGGCCCCCCCTACAGCTGATCAGGGTTAAAAGATCGGTGCCGGCTACAAAAAGGTGCCTTCTGCAAAGAGCACATTTTTTTAAAAAAAGGTGCCTGCTGCAAAGAGCACATTTTTTTAAAAAAGGTGCCTGCTGCAAAGAGCACATTTTTTTTAAAAAGGTGCCTTCTGCAAAGAGCACTTTTTTTTCTCCTGCTGAAACCCAAAGTGAAACTAAAACAGCTTGTTGGCTTTGCTGTTTGCTAAGGCAGATTTGATTTCTTTTTCCTCATCAAAAAAGGTTGGTGCAAACAATGGGAAATTTATGGCAAATGGCAAAAGAGGGGAGTTCAAGATTTTAAAACACAAAAGAAAAAAAAGCTCTATTTAAATAGGGAATTGTAATAATTGAGATATTATTAATTGTATATTGTGTTGAAAGCAGAAATGGTTAAGTTGTGGTTTGGAAGAATATTGGGGGAAATTATTTGGTTTATTATTATTGGTAAATATAATTAATTGATTTGTAAGAAATTGGATTGCATGGAAATAATTGGAATATTCAATATTCAAAGAAAATACATTGTATGTTTGTATGTGTGTTTCTAATTATTGCTATTTATTCATATTTGTTCTCCTTTTATGCACATGGACTACTCAGAGGGCTCAAAAAGTTATTTTTGACTGGTCCTCGCACTTGTGACCAGTCCTTGAACTTACAACTGTCCTCACATTTTATGTTTTGGCCCTATCTTGTCACCATGCAAAATGCCCGTGCAGCATTCTTAAAACCATGTCACTCATTTCACAACTGCTTCTCTTCACCATGGTGACAAGATAGGGCAAAAACGTAAAATGTGAGGACAGTCGTAAGTTCGAGGACTGATCACAAGTGTGAGGACCAGTCAAAAATTACTTTTTCAGCCCTCTGAGTAGTCCATATGCACAAAAGGACTACCCAGAGGGCTGAAAAAGGTGATTTCTGACAGGTCCTCGCACTTTTGACCGGTCTTTTTTTATTTTGAAATTTAACAGTAGCCGCTGCATTTCCCACCCTCGGCTTATACTCGAGTCAATAAGTTTTCCCACTTTTTGGGGGTAAAATTGGGGGGGTCGGCTTATATTCGGGTCGGCTTATACTCAAGTATATACGGTAAATGTCAGACAACACATGTTGATGGAATGAGTTTAACTTCGGAGAAATTAAATCTTCCATTGTTAATAAATTTAAAACATTTCACGTTGTGAATTTTAAGAAAGATGAGTAAAAGGTCAATAATAACATGGGTTTCTCCTTGACTGGAAAATATAAGAGAAAATATTTCTTTTATCCAAACCTGTTCTAGCTTGGTTTCGGTTTTCTTTTACCATCTGTAGCCAGATTACAAACTCTTATTCATTTTGCAGTGATAAAACAGGAAGGCTGGAAAAAAGCTTATCTTGGACCAGAGGGCTGGTCTTCTTACAGAGTCATATGCTGCTTACTCATTTATGGAAAAAGACACAATTTTGCACTCACTCACCCCTTGTTACTGAAACTTTCTATAGAATGTCATTTGACTTTTCACCCCTACTTGCAGTCTCTGACTTCATTGTTCTGGTAATGAGCAGAATACCAGTGGATTGGAAAAGAAATGAGTGCAGAGGATTATAATGCTTTTTTGGGGTTTCCCCAGGTACAGAATAACCACCCACCCACCATTATTAGCAGTGCCAACTACTGCATATGCGTGACTCATTATGGCTCAACAGTGGGATCCTGATAATTTTAAAAGACAGTCCCCTTTAATGTGATATGGAAGAAGCCAAAATTAGACTTCGCTGAATCACAATGGGTCTTATTCACCCTGCAGTACAAATGGAAAAGGGTTATTCCTATGAACTCTTGTCAATCTATTTTCCCACTTTCACTAATTTAAGTACAGACATTACTCTACTGAGAACTTTTGAGTTGCAAACTTTTGCTGAAACAAACCAACCTATCCGCATCCAGAAGTCAGGAGAAAGCAGGGGGGGGGGGAACAGCTTTGAGTGCACTCCATACATATGCAGCACACCAGAAATAATCTATTCCTGCTCTTTCCCGATCCTATGAGCCCTTAAGTTGGAGCTCCAGACAGCAAAGTTATTACCGCACACAAGCTGCAACATAACAGGTCCAGCAAACCCTGGGCAGTGATGGGAATTTGGGAGAAAGTAAGAAATGACCAGTTTCTAGCATGCCACATACTTACGTCATGTGCCAGAAATTAACACACTCATACCTCTCCCCACGTGGCTCCTCCTGCTACCACCCAAGACCCCCGGATTGAAACCCATGCAAGGCAAGAACTGCACTGTGCGTATTTTTATGCTTGTTGAACTTGTGAACAAAACCAAGTTGCCAACAGCCTTTCAGAATGTAATCTGTTCTTAAATAGGAGACTGTTTGTAAAAAGAGAGGACCAACAGGAGGTAGTGATTATAGGAACATGGTCGGTCAGGAAGTAAAAGTTAAAATCTCTTCCCCTTTTCAGTTTTCTTGATTCTGGATAGTGGAAAAAAAATAGCACTGATTAAAGAACACCAAGGAGGTGAAAGGTCATTAGCTAAGGAGAAGTAAAGATGGAAGAAAAGGTAATACTAGTGATGAATGGGGGAGGGGAATGCAATGAGAAATGCCAGAGGAAGAAAGACAAAAATTCAATGCCAATCTGTTGCTGGCTTTCCAAGCTCATCTCAAGACCCAGGTGACTGAACAGCTGGGCATGGGTTGATGCTTTTGAATGCCAGATCTGGCTGCAATAAAACTTCATGATATACTCAAGGATAAGATGGCAAACCTGGCATCTGTCAGTGAGACCTGGCTGGAAAAGAAGGGAAAATCCTACTCAGTGAGACCTGTCCAACCAGGTTTTATGTCTTGCATCAGCCCTAATTTTGGGACAGAAGAGGCAGTATGGCCATTGTGTACTATTGCAAGGATCACTCTTCTTCAAGGGTGTAGTTGTTAAGCCATCTTTGTGAAGAAGGGTTACAGAGACAAGCCTGGGGGGATGTCGCTATTGTACAGTCCTTCCAACCTTTTCTGAGCTGCTTGATCTCATTGTAGGGATGGCTACAATGAATGCCATCTAGATTCCTATTTTCCAGGTCTAGTAAAATTCATAGTCTGCACCTGAAATCTGAAGAGTTGCATCAGTCTTGGGGGAAAAAAAGAGAAAGCAACAGATGGAAATGTTTTGTTTTGTTTTTTAAATTTGATTTATATGCCGCCCTTCTCCGGAGACTCAGGGCGGCTTACAATGCGCTAAGCAATAGCCTTCATACGTTTGTATATTTATACAAAGTCAGCTTATTGCCCCCACAAACTGGGTCCTCAATTTACCTACCTTAGAAAGGATGGAAGGCTGAGTCAACCTTGAGCCTTGGTGAGATTCGAACCTGCAATAATTGCAGGCAGCTGATGTTAATAACAGGGCTTTGGACCACTGTACTATCCAAGGTTCTATATGTTCATATATTCCTGCCTCTATCTGCTACTGTTTCCAAAATTATCTATATTTCTTGTTATATTGAGCCTCATTGACATCAAGGAAACATCTTTAACAGTCATGTGGATTCTATGTAAAGCTATTTTGAAATGAAACCTACTACACAATAAATTGCTTATTCACATCTGTTTCATTAGGCTGGATATTTTTCAGCTTTGGAAACAAGAGCTACCATACAGCTGTCAAAGCCACTCCTATGTATTCCAGGGTAAAACACATTGCAAAACAACTTAGTGACTTCCCCCATCCATTGCTAACAGAATGTGTTAAATAAACATGGGCTGTCCCCCAATACTGTAAAGAATCGTCTTTGATTACTTACAAAGGAAAAAATAAATAAAATCTCTTCCAGAACTTTATGAATATTTGGAGTTTACCATAAACACTTATAAATTACTTTGACATAAAAAGTGCAACGTTCTATTCTGTACATGCAATTCATAAAAGAAAAATTATGTATTTAGTTCTACCTCCTCACACATATCAAACATGTAAAAATTTGAAATATGTCATAGCAAATTATAAACCATCAATATAATAGTTTATATTGAACCCACTGCGGCTGGGTTCTTTTTAAAAAATGTTTAACCATGTTTTGAATATGCCATAATTCTTATTCATGCACTACGTTATCCTAAAACCAAACAATTCATGTTATAACCTAATTTGATATAAGAACTCAGCTTATGCAGTTAGCTTATGGCTCAGTATATTTTACCATCATAGAAAATTGCATTGATTCTATATATTGTGGTTAAATTTGTCATAGGTAAGTGTAACATGTGAATGCAGCTGTAGTCACATGTCATATTCACTGTTAACCTAATCATATTTTATTCAATTAAACCAATTTTCACAGCACACCATAAACTAAATGTATAGATTTGATTTGCTACCATCAGCTGACTGACATCTAATCATTAGGATTTTAGATAAGGATCTTTATTGGTCCTTCTTGAGGATGCAGGAAATGAA
This sequence comes from Ptyas mucosa, assembly GCA_012654045.1. Taxonomy (NCBI): domain Eukaryota; kingdom Metazoa; phylum Chordata; class Lepidosauria; order Squamata; family Colubridae; genus Ptyas; species Ptyas mucosa. The sequence goes on from WNWU01000004.1 coordinate 20,461,813, forward strand.
CTTGGAATATTTTATATACAAAGAATATAGTTTTTGTTAGTTAGCATTGCTAACTTCCTGGGAGGGAAGACAGCTAGTTGTAGTGGACAACCTTCTGAAGAGAAGATAAGTACACGTGAAATGCATTTACTAGCAGTTTCCGCCAATGTTTCAGTTGAATTAAAAAAAGACAGTAATAAATGTGAAAACTTACTGTCCATTCTTAACCTAACAATATGCGTAGGCAGCCAGTTCAGCTGAATGATTAGAAAGAAAGTACTCAAGAATAAATGAGAACAGGATATTTTTTGACAGTTGTTTATCAAAAATCAGAATATGTTCTAACAACAGATGCCCCCATTCCTCATATTTGGTAATTCAAAATGAGGTATGTTTTCCCAAACTGTGTATTAACATTATTATGTTGCTGATATTAATATTACATAAATTGCACCTCATTGTTTTTAAAGGTATGTGATTTTGGATGCCTTACAAAAAAATATAGTCCCCACTTGGTATTACATTTTCTTGAGTCTCCTAGCAAGCATTATTCGTGTATACATAGCAACATTTCTGATGTGCTCAAAGCAAAAAAAAAAATTGTAAGAGTTAAAAAAGAAAAAAAAATGCTTGTTATAGAATTATGAATGATGTTGAGCACTGGTGTCAAACTTGTGTCACGTGACATATCATGGCATTTTTTGCCTTTGCCGAGCCGGGGTGGGCATCGCCGGCGTGTGACACATCCAGCCTGCGGGGCACGCCAGTTTGACACTCCTGCTGTAGAGAAAACTAACTGCAATGTTTCAATCTCCTTCTCCAGCATGGTGTCCACTGCCATAATCCAAAAACCAATATGGCCGGGGAATTGAATCTTGTGGGATCTGAAATTCAACATACAGTATCCAAGTTGGGAAGAATGGAATTATAATCATAATGAATCATAGTAGGATCAGTTTAAAAAAAAAACTCTTTTAAGAAAAATTTCAGCAAGGATACCTTTTTTCACAACCACAGTTATTAATTTACCATGAATTAATGTTTTTGGTACAATTAAAAATACAGAAATTCTATTGTCCTTTGCCTTCTTAACCCATGATTGTAATTCTATATCTAATCCAAGTTCTTCAACTTTAGTCAATTAATTCATTCTTATTCAAACAGATCTACCTGAAACACGGCATCGCATGGACTGCAACACTACCAGAAGGGCCATAAGAGGTAATAATTAACTCTGAGGGATGAATAAAGGCAAGGAGTGCCCAAGAAGGGCATTCAGCAGCATTACTGCTTTGGAAGACAGAATAAATTACACAACACCACAATGTGTAAAGCCTTTAGCAGAGACACAGACATGAGGGCAGTAGACAGTTACTAATATGGGGAGGTCAACAATAGTTATTACAGCTAAATAAGGCAGGGACAAAGTATTCAAAACAGGGTTGAATTGAATGTGAAACAACTGAGGAGATGAGATCTGGCTCAATCCATGTCTCCATGTGAAAAGTACAATTAGAAATATGGGTTTGGAAAGCTATATGGTGACAACAGTAAACTAAGCTGTTATGGGTCTGCAGCTGAGCAATACAGGTAGGATATAGGTAGGTAGGTAGATATAAAAGTAGATTGTAATCCTTTGATAGATGTAAAAAAAAGGGGGGGTGGTTTCAACAGGTATAGAAAAGTCCCTTTCCACCCAATAAGCAAAAACATAAAAATGTTTCCCCGAAAATAAGACATCCCCTGATAATAAGCCCAATTGGGCTTTTGAGCACATGCGCTAAAATAAGCCTCCCCCTGAAAAGAAGCCCTCCCAAAAATATTTAAACGCAGAGCTGGAAATCAGGTAAGACGGCAAGAGGAGCCCCATCTTGCTCCATGAACCCCAAAATAATACCTCCCCGAAAATAAGGCCAAACAATATAAGACAGGGTCTTATTTTTGGGGAAACATGGTATTTATGTGGCCCTAGTTTATTTTTTATTTGTAAAATTTATTTGCCGCCCATCTCACCAAGAGACAGCAAATCTTTTGAGAAATCAGATCTTCAACATAAAAGTTTACTGATAAATAATATGAAATACAGGAATGCCTCTTTAAATAATAATAATAACTATAAATGGGGAAACAAAAGCTGCTTCCACAGGAAACTTTTAAGGTGCAATAAGTATAGTTTATTATAGTAATTTTCTGGAGCATCCAAATTATAACCCGCATCCTTTAGTCATTAGCCCATGACTAAATCTGTGAGGCCTTGTTTGTCAGTGATATGCATTATTCCACATTCCATACTCCTACTTCTATTGTTGCATAAGATGCTTGATCAAAGTGATGAAGGGATTGGGATAGGGCAGGGGTGGGCAAATGTGGCCCTTTTACAACCTGTGGACTTCAACTCCCAGAATTCTTGAGACAGCCAAGCTGGCTCAAGAATTCTGGGAGTTGAAGTCCACAGGTCATAAAGGGGCCACATTTGCCCACCCCTGGGATAGGGGAAAAAACCATTTGCAAAAAGTGTGTACAGGTAGTCCTCAATTTACGACCACAATTGAGCCCAAAATTTATGTTGCTAAGTGAGACATTTGTTAAGTGAGTTTTGCCCCGTTTTACGGCTTTTCTTGCCACATCTGTTAAGTGAATCATTGCAGTTGTGAAGTTAGTAACCCTGTGGTTAAGTGAATCTGGCTTCCCCATGGACTTTGCTTGTTAGAAGGTCACAAAAGAGGAACACAGGACCCCGGGACGCTGCAACTGTCTTAAGTATGAGCCAGTTTCCAAGCATCTGAATTTTGATCTCGTGACCATGGGGGATGCTGCAATGGTCATAAGTGTGAAAAAAAGGTCATAGGTCACTTTTTTCAGTGCCGTTGCAACTTTGAATGACCACTGAATGAACTGTTGTAAATCGAGGATTACCTGTATATAATGCAAACTTGGTGATCGTTCCTCCTAGACCAGTGATGGCTAACCCTTTTGGCGTCGTGTGCCAAAAGCGGGGGTGGAGGGGTCGCACGTGTGCGTGCCCACACCCATAATTCAATGTGCCCCAGGCCATTTCTGGCCTCTGGGGGGGTGGGGGGAAGGCTGTTTTCGCCCTCCCCAGCCTCCTAGAAAGCCTCTGGAACCTGGTGAGGGCGAAAAACAGGCCTTCCTCACCCCACCGGAGGGCCTCCAGAGGCCTGGAAACAGCCGGTTTCCCGACTTCTGGTGGGCCCGGAAGGCCTGAAAATCAGCTGGCTGGCACACACATGTGCGCTGCAGTTGAGCTAGGGCAATGCTCGTGTGCCCACCAATATGGCTCCTCATGCCACCTATGGCACGCGTGCCATAGGTTCGCCATCACATTCCTAGACATTCGTTCTGCTCTTTCCCACTTTGCAACTTATTCCCGAGTTCTGAAAAGGAAAATGGTTTCTGAACAGTTCAGAGTACACAGTCATATATATAAACAGCTGCCATGCAGGTATAAATGGGCAATAAAAGGCAGAGAATGGTTTGGGATCTTGCAGCAACAACGCCAAGCCTAGAAAGAAGCAGCAAAACTGTAAAGATGCTCATACAGATCATTTTTGCAAGGGAACCGGCTATCCTCTGCTGACTGAAGAAATATAGTCATCAGCTGACTTTCAAGTACAATAAATAAATTATATAAATACATATACATGTAGTGCTTTGATCCTTTGGGTCCCTGTTCTTAAAGTAGCTATATCTTTTCTTTAAATTGTAATCATCCTCTTCAGCTGCTGTTTGATTCCAAAATGATGGGTTTATCTCTGGCGGAGATCTCTTTATCTCTTTAATAGCGGAAGGCACCAAGCTTACACGGAAGCTCTCATTTTATAGCTCAACAAGATTATTTTGGATGGTGCAACTATAGAGAGCTGAGAATACACTTTCTAGGGGAATGGTCATGATAAAGACTTAAATAGCTGAAGTCATGCTAGACTCATCATTCAGGAACTTAGTACAGGGAGGTTTCCTTGCCTGCCACATGGCAGCTGAGATAAGATGATCTCACCTCCTTCCCACCCATCGCCAAGGCTGGGATTCAGCCAGCTTCCAGGGGAAGAGACGGAATGAAATCAATGACTCTATCTATCAGGGGTGCTAGTCAGTAGGTTCTGACAGGTTCTGGAGAACCGGTAGCGGAAATTTTGAGTAGTTCGGAGAACCAGCAAATACCATCTCTGGCTGGCCCCAGAGTGAGGTGGGAATGGAGATTTTGCAATATCCTTCCCCTGGAGTGGGGTGGGAATGGGGATTTTACAGTAGCCTTCCCCTGCCATGTCCACCAAGCCATGCCCACCGAACCGGTAATAAAAAAAATTGAATTCCACCACCGCTATCTATCCAACTCCGATCTCTTTCCTACCTCAGATTTCCAGTAACAACTTTTTTCTCCTAGGTAATACAGATGGTCCTCAACTTACGACCACAATTAAACCCAAAATTTCTGTTGTCAAGTGAAATATTTGTTAAGTGAGTTTTGCCCCATTTTATGACCTTTCTTGCCCCAGTTGTTAAGCGCAATTGATAAGTTAGTAACCTGGTTTTTAAGTGAATCTGGCTTCCCCATTGACTTTGCTTGTCAAAAGGTTGCAAAGGCATGAGTATGAACAAATTGCCAAGCATCTGAATTTTGATCACATGATCATGCGGAATGCTACAAAGGTTTGCAATCATGAAAAATGGTTCATAAGCCATTTTTTTCAGTGCTCTTTTAACTTTGAACGGTCACTAAATGAATGTAAGTTGAGGACTACCTGTATTCTGAACTGGGGATTCATTGCCTCCTCTATTTCCTAAAGTCCCTTTGCCCAAGCATGCCCACATTCCATTTTCATAACAAGTAGCCCAGATCACACTGCTATAACGTTCTTTCCATGCATTGCTTCCTCCTGGTATGCTGGATTTCTAGCCTAATCTTTTTCTTTCTTTCTTGCATACCTGCAATATATGATCTATTTGCAATTCTTTAGTGATCAGAGTTATAGATTAGCTAAAGAAAATCCAGTAAAGATCTGTGTCCCAATGGTATGATGAGAAAATTTCAATGTATGTGGTTTGTTCAGATCACACTTCTCCCCATGGGAAAATCTACCCCCAGAGCCTGGGAGAGCAAAAACACATGGCTAATCCATTATGTTTGGAAATTCCATTAATCCCCCTCATTTGGGGTAGCCATGCTCACTCAGTGACACAGAAATTACTCTAAAAGTAATTCAAGTGATAATTATGATATACAACCAAAATAGTGTTGCTATATTATAGTGTGTATCAGCATGCTTGGGAAAAAGCAGAAAACATTATGAAGAAGAAAAATGACCTGAGAAGACAAACATCTCTGATACAGTTAATCCAAACGGATTAGTGAGGAATTAGTACACTGAACAGGCTTAGAATACTAACAAGCGAGGAATGAAAAATGAAAACTGGGAAAAAGTTAAAATTAAATGTAGAATCTTGGCTAGAACTCTGAACAGCAGATATCCACACTGCTGCGCTTTGCTGTAGATCCCACTTCTCTCACCTCAATATCAGGATGCTGAAGGCAAACTTGAAGGAAAGGTTGTGTTCACCTTTTCCAGGAGAGATATGGCTGGCCCATCTAGAAAGAATGTCTTTTCATGTTCTTATACTAATTGAAATAATGCAATGGGACCTCATAGCCAGGGAGACCTCCCAGACACCTGCAATTTCACCACCTTTTTCCATCTATTTTCCATCTATTTGTTCTAGTCCACAGAATCATTTCCTCCATTACTCAGCTGCTGAACAGGGAGAAGAGATGTTGGAGGAGATGACGTTTTTAAGTTCCTGTTTCTTCAGTCTCCCTTCCCTCCTTGCCTGCTCTGCTGACGGGCAGGAAACAGTTTGCTGCACTTCTGAGCTCAGTGTAAAAAGGAGATACTAGTCATCGGTATCATGTGACATCCAGAAGATTATCCATGAAGGTAAGACTGAAATGTTCCCCTATATTTTGAGATATAAAAATGCAAAAAGCATTTCTATGATTCTCTCACAATGTTAATTCAAACATACTATCTGGGTTCAGGACGGGTACTCAATTGCCACAATTGTGTTAATCAATCTTCAATGAAAAAACCCCCTGCAATTTGCTGGGTTGGCATCACATGCTAAGATACAAAATCAAATTGCTGCCATAGAGTTTTACCTCAATAGCCCTGTTTTAATGTAATAAGTGCATAGATGAAAAGAGTGTTCCTCTTTTTTTAAAGAAAAAGAATCACATATTAAACAGAACTGTATGACACGGCAGCCTTATAAAACATAATTCAGGTCTTTATGTTGTATCACAACCATTCCTTCTTACTGAAAATCAAGTATGTTCTTCCCAACGGAAAAATAGACAAGAAATTCTCAATTTCAGTGCTTAATCTGAACCAATATTCAGCAGGCGCATAGTACCTCAGAGCATACACAGAATGCTTTCCCTCATGCCAATCTCCACATCATTCCTCTTCTGGAATTAGGAATCAAACTTTGACTTGGACCCTTGGACCCTCACCAGTCAGAATCTCCAGTGTTGCATAAATCATCAAACTCCTGAAAACTCTGGGGAATTTTTATTTCTTTAACTCTCAGATATACATTAACAGGAACTGAAATGTGGTTACATATAAGCACTGAAGTTTCTTCTACTTGCAATCATCGATGCTAAACACATGATCCTCTTTAGACTCTGAGACCAAATTTGCACATGGAATAAAGACAGAGTTTTTACTTTAAAAAAATAAACATTCTTTAGAGTCAAAGAGTAAATAGAGTTATTGCAGGTTTGTAAATGCTCCCTGTATCAACTGTGGGTGCTTTAATGGATCTACCCTACTATCTTAGGAATGTTAGTTTATTTATTTAGCTTTCCCCCCCTGCAGCCTTGTTTTGTTGATGATATTGTCTAAAAATAACATTTGGATAACCCCCTGCACTTCATGGGAACGGCAATCTGCATTCCTCTAACACGACTGCTATTCTATTCTAGCTCTGGAACAGGAAATTATTCTTCCGAAAGCAAAAGCTTGGAAGATAAGAAAAGTGATGAGCCTGCCAGGAAATTGTCACAAAGCACATGGGCCCCAGCCAGCTCTGTGCAGCTGCTGACTCATAGACAACGAGCAACTTGAATTTGTGGACCATAGATATTGTATACTTTCAAAAGTTGTTATTAGGAAAAGCCGTAACAAAGATTTGTGTCAGTTCTCAATTGAACAGATTAATGGGATCTGTGCTACGTCTGCCGACAGAGTACCTCAGGCAATGAACAGTATCTCTTTAAACAGGAGATAGGTTTTTTTTGTTGTTGTTTTTTGTTTTTACGCCACAGTACAAAACATGAACAAGCTACTCCCTGTTCTTAAAATAGCCTTCCCAAATCTGCAGGCTGTTCCTCCATGCCTAACTCTAATTCTCAGCAAATGGATGAGAAAAGATTCAGACAGAGATTTTGTCTTCAGTTGAATTCCAGTAATAATGGAAAGAACATTATAGGAAGTATAGAAAGTAATAATCTGAAATTGGGGAAAACATGTCACGCAGAGGGAAAAGATGACATCTTCTCCTCTGACTGACACTCGTGATCCTGATTTTAATTTCTCTCTCACCCATGTGAATCAGAGAAAGCGTGAGTCTCAAGGGGTTTAATTTTTGTTTGAGGACAAGACAAGAAGCAACGGGTGGAAACTAATCAAGGAGTGAAGCAATCTAGAACTAAGAAGAAATTTCCTGACAGTTAGAACAATTAATCAGTGGAATAACTTGCCTCCAGAAGTTGTGAATGCTCCAACACTGGAAGTTTTTAACAAGAGACTGGACAACAATTTATTTGAAATGGTATTTCCCGCCTGAGCAAGGGGTTGGACTAGAAGACCTTCAAAGTCTGTTTCAACTATTCTATTCTATTCTATTCTATTCTATTCTATTCTATTCTATTCTATTCTATTCTATTCTATTCTATTCTATTCTATTCTATTC
>WNWU01000004.1:20469793-20481155 GCA_012654045.1 Ptyas mucosa
TCTATTCTATTCTATTCTATTCTATTCTATTCTATTCTATTCTATTCCAGAGCTAATTGGAGGCCCTTTGCAATATGCATATGATTTAGGGTACTTAATATAATTCCTGGAAATCCCAATAATTTTTTTTTGTACTGAGGTGCAATCATTTACATGCGGAGAAGAGTTGGTTGGATATGACGTATGTTCTATTTGCACCAGCTTTGATTTATCCAAACTAATTCAGATGAAAGGATTAGAAATTCCTACTGCTTAGAAACCATAGCTGACATCTGTGGTATCATTGTGACACCATTATGAAGGAGCCTTGGTGGAACAGCAGACTAAAGCACTGTTAAATAGCACTTAGCTGCCAGCTGCCAGCTGCCTGCAATTACTGTGAGTTCAAATCTCACCAGGCTCAAGGTTGACTCAGCCTTCCATCCTTCCGAGGTAGGTAAAATGAGGATCCGGATTGTGGGGGCAATAAGATGACTTTGTATAAAAAAGAACAGGGGGGGGCGAAAGCCCTACTAAGCAGGTATATACAAAAGTATGAAGGCTATTGCTTAATGCATTGTAAGCCACCTTGAGTCTCTGGAGAAGGGCGGCATATAAATCGAACCAATAAATAAATAAATAAATGACTTCTCTCACTTCTATTTCAATCTTTTTGTACTTTCCCCTTAGTTCTAAAGACAAAATTGACAGTGAATATTCCTGATTATCCTTAACTATCATGCCAATTCTGCAGACTAGACCAATGGATGAAATATTTTTAATATATAACCATCCCTTATTTATGCACTCTGTAATCTGTAATATGTTTCTTCCAAGAGAATTTGAAAGGAAAGATGGTGTGAAAACAAACCACAAACTCTACCATGAAGGCCAGGAGCATTGTACGCCCTTTGCCAAAAGGATAGAAGAAATGCAGCCTCTCTCTTCAACTTGTTATTTCTACAGTGAGGGTGATAAGTCAGAAACAAATGTATTACTGTGGTTCTTAAATAAAACTGTATAAACAATATAAACCAGAAGTATGCGGTATAAAAGTAAATGACCTCAAAATGACTTTTGTCCTACTAGTCCACCAAGAGCTATTATACTGTACAGGGCTTGTCCTGCAAGCATGTAATGGTAACCGGTTTGCTAGGCAAGCATGTTTGGGCCTGGATAGTGCCTAGATAAGGGAGCTTGGTTCACACATCATCCCACTCAACTTTTGCATCTCAGAATAAAGAGGCTCTTCAGTTTTTAGTTATCTGCAGTTATTGCTGGCTTTCCTTTCTTTCCTTGCAGAAAGTGAACATTCCCACAGTCATATTTTTAAAAACTTCTTTACTTTCCCTTTTGTTGTTGTTGCTGTTATTCTATTGCTTTATATGTACACTGAATGCTTTTGCACCGGAGACAAATTCCTTGTGTGTCTAATCACACATAGCCAAATAAAGAATTCAATTCAATGAAGTATTCCATTCAAAAGTCACCGAAACTGGAGACCAAAAGCAGAATACCTGATTGTTACACGAGTGTAATAAAGAACTCTTTTCTCCACCAGTGATCTCAATGATGAATGAAGCCTTAGAGCAAGGGTGTCAAACTGGCGACCCACCGGCCAGATGCGTCACGCGCAGGCTACGCCCACTCCGGCTCCGCAAAGGCAAAAACGTCATGACACATCGTGATCAGAGGTGGTATTCAGCAGGTTCTGACCAGTTCTGTAGAACTGGTAGCGGAAATTTTGAGTAGTTCGGAGAACTAGTAAATACTACCTCTGACTGGCCTCACCCCCATCTATTCTCTGCCTTCTGAGTCCCAGCTGATTGGGAAGAAATAGGGGTTTTGCAGTAACCTTCCCCTGGAGTTGGGTGGGAATGGAGATTTTACACTATCCTTCCCCTGCCACGTCCACCAGGCCATGCCCACCAGGCCACGCCCAGAGAACCAGTAGTAAAAAAATTTGAATCCCGCCACTGATCGTGATACATCATGTGACACGATCAAGTTTGACACATGTGCCTTCGAACCACCGAAAGTTCCCTAGTTTAACAGAGCAGAATGTTCCTCACCTATTTGACTTTTAAGAGTGCTGAACTTTTCCCAGCAAGTTAGAAAAAATAATATGGGAAAACACTTGTCATGCCGAAGTTATAGCAAGTAGGTCAGAACAGATATTGTAAAAAGGCAGAAGCTGAAAACAATAATCTTGAAATATATATGGTCTTCTATCTTATCTATTTCATGTAACTAGTCACTGGTAATCTGTGCTGGCATGTCTTTTTCTAGACAGCGAATTGATCATTTTGAGATATGCTGATTGTGTCCATGGATAACAAATTATAGCTCTGCCTGTGACTGCTGGGCCTGGTAATTGAACTAGCTTGTTTCTTAGAACAATTCACAGAAAGAATTCTTTAATGTTCACAAGATGTTGAAAAACCCACAAGTAAAATCACAGTGCCTGATTCACATATGGTGGGTTTGTTTCATTTTAACTTACACAATGTATGAGCTGAACTAAGGTACTCTCACAATCATTAAGGAAATACGTTCTAAAATAAAAAGGAATCTCAGCCCACTTCACAGGAGCAGTGGTGCAGTGACTCTCTAGGCACCCAATTCATGCATAAGGGAAGAGTGAATTTCCCCATGATGACTTGACAGCAACTTGAGTTGAGCTGAAGCCCTTGTGTCTTCAGGGATAAAACCATACAGTTTCCTTGGCAATAACATGATAGTTATTATGTCATACGGCATTGGGATAGTGATTTGTCATACGGCATTGACTGCATTTTTGGATATGAGTAACATTTGATAATTAAGTAGGCATTATAAATGGAAAGCTGTGTTAGTTTATGATGGGGGGGGGGGAAATCAAAAGCCTCTTTTCAGGCTAGCAATTTTATTAATAGCGTTCATGAGCTGCAGCATTAGCTTCATCCAAAGCATAGAAGGGTTAGATTGATTTATAGATTAAATTGGGGCAAGGGGTGAGAAATGGAGGAGACAGGTTGGTTAGGAAGGTGCAAGTTTGCAAGTACCCTAGCAATTAGTAGTTGTAATGCAACTGGTGAAATTGCAAAATCATACGCCTTCTGATAAAATGTGTTGACTGGAAAAGGTACTACTACCAGATTCCTGAATTTTTTTACCATCAGGTAATATGGCTACTTATCGTGCTCCATATGGGATTAGCAACTGCATTAATGTCAACCTCAGCATTTATGTTAAAGCAAAGAAACGTTAGACGTTTACTTAGATAACAGAACAATATTTAATTATTTTTGGCCCCCTAGATTAAGTTTCACATAACAAAGGGTTAAACATTTTTAGGGCTCCAGGGGGACACAAGAAGCTGAAAGATATAGAGAAAAACCTCAAGAACTATGTAAAGGCAGTAGAGGAAGACCTGCAGATAGTTTCTTTGTCAAAACATTTGCACATCTGCAAGAGTTTGGCTCTCACACCAGGGGTCACTTCCACCCTTGTCTGATCCACCAGAAGTTGTTAGCAACCCTGTCCCACTCACTCAGAGTCAAACTCAGATGTTGCTGGGAGACCTTGGGGGAGGAGGAATGAAAGCAGCATACATTCTCACCAATTCCCAGTGGGTCAGGTTGTAAATCAGTCAAGTCTAGTGTTAAAAATCAAAGGGCAAGAGGAACTCAGCCATCTCCCCAGAAAATTCACTGATGTTTTTGTTTCCTTGTTCCCTTGGGAGAATCTCACTTCCAGTGTAATTCAGTTCCATCTTTTAAAGACATTTTCTCCTTAAAGCAAGAGAATTGACTGTTGACTGGATGCTTTGGGACCGTATGTTTGTTGTTCTAAGATCTGTGAAGGACAACAGCACTGATAGTATAGCTGACACATAATGCTTTTCCTGTCCAATTCTTAGAAGAGCTATAGGAGCAAATGCACCACAGGGTTAAGAGATTTTATTTGATATCCTGTTGCACAGTTCACTAAATGTATTATCCTAGGCTCTCTGCATTGGCAGATAAACTAATAGACCCAGTATTTTATATCCCCAGAAACAGAACAATATTTCTAAGCCCATCATATGAGATAGTATACTCCCACCCGAGAAATTTTTGGTTGCAGTTAACAACTCCCATCATCTCCAGCCAGCGTGATATTGGCCAACAAAATTTATAAGAATTGTAGCCTAATATATATCATCCTGCCCTATAGATTTGTACTTTCTTTCCAGCTGGCCCTGCAAAATGGAACATGACTTCAAATTAGCTGGCAAGGATTTTTTTGCCTTGTGACCTATAATTATGACCTATAAATGTGACTGATAATTGATTAATGCTTTAGTACTGGTTCTTGTGATTTATTTAATGTATGATATTTTATTTGACTGGTCGGTCTCCTTTCTGTTGAAGAGCAATTGAAGTATTTGATTACAATAAACCCCAAACCTGTTTCTCGTGTCTTTTCCAAAGCATTCAGCAATGCTCAACGGCAGGACCAGCTGTTGGTATCATGCTACTAACATTTTTTATTACCAGTTTTTATTAAACTGGTAGTAAAAAAAAAATCAATATGTCCTCAATTTGTTCTTTTACATTTAGAAACACTACATTGTCTTGCCAAAGTATATTCACTTATCTTCAGATAAGGATTCGCTTACCTATGTAGTTACAAAATGCTGAATCTATACAAAATGAGATAGAGTTGGAGTTTCTGGGAAACTTCAATCCCTCTGGAATTAAACAGACTGTGCAAACATTTCAGCTCTTGTTTATTTAACTGGGGGCGGGGGGGGGTTTAAACTGGAAAGGTTGAATCAGAAAGAGATAAAGCTGCAGTGTGGTAGTTGCTACCTGGTATTGGTATGGATATTTTGAAAACTATTTATAAGTGAAAGAAACTGAATTTTAAGAAGCAACATTTTTGAAAAGTATACATATGGGATAGCCTGGAGCTAGAGTGGGCCACTTCTGGACACATTTACAATTAGAGAGTAGTCTGATAACGTATTTTAGCTAAAAGTATTTAAAGTGTTCACTTTACCAGATACAAGGAGTAGCTAAAATGATATAGGACCGGGATGGCGAACCTATGGCACGGGTGCCACAGGTGGCACGCGAAGCCATATTGGTGGGCACACGAGTGTTGCCCTAGCTTAGCTCCAGTGCGCATGCGCGTGCCGGCCAACTGATTTTCAGGCCTTCCAGTCCCACCGGAAGTCAGGAAACTGGCTGTTTCCGGGCTCCGGAAGGCCTCCGGGGGGTTAGGGAAGACTGTTTTTGCCCTCCCCAGGCTCCTAGAAAGCCTCTGGAGCCTGGGGAGGGGGGAAAACGGGCCTACCGGGGCCACCGTGCCATCACGTGCCAAAAGCAGGGGGAAGTATGGGGGAGGTCATGTACACATGTGCAGGAGGGCGGGGCACATTGAATTATGGATGTGGGCACCTGCACCCGCGACCCCCCACCCTCCCCCTGCTTTTGGCACACGACGGCAAAAAGGTTAGCCATCACTGATATAGGATTTAACTTGATACAATTGACAAACATGCCAGAGTTTGCATAAACGAATTAATAGATAGACTCAAGTTTGACATCAGAACTGAGAACAAAGACAAAATAATAACAAAGCATTTTAATCTCTCCAGATGCTTCATTACAGATCTCAGAATAACTACTATGGAACAAAAAAACTGCACCAACAATATTCAACAAGAGACTGCTGAACTCCTATACATCAAATGGTTTAGGCATTCTTAAGACAATCTGGACAAACACAATAGGTTTTAATAATTAAATTACAATTGTTAATTGATAAGGTATTTGCAATCTGATTCACCAATAACTCACATGGACATAACCATACAGTCTTCTTCCTCCTTCATCCCACTATCATTCCAGTTTAAATTCTACTTCATTTTAGCTATTCATTTCTGCTGTAGTTCACAAAAGCTGATGTCTTTTAATAAAATTGGTTTGCCTGAAAAGATGGCATCAGACTTCTGATTTTGGCTACCACAAACCAACATGGCTCTTCTCCTGCAATTTTTTTATAATTTTACTTTACAATTATCTAATTCTACTTTTGTCTCTCCTTGTTGCAGATTCTATTATTCCAATTTTTCTGTTCCCTCACAATTTTAAAAATATCTGCATTACAATATTGTGTAAAATCTTCAAGTTCGTACCATTGCATTTTCCAAACCTTTTTTTCTTTTGTTTAATCTCCAAGAATTCCCACATTCTAGACACAATACTTCCTCCTAATTGCCAGGGTCATTAATTCCTTCTTAGTCAGACTTTGTGAACTGTCTTGTGTTGTATGGATATGCTCATCCAAATGTAGTTTCCTGCTACTCCCACATTCTAAGATACTTGTATCAATTGGGAAACTCCTGATGGTCACATAAGGCTATTCTTGGATCACCAAGTCAGCAAGGAAATGACAGTTATGACAACTCCTCAGGGAACAGTGCCTAGGGCTAGACTTTTAAACCTGCTGGAGAACAGATGGATAAGCTTATGTCCGCAGCCAGCTGTCACTTCTCCCTTGTTTGTTTCCATGATTTTCCTTCTATTGTCTTCCTAAGAATGAAAGTCCTTCCAAAAGCCACTAATTTGTGTTAATAGTCAAGACCTAGTTCTCCCTCATCCAGCTTTTGCATCCTTTTATGAGTCTTTGTTGCTATGTTATTTCTGGGAACACATGGTTACCCCTCTTCAGAGGACAGAGAAATTCTGAATAATCTCATGCTGTTACAGATTTGAGAAAATATGTCTAGCTACATATATATATACTCTGTGTGTGTGTGTATGTATTTCTCTTTAGCCAGGTTCTTCCTACGTAAACCATGATTTTATGCAGCCCTAGTTCAGTGAAATTACAATCCACTAGTTTCTAGGCTTTTTTTTTTCCTTCCGGCAGCCAGCAGACCCTTTGCTGCCCATTGGGAGACTAAGATAGATCTATTTCGGCCTTATAATATTGTACAAAAAATATTGTACCTTTACAGGGAGGATACAGGAGATGAGGGTGTGGCTAACTGATGAGGCCTTATAAGGCCGAAATAGATCTATCTTAGTCTCCCAATGGGCAGCAAAGGGTCTGCTGGCTGCCAAAAGAAAAAAAAAAGCCTAGAAACTAGTGGATTCTGATTTCACTGAACTAGGGCTGCATAAAATCATGGTTTACGTAGGAAGAACCTGGCTAAAGAGAAATACACATAAAACCTCCGAAAAAGAAAGAAAAAAAAAACACACACACACACACACACACAAAAATCAACTAACAATTAACACTGCCAGTTAAAGCACTATCTTTAGATGCATTTTTACATGTAAATATCTTCTTATTAATACATGCCATTTTTCTCAGCCTATGTATATTCTTATTTGTAATAACAAAGAAGTCCAGAATGTTTTATGTTTCCCCAGAAATCTCCACGAGAGTTAGTTTTAACACTAAGATATACGTAATATGTTGCTTTAATGCAGTGGGTCTCAACCTTCCTAATGCCACGACCCTTTAATACAGTTCCTCATGTTGTGGTGACCCCCAACCATAAAATTATTCCTAAAACCATTGAAAATATGTGTTTTCGGATAGTCTTAGGCGACCTCTGTGAAAGGGTCGTTCGACCCCCAAAGGGGTCCCGACCCACAGGTTGAGAACCACTGCTTTAATATATCTTAAGTAAAAAAAGGGAAACATATCCTTTATGTATATAAAAAGAGAACTAACAGTCAAGAGTTCCATAGTGCCATCTCTAAGCACAATACACTGACATAGGACATACTGTAATTAATTTGAGCTAGCAGAGTAAGTCCAGTGTATATTCTGCAATTCAATGCCAAGCCATTCAGAAACCATGGATTCCTATTCCCAAAATAGTTTTTTTTCTCCTTTCTGGTAGTTATTGAAAAGAAGATGGTTAACATAACTGTATAATCACTTGAACATGTATACCGGCAGGTTCACTTTATAAGCTGACATATTTTAAGCATCCTAGTTACCAGCTACTAATGTAGTAGCTGGAACAAAAAGCATAAAGAAAAGCAGGTAAGGAATACTTAGCTCTTATCTCAGAGTTCTTGCAAATGGAATTATTTTTTTTCATCTGCACATGAAATTGCATAATTCCATCTTATCTGTCAGAACTGGACAAGGGAAAAAGAATGAAGCACCAATGTCTTCAGATAGCTTGGATTATATGCCCCAATAGTTGCTTTAGTACTTCAATATAGCATTATATATTCCTAGTGGATGCCATAATTAACTGGAGTTGTTTGTTTAGTCCAATGGGATATTACTGTATTTTTGGACTATAAGATGCTCTGGACTATAAGACAAACTTAGCTTTTGGGGAGGAAAACAAGCAAACAAAAATCTGCCTCTGTCTCTGCCTCCCAGCAATTTGCCTCCTTGCAGCAACCAGCAAACAGCCTGGTCAGCTTCAGCACAGCCTGATTGGTGGTTGGATCGGCCTGCTAGAATACCACCTACCAGCTGTTCCAGGCTGCGGGGACTGCCGCTGCCACCTTTTGCTGCCTCTGCGCGCCCCATTTTTGGCCTCCATGCATCCCGTTTTGGGCCCATCACCGCTGCCGCCACCTATCCCTACCACCTGGAATGGGCCCAAAATGAGATGCACAGAGGCTGAAAATGGGATGCACAGAGGCTGAAAACGGGGCGTGTGGAGGCGGCAATAGGTAGCAGTGGCAACGGGTGGCGACGGTGGCAATGGGTGGTGACGATTCCCACAGCCTGGAACATCTGATAGGCAATATTCTGGAAGGCCGATCCAACCGCCAATCAGCTGCTCGTGCTAAATCAGGCTGTGCTGAAGCTGACCAGGCCGTTTGCTGTTTGTTGCAAGGAGGCAAAGGCCGAAGGGTGGGGACCGGTGGTGGGCGGGGCTTTGGCAACATTCGCTCTATAAGACGCACAGACATTTCCACCCACTTTTTGGGAAAGGGAAAGTGTGTCTTATACACCGAAAAATACTGTAATTTTCTCCAGGTTTTTGCAAATGAGGGCATGAATTAATACTGGTTTCTTTTTTCCCTCCTGCAGTAGTAGTTATATTGCCAGTATATGTTCATTTTTCATAAAAATGCATCTATAACTCTAGTTATACAGATGCATCTACTTTGTTCCCTTTAGCAGAACAAAACAGTAAAACATAATATCAAAAAGGCATAATCTCACTACCATCCAATTTAAAATCACAATTAAACAGCCTCAGTAATCTGAATGGTCCATATGATTTAAAATAACCATTAAAAACAACATTAAATGCTTAATATCTTGCTGCATAAAAGTAATACTTAAAGCAGATTAACAAAGGCCCATAAGAAAGAAACATTTTTAATACCGGTATCTTTTAAAAATCTGCTCAAGGTATAGAACTGATGGAACCTGATTCCATAGAACTGGCACCAGATGAGAAAAAGCATGATGAGGTTAATATAAGAAAGACTGGTCCCCCCTGACTAGACAATTGGGTCAACAAGGCATATGAGAACAAGCATTATTCCACTGTACAACACCCAGTGAGTGAACACCAACAGATTAAAATTGATACTATTTGTGAATACTCAGCCAGCGTATGATTTGGCAAAAAACCAAAAAACTCCCATTCCTGCTGTGCAGTAGCATTCCACCTAGTATCATTATATACAGCATAACTGTTTTCTTCTGAAGTTGCCCTATATGGGAGTGGGGGTATCTTTTTCCGTGGTTAAAATGAGAAATAAGAACTCTCAATGTGTGTAACTGTATCCCCACTGACCTTTGTTTGGTCTACTGAAAATGATGCTTAGGATGGAAAAGAACCAAATATAGAACACTGTAAAATATTCAAAGCAAACCATAACAATTGTTATGAAGGAGATTGCTCAGTGTCTAAGAAAAGGCCAGTACTTAGAGCTTCCTTCAGATTACTCCCAGGAAAATCTAAACCTTTGATATTAGATGCTAATTTAATGGGGGGGGGGGATTCCAATAGGCCGGAAGTACAAGATCAAAGAGATGGCTAACTCACATGGACTACATTTCATCTCTACACATAATTCAATAAATTTGTACAAACAAAATAATCACAATTCCAGTAAATATAAATGTTATAATTGGAATTGTGTAAACGTGGGAAAGAAAAAAGAGAAAGGAAAAGGAAAAGAAGCCGATTGTCAAGTTGTCAGGAAACTGGCTAAATGTAGCTGAGGGTTTAAAGAAAGAAGCTCTAGAACTAAACACTTGGAAGGAGAACATGGATTTTTGTCCAAAAGAGAAGCAAACCAAATGGAGACACAAAGCCTTCATATAATAGGAATTAACCAAATTAGATTTGTCTAAATAGGACAAATGTTCATGAAGTCATGAGAACAGAGTTCTACAATGTCAGCAGTTCCTCTTTTAAACAGCACCTGCCGTGCCAAAGCTCAGTGGTGCCATCAACAATGTGACAGTTGCTGTTGGTTTTATATAACTGATGCAAATCTGGAAGTACTCAATATATGCTGCTTCCTCCAAGTCACTGACAGTTAATTAGCGTGTGTGCACATATATAGAGGATTATCAGTTTCCAAAGTAGAATTTCTAATTTTCATTTAGATTATAGGAATTCCCTAATGCTGTTCCCATAGCAATTCCCCAGGTTCCTTGATATCAGTGACAAAAGCAATACATTTTCAATACACAAAACTTCAAATAATTAACTCAGAGGTACTGAGTTTTGACAAATGGTATGTAAATTCCAATTAATGAAAAATCAACATATAATGAAGGCCCCGCTTAAACTCCACCATTAGATCTGACATTTCTGCTTAACAGACCATATATATGACAATTTTTTAACAAAACCTTCCTCTAAATGCAGTTCTTACTTGGCTTCCACTTAATAAGAGGAATGTAGATCCCATGCTGATGTAGAAAGTTAGCACCCACCCTTCTCATAGGAGAATGAAATATTCTAGGAAATATTAAAAAGGCAGAATGTTATATTTTCTAAAGGAGAAAATGTTTCTAAACATTTTCTCAGAGCCTCAGCTCCCTGCCCCCCCCCCACCAGATATTTTGGTGCCAACCTATCTACAAGACAAAAGGCTGGGCCAGCTTATCTACAAAACAAAAGACCTTCACCCTCAGGACATAATGGGATTAGTCCTCTACCCATCTCACCACATGGCACCTGGGAAGATTGCATCACCCAGCAAGGTTCAACCAAGCCTGGGACTCCAGACAGCCTATAAAGTTAACCCTGCATGGCCCCCTGGGAGTCTGACAACCAATCAGAATATATGCCCTTGCCACAGGAACAAGAAGCAAGTTCAAAGCCCAAGAGAGGGTCTCTCTCTCTCTCTCTCTCTCTCTCTCTCTCTCTCTCTCTCTCTCTCTCTCTCTCACA
>WNWU01000004.1:20481255-20555370 GCA_012654045.1 Ptyas mucosa
CTCTCTCTCTCTCTCTCTCTCTCTCTCTCTCTCTCTCCCCTCTCCCTGTCCCTGTCCCTCTCCTCTCTCTCCATGTGCTCAATTGCCCAGGACCTCAAACCACGTGGTCCTGCCCACCATTAAACCATCTTTCCAAACAGCCTCCATGTTTCCAGTGTCTTTCTCCCCACTTGGAACTGAACGCAGATGGACATTTCTTCCAACACTGAGTAGAAGTGATATCCCCCTATCCTTTAACTGGCAAAAAAGGATAACAGGGTGAAATTCCCACTGCCATGTCTGGCTTGGATTGCCTCTCTTTCAAGTCACTGCAATCATCTGTCCTCTTTGAGATAACAAATGACAAAACCTGTCTTTGAATGACTTGAGAGCGCCCTTGGAAGGTGCTAGAATATGGGGCCCACCCATTGTGCTAAAGATAACTTAAAGTTGCTCCACTCAATGCTCTGGGCATAAAAGATGAAAGGGGACAGAATTGTTCCTACCAGTATCAAAACTGAGCTGATAAAACGCAATCAGGAGATAAAACAAAAACGTTCCCATGACAGGTTTTTGCCACAATTGGGTTCAAGTGGGAAAAAGCTCTTAATTTAATTAAATCAGCTCGTTTTCTTACTGCTAGTAACTGCTATAATTATTTTCTTTCTGCCATTCACTTACAAAACTATAGTAATTTACTTAATATTTTCTTAGGCTTTCAAGAAGATAGCAGGATAACACACCTTGACAAAACTAAGGGAGAAAAGTAGCAGGACAGAACCTTTTGATTATGAACTGAATCAATATGTAGTTCTGTCCTGCCAATATCAATACTGTACTGCAGTGATGGGATTCAGCCAGTTCTCTCCGGATCGCGCAAACCGGTAGTGGTGACTGTGGGAGGCTCCGCCCACCCGCCTGGATGTAATGCACGACTACTGCGCATGGACAGAGGTGGCATGTGCACTCACATTTGCGAACCGGTAGGGAAGGTAAGTGAATCCCACCTCTGCTGTATTGATAAGGTTTCTCTTTTATAGTGAGGAATGGTAGAAAGTTTTACCATTTTATTACTTCTATATGGGCAGGGATCTCAGGAATTTGGGTTAAATTATCTGTAGTCCAATCTAGAATAGCAAAGTGTCTAAAGTAATATAAGGATATAAAACTTGCAGTCTTTGAATAAAATAAGCCAGTATCTACTGCTTGCAATATATACCACTAACTACATTAGCACATTACTTCCATAATTATAAAATCCTAGACCATGATTCATAAACTGCAGTGTGAGATCCTTACCTTTCTGAGGTCATTTAACCCATATTCAATGGATGAAGTCAAAACCTCAAGGGCCTGCAGATAAAACAAATAAGGCAAATATTTTGTAATAAGCCACATCCTTTATCTTGTCAAAGATTAAAAAATGTACCTAAACTTTTTTATTTTCTAACTTTTCAGAAGTATGAAAAGTTTCTATGTGATTTCATCATGCTTTGAGCCTTTTTAGTGTTTATTTTGATCTTCTCAGAAATGTTGTATATTGTTAACACAATATTCAGACTGATACCTTCAGGATTGTTGGAAGACATTATCTCTGCCCACTATGCATTCTTTCTAACTGTATGATCATTTTTTAAAGGAAGGGAAAGAAACCTGCAACTTTCATAATTCCATAATTAATATGCTGGCTTGATGGAAGCTGTAACTCAACAAAATATAATGAGACACAAATTGCCCATCTCTATTTTAAGATAACATCTGCAGATTTTAATTTGCATATTCACTCAGCTCCTCTAGTAAACAGAAAAAATGGTAGATGAAGCAGATTTAATGATACATTCTATTTTCTGATTTGTGAAAGAATATTTGAATTTCTAGGGCCTTGGTGATTTCAGAAGTGCATACTAATGACTTTGCATTCTGTAATTCTGGACAACTCACTCTGAAGATTCTTGTAGATATTGAAAACCAAGGGAAGGAAATCTGAGATTAAAAAAACTCTGTAAGGAGAATTGGTATACGTTGAGATAATCATCTTGATACTACTTCTGGCACATATGTGGGAAAATGTACTTTTTTGTTTCCAATAAGTGAAACTAATCACTATTAACAAAAGCAGAAAGAGAGATCCAGGATAATGAATCGGATATCATATCCTCCACACATGTATAAACAATATCTGCCCTCAAACCCAACATCAGTTCCATGGCCCCTATGGATGGCCATCTTCATCCAAAAAAGATTTTCTATTGCAGAAAAGTCCTCTATAAAAGTGGGCTTCCCAGATGACACAACTGATAGTGGGAAAGATAAAGTTGTTGTATTTCTGCAATTACACAGTACAAATGAAGAGACTGAACGTTATTAATTAAATGCCAGCTTAATAGGGAATTTCAGATTGACTGAGATCACAATGTCTCTGTGTTCAAGAGACTTTCTCTCCATGCTAGTAAAGGAAAAGACAGTCTTATATGCTGAACGTAGTTTTGAAACTCGTTATTCAAAAATCGTTTTACTGCTTTCTTTTATCAGAACTGTGCTAGTGATTTTGGGGTGGCTGCCAACAATGTTAAATTAGCAAAAAGCTAAGCAACAAGACTTATTAGCTGAAAGCTATTCAGAGTAGTTGCTTAAGCCAGCATTCCTGCATCTTCCTTCCCATCTTCAACCAGCTTCTCTATACTGCAATGGTGATAGGATTTTAGAACTCAAGGTTCTGCAATTCAAGACTCCATGGAAAAGATTTGCTTCAAATATTAAGAATTGTTAATATGAATATGGATAAAATTCAATGCAAACACTAATGCTTCTATCTTTCACATATAACTATCACAAAGGCTGCTTCCAGAACTGAGTCTTCATTCACATTATGTCATTGGAGGTTTTGTTGCTGTTGTTTATGGAATTGCGATACAGATTGTACACAGTTTGTTTCTCTTAATTTTTATTTTATTTCATCACATTTGCATACTTTTTTTAAATTTAAAAAATACTAATTGCAGATAGATTGTGTTATTTGCCATACATATAACAGAATTTTCTTTTGGGGGGGGGGCGGGGGCAGCCAATGAGAAAAGATAAGTAGATATGAGGTGATAAAATTGTATTTTGAAAGTCTAGAGCTGAAAAATATAACCATGTAGAAGCAAAAGCAAGAGTAAAAACTAAAAATGCTGAGCACACAGATGTTCTATGGCAAGTCAGGGGAGTGTAAGTGCATAATTTCCATTAGGAGAAAAAAAATAAGAGAGATATAAAACTTGGATGATAACTAAAATGAGAAAAGATTCTCTGCATGTTCAAAGAAAATATGGTAATGAATCATACATGTTGCACATTACAAGTGCCATCTGGACACATCTAGAATCTTAGTGCATTGAGCCATGAGCAACTGTATTAGCTGTCAATTCTGTGGATTAAAAGAGTTTATTGATCAGTTACCCACTTGGATATCTAGCTGATTTTTTCTAGGCCACTAATTCACCATGGCCTTTTTAAAATTATCTTCACATTAATTTTTCATTATCATCTATTTACTACACACTTCACTGTCATACTGGAAAAATCTATACTGAAGGTGGGTTACTGATTTTTTTTTAAAAAATACTATAAAAACAGCAAATTCGCAATTAGAAAAGACTACATAGTATGAACAGATTTCCAAACAGCAGAATTAATCAAAATCAAGAAAAGAGAAAAAAAACCCGAATGCTTTTATATGTCATTAAAAATCTGATAAGATTTCACAATTCATCTATTTCATCTTACAAACAAATTAAAAATACAGTACTAATAAAATTAGTACTGCTGACTAATTTTAATTATTCCTCCATCCATTTCCCTGGAAGCCCAACCCAGCAAGTAATATACTTACAGTAAGATTGTTGAGAGTTACACCATTGGTGTACAGGTACTCAATAACTGTAAGGAACACTTCTGGCTGCATGTGATTCAGGATCAGCGGTACTTGTATCTCATGGGGCTGGCTTAGCATTGCATGGAGAACTTGGCAGCGGGTGGAGAGTAGACAGCGATGGGCAAAGACTTTCTGCTTCTCTTTGCCAACCAGAAAAGTTACATCACTGTGGAAAGAGAGGCCACACAAATCTCAGTATAACTAGCAGTTTCCCATATAGATGGCTCAGCTTCTTAGCCTGCTGTCTTCTCATTTTTCTATAGATGCCTCCTTTTGAGAGCCAACATGAAGAATTCAGATGACCTATGGCAGTGATGGCTAACCTTTTTGCCATTGCGTGCCAAAAGCATGGGGAGCGTGGGGGGGTGTCGCGTGTGCCCACACCCATAATTCAATGCAGGGGTCCTCCGTGCATGCGCACACGACCCCCCCTGCGCTCCCTCCGCTTTTTGCACGCAATAGCACAATGGGCCTGGTAGGCCCGTTTTTTGCTCTCCCCAGGCTCCACAGCCTCTCTAGGAACCTGGGGAGGGTGTAAACAGCCTTCCCCATCCACCTGGAGGCCCTCCGGAGTCCGGAAACAGACTGTTTCCCTACTTCTGGTGGGCCCAGAAGGCCCACAAATCAGCTGGCTGGCGCATGCATGCCCGCTGGAGCTGAGCTCACATGCCCACTGATATGGCTCTGCGTGCCACCTGTGGCACCCATGCCATAGGTTCACCATCACGGACCTATGGTAAAGCAAGTGAAACCAAGGGCTAAACTACTAACTAAGAGCACATTGACACAAGGATGTATTTGAATGCAGTTCTAGATTTCTCTGATCCTGTAACATCAACAGTGTTTGACTGCTGAGCCTTGTTTGTTTATGTAATTAACTAACACTTTGGTCTTTCTCTTTTTTTTAATGATGACGCTTATGGCAATTTTAATCTGTTTCTCCATTTGCAGGGATGCATCTGACTATGCCTTCCATATCCTTGGTCTTCAGGAATTTCAAGGAGAAAAATGGCTTAACATTTTTTTCAACACTTGATATAAACCATTAGTTTTGTGGGATTTCTGACCAATCAGAAAATATGTAGAAGAATGAATAAGAAGAATCTCTGGAAACTATGATGCCTTGGACAGAAAGATAGTAAACTGAGAAAAGCCAATTTGATGTAATGGTGAAAATGCTGGCCTATAGTAGAAACCAGGAGCTTGTGAGTTCTAGCCCTGTCTTAGGTATGAAAGCCAGCTGGCTGACAGGGCAGTCATTCTCTCTCAGCCCAATTTACCTCATAAAGTTGTTGTGGGGAACAGACGAGGAAGGAGTATTATATATGTTCACTGTCTTGAGTTAAAATAATAAAGACTGGATTTAAAAAATCTAAATAATAAATAAAAGAGGTAATTTTGTATCAGTTATTTCAGCTGGGGGCAAAAGTATAAGAAGAGAAAATAGAATCATAGCAGTCAATGGGGTTGCAAGAAGGGCTTGCATTATAGGACCTGGGGAGAAAGTGTTTGCCAGATGCTTTATTACTCTCATCAAGGCACTAAACTAGAATAAAAGATGGAGGGCGGCAAAGCTAAAAACTGAATATCCAGTCAAAGATTGGGACCAAAAAACCAGAATACAATGGGAGAAACAGAAGGTCAGAACAGGGACTCAGAATTTGACAGCATCATAAACAATTCAACACCAAATCATGAGCATAAACAGGAAGAAATAGACAATTTATCTTCTCTCAGGAAGATAAATATGATGTGACAGATATAATTAAAACTTGGTGGGATGATACTCATGATTGATATATAGTACTGGAAGGCTAGAATTTACTCAAAAGGAGAAGGAATGGAGTGTAAGGGGAAAAAAATCAGAAATTAAAAAATCAGAGTATATAACACCTTGCTGAAAGTGGGGATTTATTGAAAAAGTAAAAGGTGAGAAAAAAACAAAAGTGATAGTGGGAGTTTATTATACACTGCCTGGACAGTCAAAAGAACCAAATAAAATGCCTCACTTTCAAAGAGACATGCATCAGTGATAATGAGGGATTCTAAATTTTTTTTATATCTTCTGGGAATCTCTCTCTGCCAAGAGTCAAAGTTCCAAGAAATTTTTCTTCCCTATTATTGACAATTTCATTTGTCAGGAGGTAGATGAAAGAACCTGAGGATCTAGTATTCTCTACCTAATCCTTCCCAGCAAAGAGGAATTGGTTAAAATTGAAGCTGACAGACATCTTTGAAAAAATGATACTCAAATTTAGAGACTAACTTGAGAAGGAACACATTTCCTATTCTCCATCAGATAACAAACTTATTGGACTAGTCATGTTGCCTTCAACAAAAAGTAGTAAGAGAATACCCAATGATGAATAAATTAGCATGTGGGAATGGGTGTATATAACAAGGTCAGAGCACACTGCAAGCAAACAAAATAAAAACAAGGCAATAACCTCACTAATTTAATAAGTAGAGCCTCATGTACTGACTTCTGCTTTCCAAGCAGTGTTGCAGATCAGGCAGTTATATATTTCAAGATCATTAAATTCAAATGATCTGTTGTACCAGATTATAAAGAATATGTAATCTGATATTCCTACCAGATTATGTAGTGACAAAGCACTCTGTAAAGGATGTAAATTTAGATAACTACAGGAGTATCTTCGGTAACTTATTTGACATTCACTTTATTTTTCATTATCTAATGACTTTCTCACTTTTGGAGGCCAAAAAATTGAGTGTTTTTAATTTTTCTAGGAAATGAAACATCACTCAATCAAGACAATTATCTTAATTCCTAGCTGCACTAGATCAATAGCTATTGTAGAATAATGTAAATCAGCCAAGAGTTATCTACATTTTATTGGAGTCTTCATCTACCCAACTCCACACATATTAAAATTGGACAAGCTTTCTACAGGGAGCAAGACTGAACAAGTTTATTTTTCAATTTAAAATGGGAGGGGGAATGTACTTTCCTTTTGAGGATGCAGAACCCAAACATATATATTAAAAATAATAAAGGAGAGAGAGCAAGTAGCCTTGCTAATATGTATTAGTTTACATTGTTGGAAACATCTAACATTCAAACAAGCTTACTACTTATTACTATATTGCACTTGATATTGATATTGTTTCCTGATTGCTTATTTGTAACCTAGGACTATCATTAAGTGTTGTACCTTATGATTCTTGATGAACGCATCTTTTATCTTATGTACATATGAGAGTATATGCACCAAGACAAATTCCTTGTGTGTCCAATCACACTTGGCCAATAAAAATTCTGTTTTATTCTATTTTATTTATTAATTTATTTAGCATATGGCAGCTATATTGTACTGTAATTTATGAAGTCACAGACATTACCTACTACATGTGATACTCACAGAACTATACTCCATTCAGCATTGTTGTTCACAATGAGTATGCATTTTCTCACTGCTAATATATTGCAACTCAGCATGTTAGAAAATGCAGTTTCTTTTCAGCAAAGTTAGCTATAATTTGATTTCTTAATAAATATTTGTGGTTTATAGAAATGAGCCTTGTATTCTATGCCAGCTCTCCCTGGGAAAGGCAACTTGGATTGTTTGTGTTACATAGTCAATGAAAGCTATATCACCAGATTAGATATCATATATATAACACAAACAATATTAAATATCCTGATATAGAGGATTATTCGTAACAGAAGAGCAGACAGTGCAATCTGAGCATTGCATCAGCAGCACTATTTGGAATATAGTCAGAAAACATGGATCAAGATAGCTCAAAAAAGCAAGACAAAATACTTTCGATATGGAAAATGTGAAAGGGAACATTCAATATATGTTCTAGCATTAGCAGTTGGTTCTCATCAATATTAATTGTCATTCTCTTGAATGCTTTAAATAGATCGAATATCTTGAAAACAACTCCCTTCTTAAAACTATTACTAGATCACAGTTTTGGCGTTTGATTTTGCCACAGACTGGTGTTTTATTCTTCTGTTGAATTGTACAGCGTGCATGGCTGACCCTGTTGTATACACTGTGAAAGAGAGAAACAGGAAGTTCAGCTACTCAACTTTTAACTCAAATCTAGGTCTAGTTATAAGCCTCTTAGCTTATAGAGACAATTGGCTGTCTAAGCTGTTGTTATGATATGACTTTAATTCCACATCTAACAAATTAGGGTTGATAACATTAATCACACAATGATATTACCAATATGCAATATATTACAAAATAATCATAAAAGTTTTTGGGTCAATGACTATGTGCCCATAATATATAACTTATTTTTCCTTTTGAATTTTGTATCAATCAAAATCAAATCACATTCTGGCATAGTCAAGATTAAAATATGCTACAGTACACTAAGCACAGGGGTGAAATCCAGCAGGTTCTGACAGGTTCTGGAAAACTGGTAGCGGAAATTTTGAGTAATTTGGAGAACCGGCAAATACCACCTCTGGCTGGCACCAGAGTGGGATGGGAATGGAGATTTTGCAATATCCTTCCCCTGGAGTGGGGTGGGAATGGAGATTTTACAGTATCCTTCCCCTGCCATGCCCACCAAGTCACGCCCACCAAGCCACACCATGCCCATCAAGCCACGCCCACAGAACCAGTAGTAAAAAAATTTGGATTTCACCACTAAGCACAATGAATACACTACATGATTTGCTTCATCATGAATTATTAAATAAACTACAACCATAGTAGCTAGGTTTATAGTATACAATGCTGTGTATTTTCTCTATTCTAAATGGCCGACTTGTTCACCCTGATTGCTGAAAAAGCCTGCTACTTAGAGTAAGGCATATAAATGATCTGTGGATACTAACATTGTAATTCAAATTTCTGTTTAAGAAAAATGTATTGGCTGGTTTTGTCAAATCTTGATACTATAATTATAGGTGTCTGTTTCCAACAGCAATTACATCAAAATGACAACATGTGCATCATCAAAATGCCACCTTTTTATATTTTACCTCAAGTACCTAAGAAACCGAGAGTTTGTCACATTAGAAGGCACATTTTGCCACTTACCCTTTTCCCACAGACATTTGTGGTTATAGACATTTTTTTTCCTGTCAAAAACAAGTGCAGTGAATAGATTATAAGAGGGGTTTTACAAATTTAACACACCGTGGTTAAATTGACGTGAAATAATTATCTAGGACAAAGTAGTAGCAACAATATTTGAGAGCTAATTCTCATATTTTAGGTTGTCAATGCACAATAAATTCATGTAACTCTGCATCGAATCCAGTGGTGAAATCCAGCAGGTTCTGACAGCGGAACTGGTAGCGGAAATTTTGAGCAGTTCAGGGAACTGGTAGCGGAAATTTTGACTAGTTCGGAGAACCGGCAAATACCACCTCTGGCTGGCCCCAGAGAGGGGTGGCAATGGAGATTTTGCAATATCCTTCCCCCAGGAGTGGGGAGAGAATGGGGATTTTACAGTATCCTTCTCCTGGAATGGGGAGGGAATGGAGATTTTGCAGTATCCTTCCCCTGCCACGCCCACCAAGCCACACCCATAGAACCGGTAGTAAAAAAAATTGGATTTTATCACTGATCAAATCATTCATGTTGCATTTCCATTTCTGGACTACTGCAACACGTTCTACATGGGGCTACCTTTGAAGAGGATTCAGAAGCTAATGCTGGCGCAGAAGGCAGCTCTGTGGACTGTTTTAGGGGCCACTAGCGTGGCCCATGTAATGCCATTGTTGCATGAGCTGCACTGGTTACCTGTTGCTTCGGGGTCTAATTCAAGAGCCTTTTCTTCCGCAGTCTGGAACACTGCGCCCCTTTAGGTAAGACCTGCACCTCCTGGCCTTCCGTAGGGGCCTTAAAATCTGGCTCTGGCAATTGGCCTGCCCTCCCCACCCCCATGGGAGCGTGGTTAATGGACTAGAGAAGTTTCCACCTTCATCCCGCTTATACCTTGCTCCCATCCTTGCTTACCTTTGTTAATTTTAATGTGAATATTTATGATCCTAATATTTTAATGTTTTATCTTGTTGCTTTTACTCTGTTGTAAACCACTTAAGAGTCACCTCTGGGCAAGATGTATGGCATATAAATGTAATAAATAAATAAATAAATAAAAAATTTCACAATGCATACCTGTAAAGAGAGACTTTCGTTGTCATTTCTCACAATAGTCTCCAAAACAGATGATCCAAATCTTTCTGCAACTATCTATGCAGGACAACTCTTTCAAAATAGTCATGTGACTCACTCTTTCCCTTCCATTCTTACAACTAGAAAGATTACAAAATCAACGCTGGTTTGAAAGGAGGGCTTCCATTTCTTGCAAACAGTCGTTTATTTTTAGTAAAATCTTTGATGAAAGCTAAAGGCTTTCATCAAAGCAGGGCCCAAAGAAACGCCTTTGTATGCAATTTTACTGCAAACCCAGAATTTTTTTATAAACTGAACCCACATAGGCCGGAAAGAAACTCTCTGTCAAATCAGACACGTAGTTGTGATCTGGGGAAATTCAAAGAACCGAGCACATTTACTGCCGTGCGAAGTCAGGGAAACGATTTAAAATCACACAAAATCCGTCTCTTGTTTCTTTGTGATACTGTGGTGAACTTTTCCAGCAAGCCTAATGGAACGGGCTTGACTGCCTTCCCAGTCACGTGATCGTCCCTGCCCGTTCTTCGGGCCGATTCCCACAGCAGGCAGGCAGGCAGATTGGCTGGCACGCTTACCTGAACTGGGGGTTGTTGATGAGAGTCTTGAGGGCGGCAGCAAAAGCAGATGGATCCCCCAGCAGGAGAACCGAGCCAGAGGCAGCGGCCATAAGTCGGCCTTGGCAGGGAAGGGCAGCCAAGAAACGGGCTTTGCCCGAGTTTCCTTGGCTTTGGCTTATTGCTTGCAATCGCGGTGATACTGAGAAACGACACGGCTGGCTGGAGCCTCAGCGGCAAGGCAGGAATGCAGAGAAAGGCCAAAGAAGTCGAAAGCAAGACTTTTGTTGCTAAGCAACAGGCAGCTGCCAAGGCCCTAATATCCAGCTGTTGTGGGAGGGACCACAAAAATATAGAAGGAAAAGGCTTTTGCAGAAACCGGGACTCCCAAGAGCTGGCTCAGAGAAATCATCCAGCCAGGGGTCTGGATTGTTGTAAAGAAAACCAACAGGCTTTTCTCCTTACCTGGGGAAATTGCATGTGTGGGTTTTGTGCTTGGAGCCAGCTCAATGTTTGGAAAAAGCTCATGCTTGGAATTGAGATGTCATCTAACTGCCAACTATTCTTTTAATAAAATTAAAACAAGACTTCTCTGTACATGGAATGGGATGGAATTCCTGCTAAGGAATTTCATGTTGTGATTAGATTAGATTGGATCAGATTAGATGCCATCAAGACAATGTTGACTCCTAGCAGTCACATAGATCAGGGGTGTCAAACTCACATTGTCATGTCATCATGTGGTCACGTGACATATCACAACTTTTTTCCCCTTCGCTAAACCGGGTGTGGGCATGGCCAGCACATGACACATCCAGCCCACGGGTCACGAGTATGACACCCCTGACATAGATGATGATCTGGGCCTTCAGCTCTTTCAAAAGTGCACTCATTGCCATTGTAACTCTGCTTGCTCCATGTCATCATCCTCTTCTCTTTCTTTCCAACTTTTCCACCATTAGAACATTCTCCAATGTTCCAAAACTAGGGCATTGCATAATGTGTGCAAAGTAGGATAATTTAAGCCTGTACCTCAAGTAAGAGTGCTGGGTTCCACTGGTTTGTTTACATGGCCATTCACAATATTCTCAAGTATCTTCTCCAACATCAAAGGGCATATTATACATCTATGTGCAAGTTAGGTCATGTTCATGCAGATCAATTTTGGGAATGATAATATAATGCCAATTTGGGAATGACTCCAAATGCAACAAACTCATTCACCCCTTTACTCTGTGGTAAATGCTCTGACAAATGCAGAAATGTGGAAGAACTACTATTATGAGAGAGCAAGTGTTTAGAATAAAGGAACATAATGAAAGTGTTTATCATCTAGAGGAGATAGATTTAGAAGACAGCTTTCCATGATGATTTCCAACTAACGCTGACTGATCTGGAAGAGTCTGACTGGTACTCAGATGAGAGATAGCCATGAATCCCTGGGTTGTAACTTAGATTGGGAAGTTTTAAATAATCTTGAAAAAAGTAGTGACAAACCAATTCCATTTCACTGCCAAGGAAACGGCATGATTACGTTTGAGAAATCTCCAAAGGTTGAGCTCAGCTTGACAGAGGTTTGTGTCTTCTGAGTATACTGGACTTCAATCTACACAATAGCTTTTGGCAATGCTAGTTAGGGATTGTGGGAATTGAAGTTAACACACTTGGAAGGTTTGTATTGGGATGGACAGACACAGCAAACCATCTGTTTTCCCAAATATTAGTGCTTTCATGACCTAAGTGATGTTATTGCTTCTTCTGTGTTAGGATCCCATGCTGCTGAACTAATTGAAGGTAAATTACTTATAAGCACACATTACAACGTGAAGTTTCTGCTACTTACAACATGTTTACCATTTACATTCTAGTGCCACCTGCTTAAAGAAAGCATCTGGAGCAGATTGCCTATGAGGAAAGGTTGCAACACTTGGGGTTTTTAGTCTCAGTCAGGTGAACATGAGGAAACATGATTGAAGCGTACCATGCAAGGTGTGGATAAAATGGACAAACAGAAGCTCCTTTCCTTTTTCCAAAATACTAGAACAAGAAGTTGCCCAATGAAATTGAATACTGGAAGAACTAGAATAGACAAAATGATTTTTTTTTACATAATGCATAATTAAACTTTGGAATCCATTGGCATATGATGTGGTGCTGGCTAGCTGCTTGGCTGGCTTCAAAATCAGGTTGGACTAATTCATGGAAATTATGAAGATCAAAGCTAATACAAACCTTTGATGACAATACAAACCTCCCAATGACTGCCTCTGAAGACCATCTGCTGGGAGACTACTAGGATTCTTTGGCCACTGTGAGAACAGACTGCTGGACCAGATGGGCTAGGGCAGCAATGGCTAACCTTTTTGCCATCGCATGCCAAAAGCAGGGGTAGCACCGGGGGGGGGGGGGCGGTTGCACACCCACATGCCCACAGCCATAATTCAATGCATCCTTTTGAGCCTGGGGAAGGCGAAAATGGTCTTCCCCACCCTCCTCCGGAAGCCCTCCAGTGGCTGGAAACAGCCCATTTCCTGACTTCCAGTGGGACCGAAAGACCCGTTTTTCGCCCTCCCCAGGCTTCAGAGGCTTTCTAGGAGCCTGGGGAGGGCAAAAACGGCCTTCCCCAGCCCCCCAGAGGCCCTCCGGAGGCCGGAAACAGCCCATTTCCTGACTTCCAGTGGGACCGAAAGACCCGTTTTTCACCCTCCCCAGGCTTCAGAGGCTTTCTAGGAGCCTGGGGAGGGCAAAAACGGCCTTCCCCAACCCCCCAGAGGCCCTCCGGAGGCCGGAAACAGCCCGTTTCCCCACTTCCGGTGGACCGGAAGGCCCGAAAATCAGCTGGCCAGTGCGCATATGTGTGCTGGAGCTGAGCTAGGGCAACACTTGCATGCCCACAGATATGGCTCCACATGCCACCTGTGGCACATGCGCCATAGTTCGCCATCACGTGGCTAGGGATTTATTGCAGCAGGTCTGTTCTTGAGTTCTTTTCTCCTTATAAAAATTACAACTAGTAGGATCGTGAATAAGTATCGTTGCTAAACAACATTGCTCACCTCATTTCCAGTTTGCTGTTCACCTCAGTGTACTGTGCAGAATAAAACACCATCTTATGAAACTACCTCTGATAATTGTATGAATTTCCAGTAGGTTGTTTCACTTAATCTCTGCTCACTGGAAAATGCCTTGGCTTATTCCAACTATGAAAGTAAGCCGATCTGATGGAATTTAGCCAACAGCCAGATGAAAGTCATATGAGAATATGTTATTACAGTTCTTTACTTCTTTGTAATCTAACCCTCTCCTTGGTTAGCTAAAGACCTATCATGCACTGGCTTTGTATTTGAAAAAATATGAGACTGAGCAAGCTCTCTTGTTACTGACAATTCCTTAATTAAACTTCACATTTTACTTGCCTTTAGTTGATTCTGTTGGCTAATCAAATCCCAATTAAAAGACAATTTTTCCCAAGAGCAAGCTGTACAATGCAATTCAATAAATACAACTGTACCTGGTAATTAAATGCTAACACCTGTCAAAATGAGTTTCTTATGTTTGTGAAGAAATCAGTTCAGATTAATTGGAAAGAATTACATGTTCATAGTTAGATGCACACACCCTGCCATCCTTGCATTTCTTTTGTCTAAAAAGAAATATCCAGGAAACATTTTGAAATATCAAATCACTGTCAGTGTATTTGTCTAGTACAATAATGGCTGAAACCTGGCTCTTGTAAAAGAGGGTAGCAACCAAAGATACTACTGGAATAGGTTATATAGTAAGCAGCAAGCAGTAATCACGGAGTTAGCCTTGTATTTTGAATTCATACATGTTGAACTATATGTCAGTTGCAAACATTAGTAGTGAAATCTTGATGTTTTATTCCTTAATGAAAGCTATGCTGTCATATTTGTTTCCAGATCTGTTCAACTTAGAAGAAAGAACTGTTGTGGAAACAGGATACCAAACTCTTCCTTGGCCTATTGCTACCAGAATAGGAGTTTGAAGTTACCTTGGAGGTTTTCTAGTCTAAACCCCTGCTCAAGCAGGAGACCCTATCCCATTCCAGACAAATGGCTGTCCAATCTCTTCTTAAAAACATCCATTGATGGAGCACCCACAACTTCTGAAGGCAAATTGAGTCACTGAGGGCAGGAAATTTCTCCTTATTTCTGGGTTGGTTCTCTCCTTGGTTAGGTTCCATCCATTGCTTTTTGTGCTGCCTTCAGGTGCTTTGCAAAATACCGTGTTTCCCCAAAAATAAGACCCTGTCTTATATTTGTTTCTACCCCAGAATAAGCACCTGGCCTTATTTTCGGGGAGGTCTTATTATTTTGGGCTGTGTGTAGCAAGATGGGGCTCCTCTTACCGTCTTACCTGATTTCCAGCTCTATGTTTAAATATTTTTGGGGAGGGCTTATTTTCAGGGAGAGGCTTATTTTAGCGCATGCGCTCAAAAGCTCAATTGGCCTTATTATCAGGGGATGTCTTATTTTCGGGGAAATAGGGTAGGTTGTCTCCCTCTTCTTCATGGCAGCCCTTTAGATATTGGAACAGTGATGGAACACTGCTATCATGTCACCCCAGTCCATCTTTTCATTAAATTAGGCATACCCAGTCACTGCAACCACTCTTCATATAATTTAGCCTCCAGTCTCCTAATCATCTTTGTTGCTCTTCTCTGCACTTGTTTTAGAATCTCAATGTCTTTTTTATATTGTAGTGACCAAAATTGCAATACTCCTAGTGTGATCATACCTAGGCATTATAAAGTGATACTAACACTTAACGTGCTCTTGATTCTAAACCTTTCAACTTGATACTATCCTTGTTGTACACTTCTCTTCAGGTTTCACGTGAATAAAATTTGCAAATGTTAAACTGGACTTTATTTAAACATTGTTTATTGAATAAATTGCAATTGATCTATATATTTTACTAAGCCATAAACCATTGCTTACAAACTATACAGGGTGGGTTTGTGAAAATTCTAAATCGAATTCAATCAAACCACATTTTGCTCATCATATTGTATAATCCAGCCCTTACAGTGATATACAAAGCTGGAAACTGGTTCTGAAACGTCTACATTGAAATTGCTCTGCTCTTATCAGAGGATCTTGATGTACCATTTCTCTAAACACGCAATGGTTGCAAAGAGTTAAGGAAATGATATACTTGGGGAAACCCTGTGTCACATAGCAACAAAAATGTTTCACTATAAAATAAACACATAATTTCTTGAATCTTCCTCTCCTAGGATAGAAGGTCTCCAAATATGGTATGCAAAAGGTAGCCAAACAAAGGTATGTCAGAAATAAAATAACGCTTTCAGCAGAGAAATGCAGAAATGAGTTTCAGCTAAACAGATTAGGAAACTGGTGGCTAAGTGGGGTTATATTCAAGGCAATAAATTGTTAAGGAGGGAAGAGTGGTTATATGGGGCCAGAAAGACAGGTGTTTAAAATTAGTAGAATTAGATGAATCGGAATAAAAAGTGAATATTTGAGTGAATAGAAAGGTGATTGTGAAAATGCAGAACAATCAGCAAAAAATGTTTTGACAACCAGATGGAGGGCTTGAAACTGGATTTAAAAACTGCAAGAAAATGCAATCTGGAATGGGACAACTCTGTTAACAAGCAGTAAGGAAGACTATTTAACAACTCAGGACAATTCAGAAAGCAACATTAAGGTAAGGTAGTGGCATTCCAATAGGCTTTCATATGCTCGGTTAATATCAGAAAATATAAGAAATATATAAAATGATGTTTCTAAAAATTTTGCCAGAAAATGTTTCTCATCAATCTTCAGTAAATTGTAGCTGTACATAAATAATAAGCTTCTAAGCAAGTTCTGGTACTGAAAACAAAGGAGCGACCACATCATACATAAGCCTTGGAATGTAGTTTCAATTCATCCTGTTCCTGTAGAAGGAGTGACAGAACCTGGAGGCAGAGTCAAAAGAGAAATCAGTCTAGAATCTCTACCTACCCACAAATGGACAATGTCCAATTCCTCTTTAATTTTGTTTACCTTATCTAGCACCAAAACAGTACAAACCATTAGTTGAGTGGATTCCAGTGCATAGGCATGAGCAATAAATTTTTAATTGGAATTGTGCCTGACATCTCCATACTTTAAGCCTCCTGCAACTTCAAGCATTGCCCAAAATTGGTTGGTAAAATTGGAAACTGCAGCCCCAGAATTTCTGCAAAGTACTCTTTGGATAAATTCCACTATTTTTTCTAAGCTTTTGGCATTTTGACTTTTGTTACAAATCTTATACAAATATATTGATCATTTTAAAAGAATCTATTAAGCTCGTAAACTAATTGGGTTCATCTGAAAAGAATATTACCAATAAAACTCACTGAGTAGTTAAAGCTGCAGTATCAAAATACATCCCTTCTAGTTTATAAAGCTGAAAAATCCATTTAAACAAAGGATACATTTCTTGTGGCCATATTTTGATTTTTTTTTTTAAAAAAGTAAACTAACAGTTAAGAAGATGCCTATATAAGGACATTGCACATTAAATCCGGTTTGGCTCATCAACTTTCTACAGCTATGAAAATACTGCTTCAAAATCAGAAGACAAACTTTGAGGTAAAATAAGTGATTCCAGGGAAGCCTGTTGAAAGGGGACTCTTTAGCTTGAACTAGTCCTTAAAGAGTCACTTGTCCAGATCCAGATCCTTTTACTGGAACTCAGAAGCCATCAAGATGCAGAGAGGCATTAACGTTCCTCTTCACACACACCAGTCTGTGCAAAAATAATGCACATGATACTGTCTCCATGGGGACCACACATTTCGGATGGCAGGTTGCCCAGCCCTACTGCAGTCCTTTGGATGGCTTTCCCATTGAACTGTCACTTCAAAGAGCCAATGATTTACTATGGACAAGGGAGAAACTTATTAAGACAGGGTAGTAAGGGCTCCAGTAGGTTTGTGCAACAAGCCTGAGCAAGCTTTAACAAGATAATAGTATTAAAAGCCTTTGCAATCTGCTGTAGGTCTTAGATCCAGCAAACCTCACCTGCCAGGAAGCCTACTAGCCTCTAGTCTATATTGCTTCCAGGTATGTTACTTATTATTTTAGTATATACACTGCCTTTCTATCCATAGGATACTCAAGATGGTTAGCAGCCAAAAATACAATATAAATAATTAGATCACAGGAAACAGCTAGAATAAGATTATGCTTGCATACCATACTAATCTATGATTAGCTGAATCATAGTTCTACTATGTACTAAGCCAACAACTTGTATTCCTGCGAAAGACTAACCAACTAACTACATTGCCTAGGTTCACACAGCATAGTGAGCTGCAAACTGGTCGACCTTCTTTTAGCCTTACATAGACTTAGCTAGAGATTTCCCCTGAAGGAAGAAAGAAGGGACACAAACTCAGCTTTCCATAGCTTCAAAACAAGGCATTCAGAACAATGGGGAAGATCTTCCAAGACTTTTCTCTTGGAAAAATGTGCCTCAGAAAACAAAAGGGTACTAGCACCCAGCTATTCTGTTACTGATTTTCTTGTGTGCTATAGAATTCATATACTGTGTGCCTGTATGATCAATTAATCTTAATGCATTGTCACCAAGAAAGTTTTAATCATTCCACTGTTGATTGAAACAACAGTCATATAGATTGCATGCAACTTTTTCCATCCATCCAAAGAATGTTTAAAAACAGAGAAAGAGAAAGCATGCTGGCTACAAAATGCAGGTTAGTGATTCCAGGCTAAAATGGGTAGATAAATAAGGAACAGAGAAGATATTTTGCAAAATTCCTACTAAATAATCTAGAGTGGAAAATAATCCTTTATTATTATTTATCAGTTCCAATTATTGAATATAAAAGCATTGAGCACAATTTAAAAATACAACAATTTGCATTAGGTGATCAAGATAATATTCCCTAATTGCAAAAAAACCCTTGAATTCATAGTATCAATAGAATTTATTTAAATTCTGAACCCATTCTATCTACAAGAAAGCAGAATATTTAAAAGTTTTATTCCAATGTTGTTATAAATATTAGTCTTTAGAATAATTTAAAATTATTGAATTTTTAAGAATATTGGCAACATTTACTAATTTCTATATGGCAATGATGTTTATTACTACAAGAGTGATGATGCATTCTTGATTTCTTTTATTTGGCTTTTATCAACTGTTTTGCAATTTGAACAAAAAATAATTAAAGGAAGCTCCTTAAATATTTGGCTGTTATTCTTCTCTCACTGGCTTTATGATTTTTAGCATTAGCCTGTTTATTCCAGGCTTGTTTTATTTTTTAATCATAAACATTCTTCAGATACATTTGGAGTCACAGGGATTGTCCATATAGACGCATAGAACCTGTAATACAATGAGGACAGAGATATAGAACAAAGAGGCTGAAAGGAGAAAATAGGAAAGAGGCAGAGAGGGGCTAAAATGAGAGGCCGATCTAGTCCTTGAAATCTATGTAAATACATGATTGTAGACAATAGAAGAGCAACATTATTGGGCTAGGAAAACCATGTGAAGAGAAAAGGAATTTTGAAAAGTGGTATTTAAACCTGGAAATCATACTCTTTTGTGGTTGGGGGGCTATATTTCTTTTAAAAATGAAATAATATAAATCTAACCGTATTCTAATTCGATAGCTAGATGATAGATAGGTAGATAGATGTAGATGATAACGATAGACAGGCAGGGGATAGAGAATTAGAACACCAAGAATTACCAAGATAGTATAAAAGAGCATATATATGAATAAATCAGTATATTACATAATTTCATTTTGTAATGTAAATTTTATATATGAAGATAAAATCAAGATTTTGGGAAGCATATTTGCTTTATTTGGAGCTCTTTTCAAAATATTCAGTCCACTGGAGTTGGGTGGCTAATAATTAATAAATAAATAAATAATAGGAGAAGATGTAACAATAATCCCTTCAGTTTTATTAATAAATTTATAGCAAAAAAAAATTCCACAAAAGAAGTCTACTACATTTAATATAATTAAGAATATATATTTATTTATGCGTACATATACAAAGAAGAATGGGTGCTAGGAAAATAGATCCCAGCAAGGAATTACTTGTAACTGTGTGACTCTTTTCTTTTCGAGGATTTTACTGCTGATGTATGGTAGATTGGCCTCTGGCAACATCCCAGAAAACATTCAATTAGGCAATGGCTTCAGAAGATAGTGATTCCACCCATCCAAAGAGAGGATCACTATCTCTCCACCAGAGCTCCCAGCCTACAGATATGGCACCTAGACCATTACTGCCTCTGCAGAGTATTGAAGGGAAAGCCCCCTTCCCACCATCCCGGAGAAGCTCCATTATGAGCATCCTCAATGCTCCATTTTCGAGTAGGAGAAATTCATTGGCTGCTGGAGGAAGGCGCCTTTCTATTGGTCCCTGGATGCATTGTGGTCGAGTGAGTTTTTCTGGGCTACCACTCTTTGAACCCATTCAGGAGATACACTATGAGAACACCTACAAGACCCAGCCAGATAAAGATTGCAGATTTAATTCCTCGCGCACACAGCAGATTCTTGAGTCCGTTCTGGCCAGCTTCTTCAATGATGTCAAATACAATCCTGCAAATAGTGGGCAGTTGGTCCAAAACCTGTCAGAGCTCGTCAGGAGCAGGGTCAAAGATCTAACCCCACCACGCTACAAACTTGTTTGTAATGTCTTTCTGGGCCAGCTGGCCAACCAAGGGTTGCACATTGTTAGTCGGTCCCTCTGGGATGTGGAGAATGATAGCTTTGCTTCAGCCACTTTCACAAATTCATCGCTTTTTGCTGTAGTCACAGTTCATGGATTATATTATGAATGAATATGGCTTCTAAAGATTAACTTCCCTCTCCTAATTTTATCTTGCTAGAGATTAAGATCAGTCAGAACTGGGGATGTATCTGGACATAGTTTAAAGTAACAACATATGGTGCAAAATATATGTGCTAAAACCATAGAGCAGCAAAAGATAAAACTAGGAAATCTGCCCCAGTGGGAACTGGTGGTCAACACATTTCCTTAAGAATTATTTTGTTCAATTGGCAGTTAGAATTGTTTGGATCTACAGTATTACTTATGCCTTTGCTTGTACAAAAGATTATGTAACTTCCTTTTTCAAAAAAAATAAAACAAACCCATTGCTCTTCCTTGAACAAAGAGGATCTTTCAAAAGCAGATTATGCTAAAGGTGCCCAAAATATAGCTATATAAGTATTTGCTGGATTTGAGACAAATATTGCAAGTGAAAGACCAAAATATCAAAAGGCCTCTGCATGCACCAAGATTTTTAAAAACCTTGAGAATGTTTGAGACATAGAAGCATACTTTCTTCTCATTGCATCCTATATCAATGTAATTTTTTTCCATTGAGGTCAAAAACCTAATCCTGTAAACTCAAACGTGGGGAAACCCAAACACATTCTTGACTTAACTCTTGAAATTATATTTTAACTGATTAGCTTTACTGCTTTGAATGATAAAGTACAATATAACCAAATATTAATAATAATGGCAGTTATGCTTTAACACATTGGGTGAACACTAATTTAGGGAAAGTATGCATCAAATATGAATTTGTCATCTGTCAACTTTGCTAAATGGGGGTAGTGATGTCCAAACTATTAGCATTTATCAACTAGAAATGAACATGCTGAATGTAATGCTGAAGATGTCCTATGGGGATTACTCTACGTACATACATAAAATTATTTTAATCCACTTGATAGACTATTGAAAGAAATGCCTGAACAGGTAAAATACAATACCAACACTAGCCAATCTAACATTGTCTTTAACTTTAGTAATTGCAGGTATGTACCCAATCCTGTTCTAGTACTGGGAAGGGATTTTAGTTACCAAGGAATGTTACCAAAAATGGCAGTAAGATTCTGCCTTGCCATTGTATTGCTTTCCATTCTAACTGATAGCACATTTTAATCTTTAAGTCTACAAGAGCTGAGACCACTTTACTATAAAAAAAACACCTCCTTTTTTCATCTCAGACCTTATATAGAAGACCAGTTCATGTTATCAACTTGCCCTTGGCATAATTTCCTATGAAAGGCTCATCAGAGTCTCTTATCTTCTAACTATAATTAAATTATTTAAAGTAATTAAAGTTAATTAAATCTAATGTTTATTTTCACAGAACTTAAACACCTACAATTGCTTAAAATAGCTTTGCTATTGCTAGATGTTGTTTTAATTCTCCGTTGATAGAATAGTTTACATTGCATATTAGAACGTAGGTACTGTGCGCATTTTGTCAGGCGTTATTTCAAACACACAATTGAGTGATAAATACTGATAAAAATATTAACATTCTACATTAAAGCCAGAACCCATCAGATATTCTAGGTCTATAATATCTGCCTTCTGAGTTGCAAAGTATAAATTGTATAAAAAACTATTCTGATTATTCAGTAAAGATACCCAAATAGCTCCACTCTACTCAAATGACAGTAAAGCATAAAAAGAAATCAGGAAAGGATGTAAGTATCTCAAAGTATCTTTCAAATATCTGAAAGGTTGGACATCAGCTTTTTGGTGCTGGAGGTGTAAAAATGTGCGGTTTCATTAACCCAAGGGATATGGCCATGTGTTCATTTGAAAATGGGAAAGCTTGAGTTCTAATCCTGAATTGGGCACGAAGCCAGCTGGCTGACCTCGGGCCAGTCACATTCTCTGACGTAGGAAGGAGGCAATGGCAAACCACTTCTCTAAAACTTGCCAAGAAAATTGCAGGGACTTGTCCAGACAGTCTGAATGTTGCACATGATTGAACAGAAAAGAAAAAAAAATAATGTACATATGTAGATTTTACTGGAAAATCTTCATATGATAAAAGATGTTGTTGTGATGTTGTACTAAGCTTTAGAATCTGTTCATCAGGAATTATGATTGTATCAAGAATGGAGGGTGACTAAAAGAATCATATTGAGAAATTGGAAACATTATTCCAGATATTGAGTGGTTGTCAGAAATGAATAAATAGAATAAACTGGAAGGGACCTTGGAGGTCTTCTAGTCCAGCCCCCTGCTCAAGCAGGAGAACCTATACCATTTCAGATAATTGACTGTCTAGTCTCTTCTTAAAAACATCCAGTGATGGCGCGCCCATGATTTCTGAAGGCAAGCTGTTCCACTGGTTAATTGTCCTGTTAGGAAATTTCTCCTTAATTCCAGGTTGCTTCTCCCTTTAATTAGTTTCTAACCATTGTCCTGCCCTCTGGTGCTTTGGAGAATAATTTGACCCCAAAATGTGTGATCTGTTTTAGAAAATGTAGAATTTTCTACTGATCAAAGGATGCAGCTATGTGTTTCCATGGCAGAGGTTTTGATATATTTTACAATAACATATTGTACTGATTATATTAGTGTGTTAGTAAATCAGTGCCTATTGATCAGTATTAAATGTAAGAGTTTTTCCTTTTCATAATTGCATTCGAGCTTGCTTCTTTACTATTTTTTATATTTGAAGATTGTTTTGTAAATTGCGTATGTAAAGAATGTTAAAATAAAAATTATCCAGAAAGGGGACAAGAATCTCCAATGTGTTTACATAATAGGGCAAGAGCCTAATCAAAGTAATTGGTCACCTAAATTCCTCCCATGACACATTGCCAGGCAAAATCAAGAAACTCAGGGGGCTGGGACTTCTCTAGGTTGGCCACACACTTGGCCCTGGCTTTCAGCTGGCCCCTTCATAACCAGCCTTCCACAAAATGGTTAAAATAATCTTGCTCAGATCAGCTTTTGAATTTTAATGCTATTATCGAGTTTTTCATCTGGGATTTTATCCATTGACCTGAGTTTGATAAAGCAGGTATTTTTGTGTTAGACTTTTCATGGGAATTGGCTATAAACTGGCATCTTGGAAGATGTGCAATATAAAAATGAATGTACTGCAATCAATAAACAATAAATGTCTGTTGTTAGCCTCTCTAAATAATAGGAGAAGAATGCCAGAAGCTTGAAAACAATTTGGAAGCACAGAACACCAAATCTGTCCACCACTCAGATGTTTGTTTTGTCAGTTTCTCTGTTATCAAAATACTGGGGTAAAACAACTTTTCTTATTGTGAAGCACATACGGCATATTGTAGCATGTCAGAGTGCTGAAATTACCGCTCTAAAGAAATCTATGTAGTCATCTGCCTTACTCCAAGTTCCACAGAGTCAACTGGTTTCAACAAGACACTGTTTTGGACACAAAATAAGCATTTATCCTGCTTTTATTAAAAATGTGTTTATTATAATCAAACTGCTGCATTTTGGGAAATATGGTGTGCGTGATTGATAGGACACATGTGCAAAATAAATAGTTGGCATAAATACATAAATAAAGTTCTTTGATGTTCACACCATGTAGGCCCCATAGCTGAACAGTCTGTCAGGTTCAAAACTTCAAGTGGGCAGCTTCTTTTTAAGCTGTTCAAGTCTGTACCAATTTGTGAGACCTCCTGCTGTACCCTGGACTGAAAAGCAGCCAAGAAATTGGAGCAAACAGGTCATTCACAGTTTCAGCAAAAAGGAGTCCCATTTGCTTAATTAGTGTAACAGTTATATTACCCAACATGTTCCTTCATAGCTTCAAGTGCTTTGCAATAACACTAAAAGCCTGAATCGATCCAGATTTTAAGGCTGAACATTCAACTCTCGCCATTAAATAGTCCTTCCAAATTTGGAAGAGTTCTTCTCTACCAATTCTAGAGGACGGATAATTGGCACTCTAGCCAACTAAAGTGGCTCAAGCAGTTTTGTTTAGAACTATATTATAGCTGGCACAAGAAGCTGTTTATCTGCTTTCACAGTAGAGAAGTCGGCCATGCCACAACTGCTTCCTTGCATAAGCCTTTTCTTCTCTAGATAGCCACACCCAATTCACAGCTTTGGTCCATGAGTCAGAGCCAAGTGAAGCTTGGGTAGTAACGCAACTCCCAGCGGTGCAATGCCAGTTTCCTGAGCAAACGATGGTAGTGTTGCAAGGACTTGAGACAACACAAGTAAAGCCACCAATTTCTATATTTTACTCCTCTTTCCATCAGGCTCTGGTACACCACTTTCCATA
Source organism: Ptyas mucosa (assembly GCA_012654045.1). Lineage (NCBI taxonomy): Eukaryota > Metazoa > Chordata > Lepidosauria > Squamata > Colubridae > Ptyas > Ptyas mucosa. The sequence continues at coordinate 20,505,939 of WNWU01000004.1, forward strand.
CCAAATATCTGCTATCAGGCATTAGACCAAAAGCCTAGAAACCATCATAAAAAAATATTTGTACTTTCCTTACCCTGTATATAGTGTATGGAGCGTAATTTCTCCTTCCTTTCTACCCAGTGACACCATGTGCATAACCAATTGTGCAATGATTGCACAGACATAAAACTTAAGGCATCTATCCCTACACCATTCGTCTGTGAACTGAAGCATTCACATCAAGCCAATTTTTTTTTTAAAACAAGAAACACAATGATGAAAGGGATCCAGAAGTGGAGGAATCCTGAGGAGTGGTTCGGAGCTACATGTGTGCAGATTTGAAGTTTTCCTTTCTAGAAAATTAGACATCGGAATGCTTTCAACTGTGGATGCCTAGAGTTTGCCGTCCTTTATGCTATTAACGTATCCATCCTTGGAGTAATGGGGTGTTCCGGTGAGACTACTCCACTTGCAGCCTTAAGCATCTGCTCGCTGTAGCAGTAGTTTGAGAATATACTTAATCCGGCGTTGAAGTTCTGGTGAACAGCCCAGTTCTGCAATGCTGCTCAGCTTGTAAGTATAGGAATTCCTATCACAGTTTATGTAGGTAAGGAGGCAGGAGTGGTCAGGTTTGCTGAAGATCACCTTCGTATGATCATTGTAAAAGTTCACCTATAAAAAAAGACAGCACAATTGCTTTCTTAATACTTACCATTGATGGCTATTTAAGGGTCTAGCACAAGGCTGCGGGCCGGATGAGTCACATGCTGGCCACGCCCACGCCCAGTTTAGGAAAGGGTGGGGAAAGTCACAATATGTCATATGACACCGCAAGTTTAACACCCCTGGTCTAGCGCTTTTTTTTTTATTATTCTCCACTTTTATATTGCATGCATCTAGATTAAGCACAAATAATTCTTCTTCAATTATAGAGTACTGTAAGCAATGTTCCATAACTTCAGCAGAAATAGGCCTGGAATTTTAGATCTGCTTTTTGGTGGGATTACCTTTTATATTTTAGATGTGGATTAAGCATATAAGCATTTTGCTAGACTTACTATATTTCACTTCCTGCTGAAAATTGGCAGGAAATTGAACAGCTGCTATTTAGTGGCTTGCTACTAAATTCTGGCTGTATGATCTTTGTAGTTATGGAGAATATGCATGCCACACCCCTGGTTAGCACATTTGCTAGGACACTATGAGACTTTGACTGTAGTTTTCTTCCTCTGTTCCCTTCAGTTAAAACACTGGAAGGAAGCAAAATGCAGAAGTTGAATTGAATGGCTAAAAACCAGATATACAGAAATGGGCCTACAGGTGTCCAATATATGTTAAATTACTATAACAAACATATATGCACTTATATCCTGCCTTTTCTCCAAGTATAATAAGGTAGCAAATATGAGTTTATTGTACCTATTCTACTCTCAAAGCAATATATAGGATTGAGGGGCTCCCACAAACCTCCTCATAGGCAACCCCTTTCCATTGCACAGTCTTGTATTTCATGAGGAGGAAGGAGTATTAGGCATGTTCACCACCTTGCATTATTTATAGAAACAGTAAGGGCAAGAAATAAATAAAAGCCTTCAAAAGATAAGCTACCTTTGGCATAGCATCTTCCTGTTCATAAAAATATTTCTCATGTCAGTTAACATGAAAGTAGCCTTGGAAGTGTTTGGCATGAGAAGTCTGTCTAGAATTCTCTTAAGTAGACAAGGTCACGAGTCATAAATACTTTTACATAAGGGACTTATTGCACTACACACCTGTAAAGTTCCATTGCTGAATAGCATCAGTAACGCCTGATTAGTCTTCACCCACTGTAGGAGCAGCAGAGGCAGCTGTCCAGTCTCTTCTATGCTGGGCAAATCTCCACCCTTTGAAAGAGGACAGAGAAGTTAGAAAAATGGACAAAAGAACAATCAATTCCTAACATTCCTCCTCAATCTATTCTCAGCATTCCCACCCAGATGATAATAAGTAATTCCTCAGCTTCCACTGCAAAACAATAGCTCGGGTACATCAATACCAGAAACCATGTTTAAGAAAAAGACAAATTAACTAAAATTCACTGCATTCTGCAGAATTTTAGCTAAAGCTTCATTATGCATGTGGAATAGGCATAGCCAGAAGAATAAGGCATAGCATTTTGAGTACAGATCAGACAATGGGACCTGCTGATCAAAGAGAAAAGAAGGGAGGGAGGATTTAACTATTCTCTTTGAAAGTATTATGAAAGATGCCTATCAACTTCTAGATGAATTTGTTACAAAGTCGGCAACTCCTTCTGCATTCAGAAATCGTCACAGCATAAACATACATGACGTCTCACCTTCATGAGATGCTCCTCCATGTATGAAGCAAAGTACTGCAGAATCCCCATCTGTTCCTGTAGCTGTTCAGGAATTGCTGAAGTCGGGAAGGTGAAACGTTTGCTATTTGTCAGGTTGTAATGCACTTTCCTAAAAGACAAGAGAAGGTAGTTAGCTACAGTAACCCTTTGGATATATTATGATATACAAACTATCTACATATGGTAGAATGAAATGGAGAGGTATCGCCTTATTTTGATTTTATTTATTTATTTATTTTTGGCCGTTCAACAATTTAACATTGTTAACATCAACAATCCTGCCGCATGACATGGAATGGAAGTGCATAGCTCCTAAAGAGGGTTTCTAATATAGTGATAAATATTAAAATGCGTTTTAAAAATGCATATCAGGTCTTCTAGAGCAGGGGTCCCCAATCCCCAGTCCGTGGACCACATGCCAGCAACTGGGCCACGCAAACAAGTGAAGCTCCATCTGTGGGATGTATGCAACATGCAAAACCACACTCCCTCGGATCTGCGGAAAAATCTTTCTACATTGAGCTGGTCCCTGGTGCCCAAAAGGTTGGGGGCCACTATTCTAGAGCAAGGCTGTCAAACTGTCACGTGCTGGCCACGCCCACGCCCGGTTTAGCAAAGGGGGAAAAAGTCATGATATGACATGTGATGACGCAGTGACAACGAAAGTTTGACAGCCCTGTTCTAGAGCACCCCAAGGGGGAAAAAGGGTAAGCACAAATTGTTGAGCTACTTTAAACAGAAAATGTCACTCTCCCTTTGTTATGAACTCCTTGCTCATGTCTGCAGTCATCCATTATTTTATTGCCTATTCTAACCAGTGATTATCATTCAGCCAATAAGGCTGAGCAATAGGTCTTCTGCTGTAGCGCAAAGCTGATCCAAGTGCTTTACCAGCCTCAACTATATCCATATCCCTTCCTCAGCAGCTCCTCAATCAATCAATTTCTTCGACTTACTTCCAGTCAGCCGAGAGAGACATGTGAGTTCCATCATTGAAGAGGACACCAATGCTGTGGTTGGAGAGCTGGTAACCAAATCCGTACTTGTTGGAATAATCCACCCACTTGCTGACCCAAACAAAATGTTCATGGCAAGCCAGGGAAGCTGGGTTCGTCTCAGCTGGATAATGAAAAAAGATACTCATTAATTTAAGAGAAATTGTTCGTATTAGATCAAATAATACTCTTTAAAGGACTGTATCAAAGACAGACAACATAGAAAGGAGCAAACTAAGATGGCTCCTCTTCCTCTTTCCCAACATCAACCTCTAAATATGGAGGACGAATATGTGAAGCAAGAACTATTCCTTATTTATGAAGAACCACTCTCTTCCAATTCATGACCAAGTGCGAAAAGCCATTTGCACATTCAGCAGGGAAAGCTCACATATAGACCTCTATATCATTTAGTTTCCTTTACAAAGTTCAAATCCTTTGTAAACAGTGTTTCAGCTCACATGGAAGCCTTTGCATGCAAACCAAGGCTTCCTTAAGGGCAGTTCCAGCTGACACAAATATAACTGGAAAAACAGGGTTCATCCTAGCTGCTTACATGGTCCATTTTAATCTTGAATAGGATTACAATTTTCCAGTGTTCTAAGTCATAGTGAGAGATCCAAAGATAAAGATAATTGCCCAGTTTCTCTCCCACTACAAATAGAGGGGGGCGGGGTGACGATATGGATGATTAAAATATGCTGTTCCTCATTCCCCCTCCTAGTGAACAGACCGTCAACACCTGGACATTGATATTAAAAAGGACTGGGAGAGGGAAAAGTGTTCGGAGGCTACAATATAGAGCTTTGTACACCTCCTGTGCTTTTATCCTGTTATTAACTTTCAGGAGAGAAGCTCTTTCCACAGGGTCCACCAGCCCATTCTGGATTTCTGAATTAATACCCTTTACTTACCTGATGGCATAATAGAAAGACAGTTCTTCAGGAGCACAACAGCAGATTCAAAAAGAGCTGATGCTGTGACACAGTCTTCAAATACTAGACAAAAGAAAAATAATGACACAAGATTATTCCAGCTTCTATGGAGCAAGCTTAAGGAGATTCTCATTTGCGAAGCTAAAAATCTGAATATATATGTTAGGGAAATACATTTTTATTAGAAGATGATGTAAAATTGTAAGCTCTGGTTCACCAAATTAGCAAGATTGATTAGGTTGAACCTCTTAAAGCTATACCTTTTGCTGTTCCCCGCTAGACCATGGCAGAAGTCCATCTGGCTAAGATGGCCCCCACTCTGCTGTTGTTGTTTAGAAGAGCCGTGGAGATCCAGGGCCCTTGGCAAGGGAGAACAAGACCCCCTCACTATGATCCATCTGGCCTCTCGCACTTGCCATCTTTTATCTTTCTTTTTCCCGTTTCAGTGGTTTTATTCTAATTTGATTGCTGTAATCCACCCAGAGTCCTTGAAGTCAGGCTTGTTACCTGCTTGCCTATTATTATTTTTTTCTGTACTGGCCATGTAATACTTTGTCTTGTCATGTCTCTTTTCTATCTTTCACTTGGTCTTTTCTTGTAGGCCAGTTTGGTTTCTCCAATATTTAGTAAGCCTTCATGATGAAATAGCTCCAGTGCATCTTCTTTGCTGTTCTTCAGATATTCTTCCAATGACCTTTTTTCTACTTCAAATGTCTGGTGTACTTTCCATACCTAAGTAGGTTCTTTGATAAATAATATCCTTTATCTAAGAAAGGCCAGGTATAAGTTTTGGTTCTGCTATTGGACTGATAGCTATCTTGAATTTCCAATGTTATGAGGTCATCTGTTCAAATTACAATCCTGATCTCAAGTATTTGCAAGTCTACTGCTTGTCTATGGAGATTCTCAAGTCATCGAAGTCATAGTTGTCCCAAAGGTGCTTTTTCAAGAGGCAACTGGACTTTGTTTTTCTTTGAAGTTGTTTCGCTTCTCATCCAAAAAGCTTCTTCAGCTCTACTGCTGCTAGTAAACTCCTTACTGGATTTAATCCATTTAACCAACTTTGTATATGTTTAAAGATAGCCACTTCGTTGGGTAAATGTATTCTGAACATCACCATATCCTATTGGAGATAATGGTAATTCTCACCTTCACAGCTACTAGCTGTTGTCCCACGAATGGATCTGAAGATGGACTTCTGTGAACCCTCTTCAGCTAGGGTCTCTGCAGGGCTAGAGCTAGGACTCTGACCGTTCACAGGAGTGACCTTAAAAAAAACCCAGAATCATTTTAGTCTATATCCTTTTATCCATCTGATCCTTCTTTCTTCCCCTTCTGAAAGGGCCATGTAATCAACAAAGTTCCTAAAGTTAACTTACTTCATTTCCATCCACCATTTTGTGACTTATTTGCCTACAAATAGAAGTCTTTACAAGGCCCGATACCAGCTTAGAGATGTCATCTTTATCTTCGGAGGAAGTCTTCTTAACTGTGGAGGGGGGGAAAATTCAGAAGACTTATATAACAGACAATCCTATAAGTGACAAAATGAGTTCAAGAAAGATAATAATAAATGATAAAACCAGAAAACTACATTCAGCTTGACCACAATTCTATCCGAAAGATGATAATATAGTAATGATATAGTTGATAATATAGCCAAATTTACAGCTCCCTTGTCCATTATTTATATCTCAAATATCATATAGTAAATTGTTAAGAATGACTTGCCTGTTGCCAATTCTAATACTTCCAAAATTTCCCAGACATGCAAAGGCAACACTCAAACCAATTAAAATTAAATATTCTCTGATGATTGGTCCAAGACATGCAATCAAAAGACCACAAACTAACTGGATAGGATAGGCATGCTACTACTTTTTGTCCAATACAGTTGTAGGATTTTGGGAAAAATGTCGTACACTAGGTCACACTGCAGAACTCACCTCTAGACTTTCTTTTTCTAAAGAGTGTCTTTGTGACCTTTACCAATAGGCTCTTAGCAGGGTTGGGGGGGCTCAGTTCGGGCGTCATCATGCAGCTGCTGGGTGGGAGCTTATCAGGTGTGTATGCCTAGAAAGTTAAAAGTATTAGTAAAATTTAAATTAAACGTCGGAGCAGAAAGCATTCATTATATTACATTTTCCTTGCTTTATCAGAACTCTCTTATGCAGGTTTGAGATTGGGCCATTTTCATTAAATGTTCCACAGTCATGGGTTTTAAAATTCTGCAGAAGGTTCTGATTTAAGAGGTAAGAATGTAACAATCAGATTGTTCAGAAAACAAAAGCCAGAGCAAAGAGCAGAGTCATGTGAGCGCAAGTGTTAATTAGAAGCAGGATGTAATTATCTAAATTACAATCCAGGCAAGATTCCAGGAGTTCACACCCTTAGTAATAGGGGCAGTGATGTTCTTTTGCTGCTAGGGCCCCAATGATGGCTTCACCTGAAAACGTCGCCTCTAGAAGGGCAGTATCCAAACAAAAGATGGAGATATAACTACCATCTTTGTAACAGCCCAGTTTGTGGTCCTGGCATTACTGTGCCAAAGTTAAAACAATGCACTTTTGAAAGGGCTGCCACTCACCTTTGTGAAAAACTCGTGGTCCAAGATTTCTTCCAATGTGAAGCGTTCCTCCGGATTGCGTTTCAAGATGCCAGCGAGGAGGTTTTTGGCCGATACAGAAAGGAAAGGAGGAAGCGTATATACAACATATTTGATGCACCGATAGGTCTCCTTGAGATCTGAAGTCTCAAAAGGCGGGTTTCCACATAGTAAAGTGTACCTAAGGTGTGGGAGGGAGAGAAAGAAGAGGGCAAAAGATGAATGCTTAAGGAGATTGAAGGATACCACTTCTCTGCAGTCAGCACTGACAGGCTCTCTATTAGCACTTGACTCAGCAGCAACCATGGAGGAAGTTGATGTTAGACTACACCCAACTTTAAGTTTTCTCTGTAATCAAGCTCATGAGACATTGCTATTCCTCCAAGTGCCTGCAGACCGGAGGCACATCCGGCTGGCAGATGACAGGGCTCCTCCATGTGATCAGAGCTAAGAATCTCTTAGGAACTAAACTTTTCTGGAATGAATCTGAGCTGAAGCACAGGGAGTTCTTCCCTTGAGTGGCTTCTCAGTGAAGATCCCTCTCCCCTTTCTCAGCCTTTAGAAGTACATTTTCCATATGTGCTGTGTAAACAGGAAACTGTGGGTAACCAAAGCAAAGCAATCTAAAGGCTCAGACTATTTTTCAAGATGCTCCGGAAAACTGCTGAATACCACCTGAGAGTTAAACAGTTACCCTGTGCGCTGCAGTAAAGCCACTTTTTTCCATTTGTTTTGAAGAAATTTAAAAAGCAGATCATTAAAGTTTAACGACAGCACTAATGTTATATACATTTATGCTTAAAAACACATGGCTCACACGTAGTTTAAACTCCGTGATCTACACATAGTCTAGATAATCAGCTGAGCTTTTTCTTGAGGCTAATTTTTATAGACTGCAGGAACAAGGAACTAGACTGTTATGGAGACCTGGTATATTTGGCATCAACAAGAGAAAGTGGATGCACTTTGTCATCAGCTCCTTTTAATGCCCTCAAGGAAACATTTTTGGACAACCATTTGTCTGAAATAGTATGTGGTCCAATTGAGCAGGAGGTTGGACTAGAAGACCTCCATGGTCTCTTCCAACCCTATTATTCTGTTACATTTCATCAGAACACTGTATGTTATAGATATACGGAAGGAATGTCCCAAGGTGCTTTTTCAAGAGGCAACTGGACTTTCTGGTTTTTCTTTGAAGATGTTTTGCTTCTCATCCAAGAAGCTTCTTCAGCTCTTCCACAGAAGGAGTATTAAGATTTGCAGAAATCAAGAGAGAACTAAAATGGGCCTCATACAAGTTACTGCCTCCATGAAGTCCATTTTGACTTGGACTTACATGGTACTCAAGGAAATGATTGATTTATATATCCCATTGCCAGCTATTTGTCAAAACTTGGGGAAGGCTCAAATAATCTATTTTGTGATTACTTTGCAGTTTCCCCATAATACTCTGCTGAAACTGGATTTAATGGCTAGAATTTGGCCTTTTGCTATATTCTATTTATTTTACTAGAATTTCTATTCAGGTTCTTGGACCAGTATAACCTTTGGCCTAACTTCAGTACTTTTAAGTGACAAAACAGCAGACTTTTAAATGATGTTATATATACATGTACACGCACCTATTAATGCTTACTATTTTATTTACCCACATGAAAGAGCAGAGCTCCACAAACGCACACTGCAGAAGCAAATAATCAATCGTAAAATTTAAAGCCTAGACTTACATGACACAACCCAAAGACCATACATCTGATTCTGGCCCATGTCCTTGTCGCACCAGCACTTCTGGAGCAAGGTAATTTGGAGTACCACAGATAGTCCTGGAGGACAAAAGTACACAGTATGAGAAAATGAACTGAGCCTAACATTTCTGCAATTCCCTTTCATGCCTTCTATTCAACTTGACAACATATTTATTATGCCAAAGGACAACTTTTCCCAACTTAGTATCCTTCATGTGGTCAGGCTAGGTAGAATTTTCAGCTAGTACTTAAGGGTGTACATTTAGGAGGCATAGGTAACTAAAGGCAATGATCGTACTGCTGCCATCACATAGCAGGTCGAGTAAATAGGACTGAAGTGTTCCCTCCTCCCCAACAATCCCAGCAAGATAGCCTCTCAAATTAGGCAGGTATTTGTTAAACGTAAGTTGTCAATACCGGGAAGAAGCACAGTACCAGTAAATCAAAAATGAGCCTTTTAAGAAAAAAAATATATAACCAAACTATTTTTTATTTTGAAGTTCCCCTACTGCTAGGGGTGATTTTTTTTTTAAAGCTATAATATAACTTGATCCATTCATTGTTAGCTCTTAGGAGAAATTAAACTTTTCATCAAGGGTGCCAGAAAACAAAACACGTCTTGCCATTTTTATTTTGTCATTTCTTGTATTCTTGCAGCTGGGCTTCAGAAATCTTCCTTCTTCCAGCCATTTCATAAGTCATACGAACACATTGCCTTGTTCTACGAACAGGACACGCAAGAAGCTTTTTCACAACTTCCCAATGAGGAAGTATGAGCCTTCTGCACCTAACAACCTGTGCTGGTAAACTGACACTGCTTTCCCACTAATACTCATTTCTGACCGGTACGATTGCCAACTCCAACTGCCAACATTTGCACGAAGCGTAACACAATATAAGCTTACCCATTGTTTCCCTCTATGGAGCAAACCACAAGGTCTCAGCCTTAGACATTACTACAGACCCCACATTGTTTCTTCGGTGACCAAGTTCCAGGCTGATGCAAAGGAGTCTATTTCAAGTCCCTTGGCCCCTGTTGCGCTCAGATTCTTCCCCTCCCTCCCAAAACGCAGCTGCAAAGAATGAAGCACCAGGACAATAAAGCTCTGTAAAAGAAGACGCTTCACCCTTACTTAGAATAAAGAGCGCATTAGAGATGGCAGCACAAGAACGCAGTCCCAGACAAATATACGGCAGGGACTGGCAACATGGCCCTGCAAACACTAATGTTTGCATTGGTCCACCCCTTCCAATTTTTCTAACCCATCATAGACTCCTTTGAAAAAATAGAATTTAGAACTTCCACTAAAAATCTCCTGATTTTCAGTCTTGGGGGTGGGGTGGGGTAGAGAAGGGTTAGGCAACTGGGAGTTATTATGCAATACAGCAAAGGCCTGAGAATTTGCTGATGCCCGGCATAAAAATGTTGAACCACTTACTTTTTTCTCTGGTCTGCAGGCTCCTGGCGAGCAGCCAAACCAAAGTCACCAACTTTCAGTTCCATATTTTCATTGATGAAAAAGTTACCTGTGGCAGACATATTGGTTATTTGCTTAGTTTTTATTACCTATTTCCTGCCTTTCTACCTCAATTTGACATTACAAAAATATTCTCAGAGTTCATGCCTCCCTGCCTCTAGGCCAAGAAGTTACTAATCCTATACACAGTAAGTGCCATGTAAATAAAAAAAAATTAAACTGAGTACATTTTAGCATTTAGAATCCCAGTTTTTGCTCTTTTTTTTAAAAGAGAAGATCTTAGCATGCACATTTAGAGAGATTATATTGTGTCTCCTTAAGGCAATCTCATTCTCAAAACAAATACTGTAGTTAACAAGTTAGATATATATTTTTGGCACAACTTATTTTACTCATGAGTAAGAGAGCAGCTGTGCTGTACATACCCAACTTGAGGTCTCTGTGTAAAATGCCTTTAAGGTGGAGGTACTTCAAAGCAGAGATTATTTGTTTGAGGTAATACCGAACCTCTGGCTCCAGGAGGGTATGGCGGGACTTCCAGATATGTGCCAAAGACTAGAACAAGACATAATTAATCATAAAGAGGCTACAAGCAGACTGCTATTTGGCGCACTGTTCATAACTCAAGTTCAAATCCCCACTCCTCCGTGAAATTCAGGAGTAAATGTGAGCCAGTTATTAATCTAATCTAATCTGCTCCACAATTCTTCAATTTGATGAGATGGAAAACTTTAAGCCATACTGGTGGTTGGTGGCAGAAAAAGAACTATACATACATGGGACATAGACATGATTGTCTGAGTTACCCATGAACCTCATGACCAGTAAAAGCAATAGAAAGGGCTTCTCCTCAATCCTTTATATATCAGGCATGGACAAACTTGGGTACAATAGATTTTATTATACTGTAACATCTTATCCACCTTATGGTTATGCTAGCTAGAGATGACAGGTACTGAATATATTAATATCTCGGTGGTCCATAAGCTGCTCTTCCAAGTTCTAATATTTTCCCATTCAAACTCAGTCTAAAGTGTTCAAGTATGTTTCCATTTGATCCTAAATCCTCCTCCACATTCCCATCTAATCTTCTTAATGAAGTTATGGTGTATCTACAAGTTTTTCTAACTTTTTTCTCAGACTCCAAATAAAATCCGTGCAATACTTTCATGTCCACTTTCCAAAATTCAAGATACTCAAGTGACTACAAATTTTATCTTGTGGGGACAGTGAAATATGTTAAAATGTATATGAACTGCACGAATGAAATTTGGTTTTAAACATTAAGAAGGTTCACCAAAGAAATTTTCAAATCTTAATAGCCATTTCTAGCAGAGGTCATTCTTCTCTTAAGTAATGGCATGAATTCTGATAAAACATCTACAAACACTATTTCAACAAGTAATCCTTGGTGGACAGTTTAATACCCACTCTGATGTACCCCAGAGCAACTGAAGCCATTAAGATGCCAAAAGTTGACACTGTTTATATGAAATTAAAGTGCAAATAAAGAACAAGTAACTAAAATAGAACAAGTGGTACTTGTGGTAGTCCTCATGTCTATACTGAAAATACTTCTATGACAGATTCTTACAAAGAACATTTTTATCACTCTAAGAATACTTTCAAAGCAGAAATGAATTTAGGAAGACAAGCAGGAAGCATTCAAGTGGCAAGTTGCAATACACACCTTCAGTATTGGTAAGCAACCTAGAAGTGAACATCTTTACTAACAACATTGTGAACAAAGTTTACCAAAAATGGACCCTGCAAGATGATAGCACCAAATCATTGTTCCAGAGAGGGCATAACCTATAAACTATAACTATATGATCCATAGGGGAATGCACAATGCTATAAAATTTTTGTTTCAACTGGTCATGTGATAGCAGCCCTAGTTTCATTGCCCAGCAGAGAGCTTCCTAAGGCTTTGATGAAACAATGATGGTGAGAGACTGTTAAGGCATCAAAAGAACATACATAATTGTAAAAGGAGGCGGCTATAATATAGTAAAATATGCTTCAGGGAACACATGGCGTTCAGAGACAGAATGTAACTTAGTACTCACTTTCCGACTACAATGCTCAAGGAAAATATAAATGTTGTCTGCATCTTCAAAATGATGTGAGAACTTCACAATATGTTTGTGATGCAAATCTCGGTGTAGTTCAATTTCATTGATGATCTGAAAGAGTCACCAGAAAAGTTACAGTTCAGAACCAACATCCAGCACAAATTGATCACTTCATTTATTCTCAGCCTGCTCAGGCCTCAGTCACATACCTTCTCACGCTGGTGTGGTTTAGCCACTCTGCTGTGAGGGATAACTTTCACGGCATATGTTGTGTTGCTTGAGAGGTCAATTGCTTCATAGCATCTTGCAAATCCCCCCTGCCAATCAAAAAGCAGAAATTACCTATGTATGCTGCAGGACAGGGTGGATTTGATTTGATCAACTTGATTTAAATCATAATTTTTAAAGAGCAACTGTCATCCCTGCTACTCCTCTGACCTGCTGTTGCAGAATATATAGCCTCATGCTACATAACTAAGCTCCATTTCATGCTGAATAAACTATTTATGTATCTTAAATAGAAAACTATCTTTAGATAAATTTTTATTCCAAAAGCATTATATTAAAATAAATTTGATAAAAATAAAAGAAATCCGATTTAAATTTTAAAAATCTGATTTTTTAAATTTTTGTTTAAAATCGATTTTTATCCACCCTGCTGCAGGAACTTCCCATTTTCCCATGATGCACAAGTAAATTATTGGAAGGCACTTATTCAAGACACCACATTATTCTGAATATAATATTCTGAACATAAGCCTGTAGTCAAGGTTCTTGGCCATTCTTATTTTTTTTTTAAACTTCCTGCCCCACCACCTCCCTTGCCCTATGCCAATTTGCGAAATTAGCCAATGGGCCATTGTTAGAGAGAGAGAGACATGGAAAGACAGAGAAATGTAGAAAGCATCTACAGGTCTGGTCTCCAGGTAAAAGCTTCAGAGAGGAATAACAAGCAGGAATATTCTTTGTCAAATAGATTAATGTCCATAATAGCCTATTTATAATGTAGAAGATTTTCTCAGACCTTCTGCTTTTTGTGACAGCACTGAGCAATAATAAACAGACCTAAAACTCCAAGATAAATACCTTGCAAAAGCACAGCAGAAATGGTATGAGAACATAATTGCATAAATTATGAGGTCACCTAGATATATCTGGGCCGTGTTTAATGTCAAACTCTGATACTTTGTGATAGAAAGATGAAAGATAGAAAGATGAAAATGTGTCCAAAACTTTTGCCCATATTTGTCTCATTGTACCTATGACTCAAATGCATAACAGATTTAAATCAGTTGGAGATAAGGACAGTTCAGGAATCATATTCTGGCTTACGGTCATTCAAATTTTAACCACAAAACAATTACTTATAAACAGCAAATACAATGGTTACGAAACCTAGAAATTGAATCCTATGATAAATAGCTAAAATAACTTGGATTACTTGGCTTGGAGAAAAGATAGTCTTCCTTAGAAACTGTATCCAAAAAAGAAATTTAATTTTTAGAAAGTTATTGGTGGCAGCTTGCTGACAGTAAAATAATATGTTTCAGAAGATAATATGCTTCTTGGAAGGCATTCAACAGAAGTGGGTGGCTAGAGATACTCTTGATGCAGATTCTCACACCAAGGCCTAAATTTTCCAGCTCTTGTTCCAAATGTTAAAACAACATGCTTGACGTGCTGACTACACAATGAAATATTTCATTGCTTCTAATGTTTGTCAGAAATGTGCAGGTACAAATTTGATAAATTTGATCCAGCAATTTGAAATATACTATTCTTTCTTTGTTATGTATTTTTTTAGCATGTAGTTTTGCCTACGGCTTTGGAGCTTTACATTCACGCCTTTGGGTTTCACTTTACTCACCGGTAGGCTTTTTTTCAACAGAGAATGGCTAAGCCCTATTCATATGACACCCAAAACAAAATTACTCTCTAGACAAGTTTTTCAAGCAGCATAGAAAGTACAAGCTTGGCTGCACCATACTCCTTTGTTTGAAATAGCTTCACACCTAAACAACATTTTGGCCAAGACAAACCAGTTTCTCTGCACCAGAGAATCCTGGCTTGGGTATTGTCTTTACAGAAGCAATTTAGGCTAGTATCATCAAAAACCATTCCCAATTAATAGCAATAAGAAAACAAGTATTTCCACACACTGCCACATTCAATGCAAAAGATTGTTTTTCTTGATATTAAACAAAAACATCACCACAGCCAATGAACAGACACATTGCTTTGTATAATGTAGAGCAAACACAACCAAAAGTTGCACCCCTTCTATCAAAGTATGATTTTTGAAACAGAATCAGTTTTCCCGGTAGAGATTTCCAGCATAAATGCTGCTGTTTTCTCCAACCCCATTCAGAAAGCTAGTTATGTATTTTGCTCAACAAGTATGCCAATTTTGTATGATCCAAAAAGAAAAAATATTTTAATCAAAATATTCTTGCTCTTGTATTTTGAGAAACTCTCCTCCGTATCCAATAATATATAACTCAGCAGCATCTACTTAAATAATAGCCTTATGGCATCTTAAATATAACAAATGCCCTTTTAGTGTGTAAAGTCCTGTGGATCACAGTGTGCTTCATGAGATGCCTGGACTATTGTCACAAAAATAGAGTACATTCTGATTCTGTTAGGATAAAAAGAACAGAAATGGCCATTATCAAAACAGTGGCAAAATGCGACATAGACCTATTTGTACTGATCACCCATTCCTATGAAATCCACTTCTAGGTACAGCCTTTAAAAATTAAATAAAGGCATGCTTCCACGAGTTATGCTGAGAACTTTGCAGTGCAAAACCAAATTAAGAAAGCATACAAAAAACCTCTTTGCTTAATCTTGGAATTCATCTTTAGTTCTATTTTCACACGGTCATATTGCTCCTTTATTGCTTCATGAGCATTAAAAGACAGCTATTTTGTTTCTAAAGAAAACACTTGCGAAGCCTCAAAATACTAGAAAAACATAAGAGTGGGTTCACGCATGGCACGAAATCAGTGATTTATTTAAAAAAAAAAACATGGCTTGGTGGAGAATGTCATAGTCACATTATGAGTATAGAATTCCACAGCCTCCACCAGCAAGCACTGTAGCCTTGTTCAACGTGATGCTGTTAAATACATTGAAAATTAGTTGCTAACATTCCCAGCCAGCTGAGTTTTCAGTCATAAATCACAAGGCTTGAAGTCCAATGCAACTGGAGAATAAACATACTGGACTGCCTTCAGATTCAAGCTATTCCTATTGAGTAACTTGATGTACCGGTCTGAGCATGAAAAGAGTCATGTGAGGATACAGTCCTCCAAATGCCTTTGGCATTTATGCCCCACCTTTTCTCTGGGATGCTCTGAGTAGTTTATAATGAGATAACCCTCAGAAGTCTGAGGATTAGGCTAAGCTCATAATAATTCAAAAAACTCCATATAAGCACAATACAGATCAAGGCCACCCACTCCCAAATCCAATTTCTGTGGCAGCTATTTATTTTTTTACCAGAATTCATAAACCATTAAGTTGGGGAGATGGTCAGCATATAAATTAATAAATTAAAAAAAAATGGAAGTCTAGTAGGTGAAACTCATATTTTTATCTGAAGAATTCTAAACCCAGAAATTTTAGATATCAAAGCTGAACCGAGTTTTCAGTCTTCATAACCCAGAAATCCATTGGCACCCAGCCACCTTCTAATTACACTGTATTAAATCACATTTGTTTTGCTAGTTTTATTCTATTGTGATCACTTATATTACTGTTGCTTGCTTAACCATGGTTTATTAAATAAGCCACAGTTGGTTAATTGACACAACCCTAAACCATAAGTCACATAAACTACTAGAAGTTGCCCACTAGGTCACCAACTGTTTAGTTTTTGCTAATCCCTACAGGCAGCCAAGAGAGAAATTCTCTGCCAAGGTCAGTCTGCACAAACCCCCGAGAAACATAGTTGTATTAAAATTTGCTTGCTGGCAATTACCGGTAAACTCAATTTTCCAGCATCAACAAGCCAACCACAAGAATTGATTCACATACAACCATAAGCCAGAGTTAGAATTCAGTGTCTTGTGAATGTAGCCTTTAGCCTACAAATCCTTTTCGCAGTTACCGAACTATCTGCAGGATGGCGAGACAAACTATCGTCTATCTCCTGTGCATGTGTAACAATAGAGTAGCAAACTAACACAGGCCCGGATTTCTTTAAAAGAAACCTCTTAGAGAGAATTGAACTCTACTAATGGGAAATCTCTGACACTTTTAAGGGAAGGAGGAGAGGGAAAAGAACGCATAGGCTCATGCCGGCGGCAGAAGAACCAGATCGTGTAAGAACCCACGCCACCCAATGGGGAAGAGCACAGCAGGAGTCGTGCCCAGACAGGCCTGTCGCGGATCAATCGAAATCTTGCTGGGAAGGAAGAGAAGAGCCTCAATCGGGACGAGACAAATAACCCAGGCCAGGCGAAGGGAAGCTTTTCGCTCCCCCATCACAAAAACAATCCTCAACTACCACACTTATTATCACGTTCAATCATTCCCAGCACAAACCAGAATAAACTACTCCTTAAATTCCATTCGTCCTCTCCGTGAATTCCATTCGTCCTCAACCCTTTATGCGCCCAGAGCGGGAAGCCAATTTGGCTCATCCCTCGGACACGGACTGCAGAGCGGCCGAGGAATCGCGATCGCTCCCTCCAGCGAAACCCTTCCTACCCGTTGCAAAGGCACCGCACGTACCTTGCCGAGCAGACGGCCTTTGTTGTAGGATCTGCCCGTGACTGGGTCGCTAATAATTCGGGTGGGTTCGGCCGGTTTAGATGTCTCCATACGGGTGGGTTTAGGCGTCTCGATCGCGGGAAACGAAGGTCTATACAGATCCGAGGCCAAAACGCGGTCATTGAAGGGATGAGAAGGGGGGAAACAAACGGGCTCCATGATAGCCCGGCTTCTTCACTCCCTGCGAGGAGGGGAAGGAGTCGTCGGCCCGCGTCCCGGCGCTTTCTCCCGAGCGCTCCCAAAGACACGTGCCGCGCCGGCAAAGGAAGTTTCATCTACTCTTTCTGCGCCTACAGTCAGGGAATCCCGGTACTTTTATCAATGAGTGAGTCTGACGTCATTGAATAGGAAACCCCACCCGCCAAACTAGAGGGCGGGAATTAGCCCTTAAAGAACCCGTCGCCTCTTTTGAAACAAAAGAGAGATGCAAAATATTCCATCCGTCTTCTGGAAGAGCAAAAAAAAGTGGTGGTGGAGGGGGGAGACCCGGAAAGCTGCATCGACGGAAACTAGAGATAAAATTTAGAAGTGGCGTTTACAGCCGCCGGGGAAAGGTTGCCAGATTAACATCTGGGGTTTTCTGCTCAAATATATACCGGTAGATATATGACTGCAAAATGGGGACCAGGATTATGGGGCAATAAAGACTTCAATAAAGGATAATGTTTGTAGCTCAGGGTTGAAATGAGGGGTCCTTGGTGCTCTCTGAGCTTGCTTGTTTTCTTGCAGACGTTTTATTACCCTAACTATAGGTAACATCGTCAGTGCTAGTCTAATACAGACTTAGTTGTCCATCGCTTTGCTCCTCTCTAGAGACCGTTTGGAGTTTTGGTCTCCAGAAATTGTAAGTCTACTTGTTTTTCCATCCAGGAGATGGAAAACATCTCCGAGATGGAAAATGCTGTTTAATGCTGAAAAACAGCTGCCATCTTCGGGATCTGAAGAACAGACCTGTGATACAAATCTAAATTCTACATATCCAGGATTGCTGCTGGTTTGATTCTGCCGGTTGCAAAAACTTTTAACATAATCAAGCATATGTATTTAATTAAACTTAGAATATTACACGTCATGTGGACACTGTGGATTCACACATCACCCTAAACTATAATATAGTTTGTTTGATTTTAACTTTGTGTATTCCAGAAACTCAGCTATTGTGGTTGGCAAACAACAGCAGTAGTTTGAATTAACTGCTGTGACTTAATTGTGATTTATTCAAGTAAGCATGGTTAAAGAATCGTGGTTTAACACATGTGAACTTGATCCCAATTAATGGTGATCGCATGATACATTTAGCCATGATTAGTTTTAGTGTACTTATCTGGCTAGATTTATGCAATACATTGGCTGGATTATACTATCATATGGCTAAACCCCACCAGGCTAACCTAAAATAAGTTTGGCAAGTCAATGATTCAATGACTCGTATGAATCCAGGCCTGGATAACCTTGAGCCATTCACTACTTCTAGTCTAACCAGCTGAGGCTAGTTTTTAAAACCATAAGACAATAATTGTATTGGATATATATTAGAATCATTGTATAATAATTAGGCTAGATATCATGTAACTTAAAAGAGCATGATATTGAATGTGCAACTGATGTGCAATTATTTCCAGATAAGCATTTATAGTGGAATCTGAATTGCTCACTCACTCATATTTTACAGGGCCCTTATGATGGTATTTATTTGTAATCCACTATATTTCCACAGTTCTATTTTTGTCTGATTCACTCAACAAAAAAGGCATGATTTTCCGGAAGCACAGAATACCAACCCCATTCCAATGTATCTTAGCATTATGCTTATCATTATGGGTTTGCTATAAGGAGTAAAAGTATAAAAAAACCATCAGCATAAAACACTCAATTAAATATAGCAGTATCATTTTATTACCATTTTAAATCATGTTACTAGGATTTTTTTCTTTATGTATATGTGAAATACCGTATTCCTTATAATTATACATACATATGTTTGTGTATGTTAATGTGTACTGCCAAAAGTTCCTTCTGAGAGTTACTCCCATTTTGACTATTTTTAAATTCAGTATTTTTTTTAAATATACCCACAATATTTTAATACAATCTAAATAGTTAATTTTTAAAAGTAATAAAACCAGTGACAGATGCAAAAGATTAAATGTGTTTCAGCAGTGGTGGATTCAACTGGCCAATAAATTGGTACCCATTTCAAAATACACTTCTGAAAAACTCAGAAAACTAGCATAAGGATTGTAGTAAGGCAGAAATAGGTGTTTTATTGCAAAAGTGCAGTAACTCCTAGCTGAGTGAAAATCCATAAAAATTCTGCTTAAAAGAAGAAAACAACTATGATCTACTAGCATTGAGTCCAAGAAAACTGGGTAGTTCAGAAATGAGAAAAACAAATAAATTGAAAGACGTCAGCAGGGAAGGAAAATGCCATGAGATTAGAATTGTAGGCCCTGTTTAAAAAATTAATATTCATAATCATCAACCCAGTTTTGCTACTTGGAAATATCTCCTATTGGCATATTTTTCTGTATTGTTGTTTCCATGTATATCCCATTTCTCCCCCCCTTAATTTTTTTTTGCAGATGGAAGCAGAGGGAAAAAAAATGGTTCAGTTACTGTGCAATTTGAGGTGTAGTATCTGAAGCTTGCCAAATTATTTGCCAACTAAACCAGAAACTTCCACAAATACCACTACCCTATCAATAATTACCATTTGCTGCCCTGTCATTAATTCAATGATTAGCTGCCCAAAGTAATTGTCTTAGTGGCTGCATTGGCCTATAGAATACTTAATTATGATTAATTTAACTACTGTCTATTCAATTGACCCAACTTTTTCAGTTCACACCATACAATGAGTTGCAGACAAACTTTGTGGGCTGTATTTGGACAACACGGTTGGCTAGTTTGGGGCCCAGACAATTAAACCTAATTACATCACCCACTTTACTGAGTCAACTGTATCCCCAGCATGTTGTTAGAACCCCAAAATGCAGGCATTATGTATAGGGTTGTTAATTCCTTTGGGATTCACATATTGTTGAAGTAGAAGAAAATGTTAAATTAGCCCACTCTTCTGACCTCTGTCATAGAGATGAGTTGTTCCACAAGAAACGAGTTGTTTCAGTCACTGTATCCACTGTCATTTGGACAATTTCTCCCCTGAATGTTGGGGTTATGGGTTGGAGGATAGAAGTTAGGCAGGGCAAGCCTGGCCTCTCTCTTAGTGGCATGAACTCCAAGCCCAATGAGCCTTCCTGAGGGCTTTAGTGAGTCATGCAAACACAACCATTCTACCTCAGGGTATGGATGATCCGCCCCCACCTTTTAATCACCATAGCAACCCTGTGAAGTAGGTTAAGACTGTGGGACTAAAGCTAATTATGTGATGTATACCTCTTTTGCTTTACATTTCATGGGTTTTCAAATTTATTTTAAATGTAAACTTTAGACAAGGCAAGTCGCCACAGGAAAAATGTGTGTGTGTGTGTGTGTTTCTTTCTTTTTCGTAGGTTTTATGTGTATTTCTCTTTAGCCAGGTTCTTCCTATGTAAACCAAGATTTTATGCAGCCCTAGTTCAGTGAAATCACAATCCACTAGTTTCTAGTTTTTTTCTTCTTCTGGCAGCCAGCAGACCCTTTGCTGCCCATTGATTTCACTGAACTAGGGCTGCATAAAATCTTGGTTTACGTAGGAAGACCCTGGCTAAAGAGAAATATCTATCTGTCTATCTATCTATCTATCTATCTATCTATCTATCTATCTATCTATCTTTTCTGAGGTTTCGTGCTTCCTGGAAGCACAAAGCCGAGAACACCAGCCTGAAGATGACGAATGAGACTTCGTCGAAACGTTGCCAAGATACTTCCAATTTTACGCGGGAGAAAACCCGAATAACCAAAGACCTACATATATATATATATGTGTGTGTGTGTGTGTGTGTATGTATCTATGTATGTATATATATGTATGTATGTATATGTGTGTGTGTGTGTGTGTGTGTGTGTGTGTGTGTATATACACACATTTCATTTGCTTGTTAATGTTATCTTAAGGTTAACATTAATTGTTTGGTACATTCAGTTGACTAATTTAAATAAGTTTGCCTAACCTGCTGGCCCATGATCAGGCCCTGATTGAGGAAACCCCAAGTCCCTCCCAGCTTTGGGGTGATTAGCTCTTATAAAAAATACAGCTGTAAAAACATCCCCTGGAAGTTGTGCAGCTTGCTTCCCCCACGGTCACATGACTGCATGCTGGGCACGTGGGAACAGGTCACCTTTATGACCAGTTATGGCATTTTGAAGTCATGTGACTGTGATTCACAATGGGTGGGGTTTTTTTTTTGCCAGTTTCCAGCATTTTTCTGACAAAACCCTCCCATTTGAACATACTTATAATTGCTGCCTTCACTTTCACTTAACATCTATTGCAAAATGGGTCATATAATCATTTCACGGGGCACCTTGATTTACAACTGTAATGATTTACAACTGGATTTCTGGTCCCAATTGCAATTGTAAGTTAATAGCTACCTGAAAAATAAGAAGTTTTAAGAGTAAGAAAAATAAGAATACGTTTTTGCCTCTTGGTCAGATGACATTTTTGTTTATAAAGGTATAAATCAAGCAATTGGAAATGAATGGAAAATAGTTTTTTTTGTCTGCAAGGTCTCACCACAGTTTACTATGGGCATGATTTAGAATTTTAATATGGATTTCTAAGTTCATCTATTAAAAAAAAACACCTATTTGATTATTGTTTCCTTTAATTGTGACTATCTCAAGGGTAACAGAGAATAGAAGGATTCCAGGCTGGTTTTTAATAGGTGAGTAAGTTTGTAGTTATGTCACTTCTGCATTTTTTCCAACTGGTTCTTGTATCACTGAAGCACAAGACCAACACAAATTACTATAGCAACAGTACAGTGGAACTGAGATAAAGAGAAGTGGTTTCTGTTGAAAGGGAAAGTTTTTAAAGCCACAGCAACTCCTAAATAATTAATCTTTACAAAATTTGCAAGTGAAATATTGCCAAAGTGATACATACCTGTGTGTAAAATATAGCATTCTAGGTATAATAGATTTTTTAAAAACCCTAAGAATTAAAATAATTTGCGCTATAGGTACTGTCTGAAACAGACGTTCACTAGATTCAGAGTGGTATGTTTCACCCCTTCCATTCTAGAAGATACTCCCACAGAAGATACTCACTTCTTGTTCCAATTAAACCTTTTAATATGTTATTTCCAAACCACTTTTGATTCTTCTATGGTATGTGGATGCCTAAATTAAGACTGACCATGATTTATTAAATAAATCAAAGTGGATAGGTTCATACAGCATTCCAAGCCGGCCTTCCACATTAAGATTTAATATAATGGTATGAACCTAGCTACTCTATTTTCATAATGATTTTATATGCCATTTTATAAATTAGCTTACTTAAATGTAACCATTAGTCTGGGTTCAAACATGCAAATCTACAAACTAGGTAAGCCAAAAAGAAGCATGGTTTCAGACTGTGATGGTCTCTATAATTTAACTGCTGTTTGCAAAAATGTTTAGGTTTGGAAACATTTTGGTGATGGCACCAACCCTGGAATTCCTTTCCCTAAGCAGCATTGTTTAAGAAAAATGTAATAATTTCCTTCTATATTTTAGCTTCCCTTCACATAGAGTCTGGTTTTAATTGGTTGTTTTGACCATTTAATATCGATCCCATTTTCTAGCATCAAGGGCTATAGTAAACCACAACTAATTACACATTTCACATACCACTGTATAGGCTTAAGTGAAGTTGGAGCTCAATATTTTATGAACATAGTCAATTTGTCGTTTTCCCAGTAGCACAGTATTTACAAGATGGGGTAGAGACATACTAACATCTATCTTGCGTAACAATCTGACTAGCAAGCCAACACCAGCCCCAAGTCTGTACACTTGCACAAATGCTAGCTCAATGTCTCATCTCTTTGCAGTAAGTTTCGGACCAGTGGCTCCAGTTTATCAATACATGTTCTTCTTTCATCCACCAGTTCTGAAAACTACTTTTGCATGTTTACAGTGTAATTTAATTTGAGCAGGGAAGAATCTAGTTATGGAAAATACTAACAGCTACATCATGGGAGATCGCCTCCCTGCTTTCAACTAAGGAATTAACATAATAATAAAAAAACTTGCATGTCTCACATCATAAAGTGTTAATGATGAAACCATACTCACATGTTAGTTGCTCTTTATATACATATATGGGTTCATGCATCACACTTTGTCACTGTTTGTTAAATAAGCATGATAGCCTAGATTTGCACAAAACACTAAGCCAAATGAAATCTATTGCGACTTAGTATTATGTATGGACCAGGTTTGACTAGAGGAAAAAGCAAAGGAACTTTCAGAAGTAATTTGTTGTAAAAGCTAGTCTTTCCCAACCTGATGCCCCCAACAGGCATAAAACTATTGTCCTCTTTACTCTCAACCATAGTGACTGGGGATAATGGGATTTGCAGTCAGTCCTGGTAAAACTAGAGCACACCAATTGGAGAATTTAGCTGCCAAAATTCTTCAATACTCTCCAGAACTTATCTGCAACTTTTTCCTAAAGCCACTCAGGGAGGATAGAAGTCTGATCTCTACAGGAAGATTGTTCCAGAAGACTGGCATTGCTTCCTGGCTCCAGCTCCTCTATTTCTTTGGGACGGGATACTAAGAGCAATTGCTTCCTAGATGATCAGGCTGATTCAGGTTGGGGCAGGCAGTCCTGTAGGTATCCAGGGGACAAGTCATAAAGTACTTTATGGATCAAAGCCAGCCCTATAAATTATAAATAAATAAAAGGAGGTAGTAGTATTGAGTATATTTGCTATCTTGAGTTATATATAAAAAAGGCAGAATATGGAAATAAGACCTGGGAGCAGGGATGGGTTTCACTTACCTTTACCACCGGTTCGCCCTGTGTGCACACGCTCACATTGCATGCACCCGCACATGGGCCCAGCCTTCCGTGCATACGCTTTGCTCACTCATGTGACTTCCGAACATGCGCCCGGCCTCAACAACGTGCCTAAATAGCACTATTTGGAGCTGGGGCAGGTGGGCGGGAGGGTTCACCTGAACTGGTGCGAACCGGCTGAATACCACCTCTGCCTGGAAGCTTATTGATGGTCAGAGCAAGTTTTATTTAGTTAACTGGATCACTGAGATCCCAATAGCAGAGAAGATTTTCTCCTTAAAACATTTCTATAGATCCTTTTACAGACTATTTCTATTGATAGCAACTGTAAGCAGGGAAGTCTAGTTTCTTCCAAAGAATTAATGGTATTGCAGCAGTGATAAGACGCTGCCATCTACCGATAATTAAGAGAATTGTGCACTTTATTCTCAACATTTTTGACAATACCATCTAGAGAGAATCTAGTTCAAGAAGGCTAGCAAAAGTCAGACTTCTGTGAGGTTTCCCCCTCCTCGCTAATCATACAATGACACACTGGGAAGACAGCAAGTTGCAGAAACCTAGCAGAGTTAGGGCTTTTCCTGCCCTTTGATATCTTGGGAATGGATAAAACAACTGTAGCCTCGGTTTTTAAGGCAAACAAAGCCTGGGGGTGGGCGGTGGGGGTTTATAGTTTTCTTTGATTATGTGCAGGGGAGGTTTAATTATTCCTTTAAGAGTGGTTTGATATGTGTGAGCTGGATTATATATAAAAAGCTGGCATGGAATAAATTTAATTTTAAAATGGGTAAATTCCATTTTAATATGAACTGGTCCTTTAATAATAATACTGCTTTGAATTGACTCCAGCCTTTTTAAAAATTTGTTCAATTAATTTATCCGAGGGATTCTTGACAGTTTGATTCACATATTTTTTATTCAGACTATTTTGACCAGATGCAATTGCTATTTCTGAAGTCTCACAATGATCAGAGGTTTTGGTGGAATTACAACCAAATCCTTGATTTCTTTCCTCTGAGATATCTTCAGCATGTTTAATGAGTTGGTTGCAACCACTTTATTATTGGGGATGATACATGAGAGTTAAAACATCAATTCTTTTGGTGTTGATTTTCATATTACTGCCACTTGGGGGGACTAAAATCAAAAGAATTATTTATATGATTCTGGATTAATCACTTGTGTTAAAATTGCAAATATTCTTTGCAGCTATTTCTCCAAGATTTGGAATCAAGATTTATGGATCTTTTTCAACATGGGGCTCACTAAAAGAAATAGAAACCCATCACACTGGGATAGAAAAATCTATACTGATTTGCAGCAATGGATTGTTGTTGTGTTGCTTGACAAGAAATTGACATATGTAAATCCTCATAAATCCTGGACCTCTATGCACCAAGCTGAGGGTGAAAGGAAGGCAGCATGCACATGGACTGGGTCCTGGGAGGTTGTGAAGACACAATTGTGGGTTAGTTTCCCTTTGTCCCTATGCCTGTGTGATTTAGGTGACACACATTGTTCCCAAACCCCACATTGTTATTATTCTCAGCAAAACATTAAAAAATATAGTATAGGTATACCTGGCTCAATAGTAGTACGGTAACTGTGAGAGGGATCTTGGAGTCCTAGTGGACAATCACTTAAATATGAGCCCGTGGTATGCTACGGCTGCCAAAAAAGCCATCACAGTTCTAGGCTACATTAACATACTGCATCCGGTTTTGGTTGCCACACTGTAAGAAAGATGTTGAGACTCTAGAAAGAGTGAGGAGAAGAGCAACAAAGATGACTGGGGGGGACTGGAAGCTAAAACGTATAAAGAGTGGTTGCTAGAATTGGGTACGTCTAGTTCAGTGATGGCTAACCTTTTTGCCGTCATGTGCCAAAAGCAGGGGGAGCATGGGAGGTCGTGGGTACGGATGCCCACATCCATAATTCAATGCTCTCCGCCCTCCTGCGCATGCGCATGTGACCTCCCCACACGTCCCCCTGCTTTTGGCACATGATGGCCCGGTAGGCCGTTTTCCCGCCTCCCCAGGCTCCAGAGGCTTTCTAGGAGCCTGGGGAGGGCAAAAACAGCCTTCCCCATCCTCCTGGAGGCCTTCCAGAGGCCAGAAACAGCCAGTTTCCTGACTTCCGGTGGGACCGGAAGGTGTGAAAATCAGTTGGCCGGTGCGGGCGTGCGGGCATGTGCGCTGGAGCTGAGCTAGGGCAACACTCGTGTGCCCACCAATATGGCTCTGCATGCCACCTGTGGCACCCGTGCCATAGGTTCACCATCACGGGTCTAGTTTAATGAAAAGAAAGACTAGGGGTGACATGATAGAAAAGTCCAATATCTCAGGGGCTGCCACAAAGAAGAGGGAGTCAAGCTATTCTCCAAAGCACCTGAAGGCAGAACAAGAAGCAATGGATGGAAACTAATAAAGGAGAGAAGCAACATAGAACTAAGGATAAATTTCTTGACAATTAAAACAATTTATCAGTGGAACAACTTGCCTCCAGAAGTTGCAAATGCTCCAACACTGGAAGTTTTTAAGAAGAGATTGGACAACCATTTGTCTGAATTTGAAATGGTATAGGGTTTCCTGCCTGAACAGGAGGTTGGACTAAAAGTCCCTTCCAACTCTGTTATTCTGTTCTGTTCTATCATTGTTATATATTGCTTAATCATTTATTTAATTAACCTTAAACAGCTGGGTTTGCATAAAAGAGCCAATTTGGTTTAGTGATTTAGGCACCAGGCTAGAAACCAGGATACGGTGAATTCTAATACTGCCTTAGACATAAAAGCTGGCTCAGGTGACTTTGGGCCAGTCATTCTTTCTCAACCCACAATACAATTCCTTTCACAACTAATGGATCAACACTCAGTTCATCTGGGGGGAAAGAGGATCTGCACTTGAGGAAAAAACTAGAAAAAAATCAATATATTACAATCCACAACAACTGCACCCATGCAAAATATTGAACAAAAGCAGCAGTATAACAGCTTAGCATAGTCTATAACCTCAGCCTTTGGGGTGATTCTAAGATAAAAGTTAATTGCCATTTTTCTTTGCCCTGTTTTTTCCTACTGAGATTTTAGTCAGGTCATGAGATTATATCCTCTGTGATCATAAGATTGTGATGATAATGATGATAGCATTCTTCCATTATGCCTTATGAGAGGCATTTCTTCTAACTTAGGAATGGGTAATATGTGTCTTTGTATAATGTTTGAAGCATTATACTGGACAAAGGCAGTATTTAGAAGGTTGCAAAAGCTGATCACATGATCACATGACCCCAAGGCACTGCAGATATCATAAATATCAGTCAGTTGCCAAGCATCTTAATTTTGATCATGTGGTCATGTACGTGTGAAAAATGGTCAAGTCACTTTTTTCAGGGCTGTTGTAACTTAGAAAGGTCACTAAGTGAACTGTTGTAAATTGAGGGCTACCTGTATATGTCAGAGAGAGGAGACTGTTTTGATTGATGTTATCCCAGGACTTAGATGGTGCTGTAAGTTAAACTGTGGTTTCTGTAAACCAATCATTTTAGGATGCAGATGCCAACTTCCCCTGGTTCAGAAGTTGAAGGGAGTTATTTATTTCACTGTATTTCACTGTTGTTCAATTTTAGCTTTTATATTGAACCTGCCTTCTATGATTCCTGCTCCTGTTCCTATCCGTGATATATATCAGCATGCTAAAGTAGTATTTTCCAGACCCCCTTTTCCAGTCAACACTAGAGGCAGCACTTTTTGACAGAACAAGTATGGCAACAGCATGTGAATGGGGATTAAACTTCCTGCAGTGGCTCCTTGCCATTTTTTCCAAGGAAATTGAGATCATTCCACTTTTCCCCTGCCCTATAAGTTAGTGCTGTAATTCCAGTTCTGACAGATATTTTATTTAATTCTTCCTCTGCCTTTCATTTCTGGTATTTTTGGGAGGAGAGGGAAGACACAGCACAACCTGGCACTATCTCCTTCACCGAAATGAAACTACTGACTACTCTCACTCCCCATTTTCACTATTTTTCTCATGCCTTTCCTTTACCTGCGCCAGGAATTTTTCAGGGAGTGCCATGGAGGTCCTAGCTGAAGAGATTTAACATGCATTTTCTACTAGCATGTCTGCAATTTAGTGTTTGGCAGAGTATCCAGAGTGATCCCCAAATAATGCTTTTTCCATTGTTTGAAGATCTGCCTTCAAAACTCTCCTCAGACTTGCCAAACATTCAGGTTCTTGACTGAGGAATCCATCTTCTGTGTTTGAGTTCTGTTTGCCATATATTGCAGTTAAGGTGGGAACGACCTCTGGATAAAGCACTTTTTATTTCTATTCTTGGCATAGGGTGTGTTATATTTGCTATGTTGATAATGGTTCTGATTTACCAATTGCTAACAGTGCCTGCCCATAAAGAAAGCATTATTTATTATGAAGTTTTGGCCATGCAATCTGTTTCAACTTGAAAGATCATTCACCTATTTTTTTCTCTTTCTCTTCGTTAAAACTGGCCAGTAATCAAACTGTAGCAAAAAGTAAATCCATCTAAGCCAGAGGTCATCCCACAGTTTCTAGTCAAGAATTTCACAAGTTAATTATTACTTAAAGAAATACTTTTTGTGCATATTTTCTCTATAAAAAGTAAGTTAAAACTAGTTTGTGGCTGCCTGATACAAACCAATCCTTAATCTGTATGGCAGTGGACTATTAAACTAATTCTGGGTCCCAAAATTATAATATGTGTTATAATCATGATTGCATAAATACAATCTCATTTTACAGAAAACTAGTTCAGATAGACAGATGACTCCTGTCTCAGTTCAATTAGCTGCATTTTGAATCTAGTGCACCCAAATTTCCATCTGCTTATCAAACGTACGCACATCTTTGATTCCCTTCTGAATTGCTTGCCTACAAGATTCAGAGACCTGCTTGTTCCTAAGCACTTTGCTCATTCCAACATGAACTCAAAAAGAAGATTCATTGTTCAACTTCCTGCTTCTTTTTGCCTTCTCTCATACAGTAGCCCCAGTGTTGCAATAAGGCAGGGAAAGCCAACCTTTTTACAGCTGCAGGTTGCCTTTCATTTCATTTCATTGGCTTGTTAAGAGCTTTTAAGGACAGGAGATGGCATTCTGATGTTATCAAAGGAGTGGAACTTGCACTGAAATATGGAATACATAGTTCATTGTAAGAAAACCAACAATTTGCAAGCAACTTCTTTGTAGGCGGGAAGCTACGGTCAGAATTCAAATCTTAATATGCTTCCCAGGAAGGACTTTTTTGTAAACTAGCTGTGCAATCTTCGCCTCTTTACAGCATCTTTACAGCGGTTGTGCTTATAATTGGAGCACTGAGCATTATCCATCTGAAAAGACCCCAAGTCAGTGATTTACCTGGAGAGGGTCTAGGACCATGATGGCGAACCTATGGCACGCGTGCCACAGGTGGCACACGGAGCCATATCTGTGGGCACGCGAGCATTGCCCTAGGTCAGCTCCAGCGTGCATGCACATGCCAGCCAGCTGTTTTTTGGGCCTTCTGGGCCCACCAGAAGTCAGGAAACAGGCCGTTTCCGGTCTCCAGAGGGCCTTTGCGGGTTGGAAAGGCTGTTTTCGCCGTCCCCAGGCTCCTAGAAAGCCTCTGGAGCCTGGGGAGGGTGAAAAAGGGGTCTACCTGGCCCACTGTGCCATTGCGTACCAAAAGCGGAGGGAATGCGGGGGGGTGTCATGTGCGCATGCACGGGGGGGCACATAGAATTATGGGTGTGGGCATGTCCGTGTATGACCCCCCCCATGTTCCCCCTTCTTTTGGCACTCAATGTCAAAAAGGTTAGCCATCACTGGTCTAGGACAACTTGCTACAGCCAACTCACCACCGGTATTAGATGCATAGGCCTTGACCTATACCTGCTTTCATGTTGGAAGTCAATCCTCAAGTTCGTTTCCCCTTAATAAATTAACTCTGACTCGGTGTCAGAAGGTGACCCCTTTTTTATTGTGCATGATAAACAGTTGGTGGATGGGAATAATATCTAAGGTGATATTTTTTATTATGAATAGTATATTTATCTGCTCACCTTTTAGCATCTGACTCAATAATTAGTTAGATTCACTCTACAACTGTGTTACTAACTTAACAACTGCAGTGATTCATTTAACTGTGGCAAGAAGGAAAATAAAATAGGGCAAAAGTCATTTAACAATGTCTCACTTGCAATAGAAATTTTGGGCTTAATTGTGGTAAATCAAGGATTACCTGTATTAAAAATATTAGTTTTTCTGGTTGTACTTCTTGTCTAGACTAATTCATAAAGCTGACATCAACCTTGCAAATCTGAAGTTACATTTCTTCTTGGTCACCTTTGTAGGGTGACCTACAAAGGGAGGATCCCTTCTGAGATATTTGCCATATCTACATTGCTATTGTAGGCTAAACTGCCTCTTATTGGCAGCTGCTCTGGCTCTTCCCTGTGTCAAGGTTGCACCTACCATTACAGGGGAGATTTCATATCTTTGTTAAATGTTAATATATATTGCTATATGATGTGCTAAATAAATACATATTCATATTTTTATTCAAGAGTGGTATCACATTATTACTGCTAACCCTATGGAGCAGTGTTTCTCAATCTCAAAAATTTTAAAAAATGTGGACTTCAATTCCCAGATTTCACCAAGCAGCATGTTAATATTGCAGTTATCCGATTGAGTGAATACATTGCTGAGCAATTAAAAGGCATTGCTTACCCACAGTCTCAACAAATGTAATGGCAGGAGAATTATTTAGGCCATCTGTTAGCAAATCATTAAAATCTTTAAGGTACTTTCTCTGACTGAAAAAGTCAGATTTGGATGTGGTTAATGAGATCCTTCAGAAAAAATGAAATATGAAGTTTAAAGAAAGAATATATGAACCAGCGTAGGATACAGTGGAAGCAAATATGGTTTGCAACAATAAAATGCTACAGAAAGGTTTACTTACTGAGGTTAAAGTAAACCAGATTTAGTTTTTCTTTCTTTGTTTCCTGATTTTAATTTACTTGGTTTATTACTTCTCACTCTCTCCCCTGTATTTTGTGTTAACTTACTTAGCCTGAAAGGAAATAGCATGATGGGTACATATCTATTATGTGTGTACTGTACAAGTAAAGATTAACAGTTAGGAACCAAATTCAGTATAATCTCCTGAAATTTCAAAAGAATCCTCTTTGTAAGCTGCTGTCACTTAGCCACTGCGATTTATGAAGAATAATTTGTCCTAATTCTTGGATTATGTTATTTATCTATGCAGGGTTAGATAGACTATTAGACAGATTGCCTATCTTATTCACCAGAGAAAATGAAATGTACAGACTAAGGCCAATGGAGTTAATTTCTCAAACTATTGTTGTTTTGGATTACTGTAATTACAATCATAATACAGGTAGTCCTCGATTTACAACAGTTCATTTAGTGACCGTTCAAAGTTACAACAGCACTGAAAAAAGTGACTTATGACAATTTTTCAGTTACGACCTTTGCAGCAATCCCCATGGTAACATGATCAAAATTCAGACACTTGACAACTGTCTCTTATTTATGACCGTTGCTGTGGCCCAAGGTCACATGATCACCTTTTGCGACAACAAAGTCAATGGGGAAGCCAGATTCACTTAACAACCCAGTTACTAACTTATCAACTGCAATGATTCACTTAACAACTGAGGCAAGAAAGGGCATAAACCAGGGCAAAACTCACTTAACACATGTCTCATTTAACAACAGAAATATTGGGCTCAATTGTGGTCAAGGATACTACCTGTAGTATCCGCCCTCATGGAACCAACCACAAAAATATGTGGTTTAAATATGACACACAAAAAATTATGGGCTATTTACTGGTGAAAGGTGAAAAAAATAAAATAAAATATGTACTCAGATTAGTCATTCCTGGTGTAGGACAAGGCGCCCATTAGGCTCGCCCAGAACTCTTTCTCAGGAGAGGCGGAAAGCGAGTCTTCCTGGATTCGAAGCCCGCCACCCAAAAACTCCGCCGGAGGACGCTTTGGGTTCTCGAAGCAGGCGAAGGCCCCCAAAGCTGGCACAGACAGCCGCGAGCGCCGGCGGGAAGAAGCGTACAGGCGCCCGCCGGCTTGGTTCTCCCTCCTCTCCGCCAGATGCCTTTTCCAACAGTTTCTCGGGCGGCGGGAGGGCCACGCCCCGGGGAAGAAGGCAGAGCCCGACGCTGCCCGAGGAGGCTCGCTCGGCGAAGGAGAGCGTCCCTTCCCGAGCCTGAGCCAGGCATGGAACAACTTTGACGGAGCTTCCCGCGACGCGCCGGGACAATGGGACTGGACATGGTCCCGGGGGCAGGTGAGTAGCTGGAGATTCTCCAGGCTGGCCCGAAGGCGTCGCCCGCCATCCTCGACGGTCAAAGGGCTTTCGGAGCGCGCCTTTTTGAGAAGGGAGCGCGAAGCCTCACTAGCGGGGTGCTGTGAAAGGACCTTCCTTCCCTCGCGCAGGTCGGCAGGTGTCCCAGAAGGGGAGGGCGTCCCTTGGGGGCAGCTTCCCTCTCTTCCCTAGGAGTCCCGCCGAGACCAAGCTGTACTTTTCCGGACGCGGCTTCATGGAGCTGGGATGGGCAGGAGAGTCGGCCCAGTTGCAGCCTGGCTGGACGTTGCGGGGCGGGTGGGTGGCGGCAGATCCGCTCGGGGCTTTGGGCTTTATTCCCGGCGGCACCAGGACGTTTTACAGGCCGCGGCTGGGAGATGCTTTCTGTTTATAATCTTGTATCCTGGGAGACCAGGCTCCGGTTATTTTGAGAAAGAAGAACGCCGAGGTTTTTTTTGGTTTTTTGCAAGCGACTCTTCAAGAAGCGGGCGCGAATTGTTGCGCAGCGGTTCCCTGCGAAGAAAAGGCCATTGAAGGGGCATCTCGAGTTACTCCTCCGGCCTCTCCAGGGTATAATAGTACCTGGGGTGAGATCCGTTTTCTCCTCTTCCAGCCAGCCATTCGCTCATTTCCAACCCCATTTCCTGCCCGGGGGGTGGGGTGGGGGGGGAGGAAGGGAGACGGGGGAAAAAAGTTTAAAAGCACCGTGTGAAATGCAACAAATTCAATTCAATTCAATTCAAATCTTTATTGTCAACATATGTACAATGAGATTGGTTGAGCTCACTGAGAAACCAAAATAAAGTAAAAAGATGCAAAAGGCCGGCCCGTTTTTTCAGAACGGTGCCGGAGGCTTGAAAGAAGAAAGAAATAAAACGTCTCTCATCGTTACTGCTTGGCTGAATGAAGTATTGTACAGCCTGGACAAATAAAAAGGGTATCCCTTTTCCAACTGCTGTCAATTTTCTCGGCTGTTTCCCACAGTCTCTGACTTGCTCTTCTCTAGGGTCAGTTGCACTTCCGGTGCTGTAGAGGGCAGCAGGTATCCAGCGGATCACTATTCAAAATCTGGGGTGATTTTATAATTTGCAATGGAATGATAGTAACCAGAACAGCACAAAAGTTCAGTAAGGTCGCATTTGCATTTCACAATACTGTGCTAAAATAATTACATCTGTTGAGATACTTTTTTTAGGTGTCATCTTTCTTCCCAGATAAAAGGTCTGGGCTGATGGCACGGAATCTACTATTAGGGGAGTCCCTAATGGTATCTTGTTTACTGGGGCCTGCAACCTCCACTCTTTCTCCAAAGAGTTGCTAGTAAGGACCTTTCTGTTGGCTTCAGACTGGATCCCAGCACTGGGAGTTTTCTGATTTCCCAGAGTGATTAAAAACTTCCTTATTCATTCTTCCATCCTCCTTACCCGCCTTCTTGAATCATAGGAGAAAAGAAAGTGAATTCTGCAATTTGCTTGGGTATGGCTCCTTGATCACACAAGGAAAAATGAATGCCTGATCTATTGTCTCTCCCACCTCATTTGCATTTGTACGATGAGG
Source organism: Ptyas mucosa (assembly GCA_012654045.1). NCBI lineage: Eukaryota > Metazoa > Chordata > Lepidosauria > Squamata > Colubridae > Ptyas > Ptyas mucosa. The sequence continues at coordinate 20,539,769 of WNWU01000004.1, forward strand.
AGCTAGCAGGTGCTTGTAGCTTTAAAGTTGGAGATAATGACTCTATTCACAAGACCTGTGCAATATCTCGGGTGTAACCCTAACCTGCTTTTCAAAAGCAGAAGAATTTTTGACTATAATGTAAGTGGTAGGGATCAAGGCAGTAGTGGGTTTCAAACCCCGTTGCTACTGGTTTGCTCGTGGGCACGCGTGCACGCATAACTTTTGTACATGCACAGAGATGTTCGGGCAGGTAGGTAGAGCCTCCCACCACTGCCGCTACCAGTTTGCCCGATCCAGGGTGAACCGGTAATAACCCACCACTGGATCAAGGAGTTCAATCATGATTCATTTACCTACTCCATGCAATAATGCATGATACGAATATTCCAAGGATTTGTTTCCGCTTTGAAGGCAACCATTTCCTGCCCTTCTAGATATAACCAGAAAACATATTGAGGTAACTTTTCTCTTTACAGGAAACTTAGATCAGTGATTCATTTGCTAATCTGAAAGCAGTTTGTGCTTCTTGGGATACGTAATTTTTTTAAAAAAAACAGTATTAGAGGACAAGTTCTTATTATGTTTGAGGTTCCCATTGTATACACAAAAACAGACTAGTTATCAGTTGGCTCTATCATCAATAGTAGTGAGGAGATAACATATTTCACTGCACCCAAGGACAGCAGGCCACTTAGGGACATAGAGAAGAGCAAATAGCATAGGCAAAACTATCATTTACCAACTGTTGCTGTACCATCTATCACCTGCATGCTCTTTGTTCAAATAAATGTGCAATTGAGGCAACAGACATCAGCATGTGCCATGCAACAAAAGCAGCAAATGGTATAAACTGCCTTCCTGCTCAGTCAAGGTCTTTTCTCAATACTGTCAATAATACGTTGGGAAGACACCAAGTGAAACTAGCAATCCATTCCAGCAACAAGCAAAGATCACTAACATTAGAATAGTAACTCAAGAGAAACTGTTACCAATGCCAGTGCCCGCTTGCTCCATATAATGGTAATGCTAGTTATGAAAGAACTGCAAACAAAGAGATCGCAGGCTGCCTTGTGAATATCACTGATCAAATAGAATACCCAGGATCAGATGCTTCAAAAGAAATTGTGCAGCAAAAGCATGTTTGTGGAATAAACTATCCATTTAAAATCCAGGATTTTAACAACCAGACAGTGTAGGTTATATAATTATAATTCCCAATAATTAATGGGAAGACTTTTGTGGGAATGGAATAAGATACACCTTTCCCACAAAAGTCTTCCCATTAATTATATTTGTCTGACTTATCATAAATTGATACAATACTTTTGAGTACTAAATTATATAGCCTCCCATCAGGTTATCTGTTCTTTTTTCAGTGGGAGGCAACCAGTGCCTACTAAAAGCTTGGGATTATAACCTCCCTAACCCTTTTTTATTTGGCTATGTTTATTTGTATTAATGGATATAATAGTCCAAAATATCTAGTATAAACATATTTCAATTTCCATTAACATCAACACTGATGGGACTTAACCTTAAAAGTATAATGGGGTTTCTGAGTTTCTCCCTTTATGTTGTAAATTCTTCTGAAAACTATTACTTATTCATTCATTCAATTTGATGTTGCCTGACTCCAAATGACTATTACTGATCTTAATATTCTATTTTAATAGAATAATTAAAATAATATTCTATTTTAATAGAATATTAACATCAGGGATGTTTGAGAACCAAGCCTGAGAAGGAAAAGCTGATGTCATTGGTCAGGAAGAGCTAGGGTGGGATCCTATTCTGGCTCAAGGCCTGCTAATTGTTCTGCGGTATGTAGATTAAATCAGTGTCTCCAGCACAGGGGCTACCATACCACAACTTCCGATTGAACACAATGGCAGAAGGAAAACATTACAAAATCATAGCAGTGATTGGTTCCACATTAAACCTGGTTGGAAATTATTGGGAGATGTTAACATAAAACCAATTAGCTCTTCCTAAATGTTGCAACACAACTTTCCAGCAATTAATCTTACATAGGCCTGCAATATCTTTTGAAGGTTTCAAGCTTCTGTTTCATTTGCAAGTGCATCCTGTATACACTAACTATACAGTACTTGAAAATGTTAAATGCTTTCATGTTTCTTCCTATTGTACTCTGTGTGTTCCTAGACAAAATGATTATAAAAGAATTTCTATTCTAATATTGCAAAATATAGTGATCAAAGGGCTTAACTGTTCTTTATTAATTATGAGGTTTTAAATGTAGATGTGCAAAAGTTTCATAGAAAGAATGTCTATAAATTTGCTTGCTTATGGTTCAGATAACATCTTAAATCAAAGTTATAGAAATCACATTATGACTTTAGTCTGTGAAACTGACCACAGACTAAACCATCTACAACTTAATCATGCTGTGATTATTTCCTAGCAACAGGAAAGAATTGGTTGCTGTTTGTAAAGTAGCATTGTTCCTTTGGTATACAATCATTATTTGCTGACTTTAGATGAGGCTCCTGCAAAACTCTTCAACGTGTGAGAGATGAGCAACAGAAAGCAGGGCCATTTTGCTGCCCAGTGATCTGAAACAGAAGTTGAATCTTCCTTTAACAAATAGGATAATCCCCCCCCCCCCAGTTGAATGAGTACGCTAATTTAAACAGTTCAAGGCGGTCTGTGTTCTATAGTTCAACAAGACAGGAATGATCAGAGAATATAAGAAGACTCATTAGAATGACCTCTTGCTTGCTTGCTTTCATAGCAAGTACAATATGAATCAGCTGTTTTACTCTGCTCCAGCTATGGATAGCCCAAAATGGCAGAGTTCATCACTAAGCTATGATTTATTGAGTAAACAGAGTTGCTCAGTGAGAAAGATGGACAGTCTCCAAATTTGATATATAAATGAAATAAAATAAATAAAAATAAATAAATGCTATTAGATTTGTACAATATATCAATATATTCAATCATTCAATACATTTAGCTATGGTTTATATGACACTTAAACTAGGCTACATTAACTTGACGCTGTTAGTCAAAACGAACCATATTATGACTGAGGTCTTTTCGGGGCAAGTGACATCCTGTAGTATGGAAATGCTTAACTGATATCAAATTTATACACCATCGGCATATGGCATTCCTCAAGCAAAAGGCTTTGTTGCTACATCTTTTCTGGAATGAAAAAGGGGTGTGTTTTTTCTTCATAATAACACTCTTATATACAGCACCAATCAAAGATTAAGACATTCTCTTCCCAGTGGAGTTTTAGACACCTAGCCAGGTCTATGTTTTACTTTTAAAATATATGATTTCCTCCAAGCAAACAACTTCTCATTCATTAATTCACAGCTCTCCTGTCTCCTTCAGAATTCAGTTACTTCATTTCTAAAGGAAAGGACCTATCTTGTACCTATAGCAGGGTAAGGACAGACGGAAGCACACCACTAGCATTAGAAATATATTTCTCAGGAGAAGGAAGAAAAAAATGCTGTAAACAGGGGAAGTGACTTGTGCTCGGTGGGCCATAAGTTCCCTGGGTTTTGAGCTTCTCTGAGAGTTGTCCTCTGGCATTACAGTACAAGATTTATTTATTTTATTTATTGGTTCAATTTATATGCCACCCATCTCTGGAGACTCAGGGCGGCTTACAATGCGTTAAGCAATAGCCTTCATACTTTTGTATATACATGCTTAGTAGGGCTTTGCCGCCCCCCGCCCCCCCCAACGGTGTTCTTTTTTATACAAAGTCAGCTTATTGCCACCACAATCCGGGTCCTCATTTTACCTACCTCGGAAGGATGGAAAGCTGAAGCAACCTTGAGCCTGGTGAGATTCGAACTTGCAGTAATTGCAGGCAGCTGGAATGCTATTTAACAGCGCTTTAGTCCACTGCTCCACCAAGACTCCACCAAGATACTAAGAGACACAGCCCATGATATTAGCAATCATATAAATAGAATAGCCTCCTAGTGTTTTATGATGCTCCACCCCAAGCTGGTTAATGCTGTTCCCTGAACACTAAGAATTGCTAGCTTTTCCCAGAAAGTGACAAGCAACCATTTTAAAACATTATTTTACTTTGTAGATATATTGTAGTACAAATTCTGGTTATAATGAAAACATCTTCTTGTCCTATTTGGTGGCTGCAGCAGTTTTAAAAAAAGTCTTATCTGGCTTCTGATACTTCCATTGTGATTAAAGCTGCTTTTAAAAGCTGTGGGACCCACTTGTTCATCTTGAGACAAAAAGTGATGTAGTGGGGTACAGTGGAATGGAAGAATCAGCCATGTCCTGTGTCTTCTCTGAATGGAAGGAGACTTTCCATGATCATTGCAGTTAATTTGGATATATAACCTATTATTAGTGAAGTAAATTATTGCAATTCAGTTTAGAATAATTGCATTTGTCCAATCATTGTTTAATGAATCTGTGACTTAACTGCAGAAACAGTTGATTTCTAATTGCAATTCATAATGCAAATCTGTGCAAAAGGTCTAATAATTGCCATCTTTTTTTATTTAGATCAGAAGAAATGGACAGTTATACTCTTTGGTGGGATGCTATTAGCAACCAAATTTACATTTGGAGCAATGGAAAAGACCTGCAACTGCAGCACAGATATCAGTTTCCAGAAATTTAGGACTAAATTAGCTCCTGAGATATGTTGTTTGAATTTCACAAGGACTAAAATTGATACTTTGGACTGGAGCATCTTTGCTGGAACTGTAGGGTTGAAAGAGCTGCATCTATCAAACTGTGATATATCACATATTAAGAACGTAAGTGTTGATTCTTTTAGTCTGGAAATTCTGTACTTAGACCATAACAAATTAAATTGGCTTCCAGATAATTTCCTGAGACATGCACCCAGTCTGCGTGTTATTCATTTGGAGAACAATCAACTCCAGAATTTATCTGAGTCATTTCTGGAAACATCTAACCACATTCAAGAGATCTACCTTGATTTCAATAACTTATCTTCCCTTCCTTCTGGGATTTTCAAACCTTCCCTTCTCACACTTGGCCTCTCTCACAACAGTTGGGATTGCACTTGCAACTTTCTTGAACAACTAGGAAAATATATCCTTAGTTCATTTGACATTGTTTGTCACACCCCAGAACATTACTATGGCATAAATATAAAAAACATTTCCAAGGCAGAATTGTGCCAGACTCATAGACTCACAGCTCTGTTTATTTGCTTACCTCTGGTTGCTGTTCTTGTTTTGGTCACCTGCTACTTTTGCAAGCGCAAAAAGAAGACAAAGAGAAAGACAGGCTATGCTCTTCATGATAGAAAGGAATGCCAGTTGGCTACAGTGGAGAAGAATGGAACCAATAGATCAGATGATCATCAATGCTCTATGCCACCTATTATGGGTGTTCATGGCGCTGCAGGGAGTGAAAACAACTTGTTGAGAAACCAAATTTTGCTTAAACCTTCAACTGCATTGTTGGAGAGCAGCAGAGACCTTTATGAGGAAGTGGAGATTAAACTGGGGGCTTCTGATGATTCCTTGACATGTAGAAATCTTGACCAAGAAAAGTTGGGAACAACAAAACCAGTCATTGAAAAGGAAGAGACAATAGATGGGGAACCCGAAGCGGAGACATTGAGTGTTACGGATGTTCTGAGAGATTCAGCAGACCGGGAGAGACTCTACATGAACAAAGCAGTAGATTATTACAACCTTGTCCCCGGGATTGAGCTGGAAGACTCAGACCACATGGAGAATGAGAATGTTAATCTTTGCTGAGGCTGCTTGTCGGAAGAATAGGATTTTATTGTACATTAAATTGAACTATTGATGTGGAGGATCAACTAACTTATATATAAAAATGATACCATATCATGGTTTTTTTCTATTTTGCAGAACTAGACAGCTTTGAAAGGAACATCCGCTGTAATTAAGCATAGAAAAAAAAGCAATTTTAGAACAGTTTGAAAACTGGGACTAAGTGGGCTATCTAACTGAAGTTCCTTCCCAGCCCAGTTATGCTATGCCTTTTAACTACCTACTTCATGGTTTTCAAAGTTAATACCAGGGGTGAAATGCTCCCGGTTCAGACTGGATTGCCCGATCCGGTAGCGATGGAGGTGGGTGGTTTGGAGAACCAGTAGCAAAAATCCCTGCCCCCCACCCCTATGCCCAGCTGAGCCGCACAATCATCAGAGGCTTTTTTTTTTTTACTTTTAAAAGCATTTTTTCTACAACCTCTCCGGCCGAAAAAATGCTTTTAAAAGTAAAAAAAAAGCCTCTGATGATCGCCAGGCTCAGCTTGGATCATCAGAGGCATTTAAAAGAAAAAAAGTCTCTGCTGATCAGGCAACTCAGCTGGGATCATCAGAGCCTTTTGAAAGCATTTTTTTCACCAAAGAGGTTGTAGAAAAAATGGTTTTAAAAGTTAAAAAAAATTGGCCATGCCCACCCAATCACATTACTCCCCCACGCCAAGCCACGCCCACATAACCGGTAGTAACAAATTTTAGATTTCACCACTGTTTAATAATTCTCATAATTAAACATTTCTTGAGAGGAAAGGCTTAAAATAAAAACTTTTTTCAAAACCTGAGGCTTGCCAACCCCATATGAATAAGAAAGAGGAGGTCATCTGGCACAAAATGTTTCATTCCCTTTAAAAAACAACTTCCCATTTCTTAATTCACAGCTCTCATATTTTTATATTACTATACCAAGAGCCACGGTGGTACAGTGGTTAGAATGCAGTACTGCAGGCTACTTCTGCTGACTGCCGGCCGCCTACAATTTGGCAGTTTGAATCTCACCACCAGGCTCAAAGTCGACTCAGCCTTCCATCCTTCTGAGGTCAGTAAAATGAGGACCCAGATTGTTGGGGACAATATGCTGACTCTGCAAACTGCTTAGAGGGGGCTGTAAAGCACTGTCAAACTGTATATAAGTTATTATATACTATATATACTATTTATATAATATTTTATATAAATAATATATTATATAATGATATATTATTTATAATACATAAAATTCTGCATTATTTTCTACATGGCTTTTCCTTCATGGTTTTTTCCAAGTCTACCTCCTGAATTCTGACAATTCTGTATCCTAGCGTTTGTTCTTGCATATGAACTGTACTAGTCTCTCCAATCAACCCTACATGTTTAGCTACATCAACCTTGGATTGTCTCCAATTTTTTAATCACTCCTATTTCAAATTCCTGTCAGGTGGAGACACTGCCTCCTAGTGGAAAGGATTGCATAAACCCTTTCTCTTAAAAGGATTTTCTTGACTGTTAAAATATTTCAAACACTTAGCATACCCTAATTTAATTAACACATTTTCTAACCTATCCAGTAATAACAGTAATTTGCTTTCATTTGTTTTGCTTTCACAGTGTCTGGGCACATATAGCTTGGCCTTGTGCAAATTTCTGAGACAGTCTTCTTTTGGGCAGCTTTCATGATCGATCCATCAGTTGAGTACTTATGGAGAGATTTCCATAAGTTAAGTGAAGGCTAATGGAACAAAAATAGGTTGTTGGTACAAATCACATGTGAAATATCATATATGTACTTTCATGTGCATTGTGTGGACACCCTTTATTTGTGGGGTCCTTGGTGCTCGCTGAGCTTGGTTGTTTATTTGCAGATACTTCATTATCAAACTAGGTAACATCATGAGTACTAGTAGGGAATGGGGGTTTGCTCTCAGTTTATATACTACTGCAGGGGTGTCAAACTTGCGGGCCACAGGACAGATGCATCACCCGCTGGCCATGCCCACTCCCGTTTTAGCGAAGGGAAAAGACGTCACAACACGTCGCGTGATGACATTTCACTCCCTATAGGTATGAAACCTTTTATTTTTCTGGCAGTTGGAATATTTGTGATATTATACCATCTGAATCATTTAGTATTATGTACTTCACTGCTATTAGCACACTAAAATGTAAGATCTTTATCACAGTTAATTATGCTTCAAAACTACATTATATAGGAGTCCCATTTATACAAGCGCTGTTCCTTTATTACTACATTTTCACAGCTAAACAAATGTTAAGAACTGGTTCAATCAAGCCATTTACAGTTCAAATTTAGGGAAAGTAAGAGGAATGCTATTTTTATAATTTTCTCAATGTAGTCAATATTCACAAAATTAGGCACATACACTCACACACAGTATCTTAGACTAATGGTCCAAAAAATGAAGAAAATCTGATTTTTAAAAAAATCTAAACTGTAAGAAATAATTTGATACTGACATTGCTTACTGTGAAGATGGGGGAGGTGTGAATGTGTGTGGTGTACGTAGAATTGTATGTGTGTATACCTTTTGTACAAAACTGTTTTATCTATGTTATTGTAACTTGTCTCAAAAAAGAATAAAATAATATTGCTAAAAAGGAAAAGCTAATTTAATACCAGATTAAATGTATTATTGTGGAATAAATGTTTTAGAAACTAAAGAAACTACAATAGTACTTGGTTTTTTTCCTAATAATTACTGTAGGATTTTTTAAAATGCCTGGATTATAAAAAACATGACCTCAAAGCATGAACATTTTAAGGAGTGACTCTTGCCTTATTATTTACCAGTAAACCATTTAAGCCACAGTCTACAGTCTCATATTTATCAGTCTCTGGAATCTCATGCATGTTCCTTGATCAGTTAGTCCTGTTTTTATTATCCCCCTAGAATGTGGACATATAAAACTGGACATTTGTCCCTGTTAGCGCAGGATTGGGCTGGAGATAGAGTGCAGCAATGGGAAAGTTCTAATGTCAAGTCAGGAAAGCATGATATACCAATGTGTACACTCCGGTGTTGATGTTCCTTTCATTTCCTCATGCCAAGTCAGCTGTAACTACTTGCATGAAAAAGGTATTGGTCATCTTACTATATTCACCTCAGAAGTACATCTATCTGTTACAATTTCATTTCTTTCCTTATTTAAATCAGAAGTTTTCTCAGTGGACCAGCAGACAGCATTACCACTCTGTAAAATGAACTGATTTTTATTTTTATTTTTTTAAACATAGAGAATAGGAAATAGCATCATACTTAAAGGTGCAAGCAAGGCAGGATATTCAAAGGTGTTCATACTATTCATATGTACTAGTTTATAAATCTTCACTGCACAAATAATTGGTTTGGAAAACTAGCCTCATTTTTGCAGAGTTCCATAGACGTCAACTCCATCCCCATTCCTATTTACTGTACTGTATACTGTACTATACAGTACAGTACTGTACTGTACTAAGGAAAATTTTCTTGACAGAACAATTAATCAGTGGAACAACTTGCCTCCAGAAGTTGCAAATGCTCCAACACTGGAAGTTTTTAAGAAGCTGTTGGATAACCATTTGTCTGAAGTGGTGTAGGGTTTCCTGCCTAGGGCAAGATCATCTGTCACTATGGGGTCAAAAATCAGAATCCTTATGATACTCCATTATACATCTCTGCCCTGGGATTATTGATTCTGAATGAAATGACAGACTTCCAGGCAGAGTTGGTGTGCAATTTGAGGATATTCCTGCATTTTTCAGGCCCCGCTTGAGAAACATGGCAGCCATGGCCAGGACAAACTTTGCACAATTGCATCTTGTATGCCAGTTGTGCCTGTTCCTAGATTGGGAAGCACTACTCACAGTCACTCACGCCTTTGTCACCTCTGATTTGGATTATGCAATTGGCTTTACATGAGATTGTCCCTGAAGAGCACTCAGAAGACGCAGCTGGTCCAAAATGCAGTGGCACAGATAGTATTGGGTGCTCCATGGTATACCTATATTAAACTGCACTCTGTTGGCTCCCAGTAGACTTCCAGGTGCAATTCAAGGTGTTGGTTATCACATTTAAAAACCTACATGGCATGGGAACAAGTTACTTACGATACCACCTCTCCGCAGTGGTTTCTGCTCATCCCACCAGATCTGACAGAATAGGCATAATCATGGCCCCATCAGTGAAGCAGCATTACTTGAAAGCTATCTTCCCTTTCATGGTGCTTCTTCCCCCATGATACAGGCAGTCAAATATGCGATCCTTCTGACCTATTCTCTCAGTCACTGGGACCAGGGGTCTAATAGAGCTCTCCTGTGGGTGCAGGTGTATCTTTTACATTTCTAATAAGAGTTATTAGGAGCCTCAACTTGGTTTCTTTTATCTAATGGTTTGTGATTGTGTTTTGTGTTTACTGTACTTGTTTGCCACATGAGTGCCTCTGTTAGATTTAACTGGATTAATTATACACAGAGCTGATTAATTTTTGTTTGATGGAGGAATAAAAAGCAGAGGATCACACTACCCCAGCAGCAAGCAATACATGTGCAGTCAGATCACTAACTAGAGACTTCCTTAATGACTTGTAATATCTGTAGTAAAAGCTCTGTAGATCCAAAGTAAATAGTGTTGGATAGGCTTCCAGACTACTCATCACACAAACCAAAGCATCTGGCCATAACTGAAGGCCATCACAAATGAAGCTAATACAGTTCAATTGCAATTCTTTTATAAATTTAGTGGAAACAATTTTGTTCAGCCTTTTCTCATTGTTATTTTGAATGGTATCACTTCAATAAACCAGCTGTCATTTGATGGATGGAGATAAGTCTGGAGCAAAAAAAGACCCGCTGGGGAAAAAAACATTACTTGGCTTAACTTAAATATTTATGTTCAGATCAGTAAGTACTATGTGCAATGATAAACACTTTAATAGTTTCTTCCAACTGAACGGGCGTTAAGTGGTCCTTGATAAGAAATGCAGTGATGCTGACTGAGGTCAGACGAACCAAACAAGGACAAAAGTACTTTGAAGGATAGATTTACAGGCGGCAATAACTGGCAGGCCAAGAGTTTGTCATCTGTGAAATAAATTATAATCTGGTGAGATTGCAGAGCTATAAATTCTTGCCTGCGTAAACTCCCATCTATTTCCCAGGGCAATTTTAAAAAAAAAAAGCAAATGTTGGAACTATTTTTCAGGGACAACTTTTAGCATCAGTGGGACTGAACTGAAAGTACTGCATAAGAATATCAGTGCAATTCACATCCATTTCCTTTTTTTCCTCCATTTATTTAGTGAATAATGGATTATGTTTTATCACTTCTCTCTCCAGATAGAGTCCTGGTCCAATTAATATTTTTCTTTTCCTTATTCAAAAAATAACTTTTCTGAAAACTTTTTCTTACTCAAGTTTTCATCAAAAAGATGTCCAAAATTAATCAGAAGGAAAAAAACTATATAAACTTAAATGCAATAACCAACTATCCTTAGATAAATATACCACATTTTAAATTCAGAAACCAAGGGGAAGTCTGACAGAAGAAGAGAAGGCCTACTTAAAATATAATAGATGTTTTCAGTCAAAGGGCCTGGTAAGAATTGCTCTTCTGCAATCATTATTGTGAGGCAATATTTTGAAAAGATGGACCAAAAGGATTATTAATAGACTTATGCTCATGATAGATGATGAGATGATGGAGTGGTTATATGCAGATGTGTTCTTGGTGATTCCTCTGCTCCACCTTCAGAATAATTGATGTGGAGCATCCAGAGAGATGAAGGGGAACCAAAAGGGATGGCTTCCCTCTGCTTTCCACAGTGAAGAATCTCCATTGCATTCTGTTCCTCAGCTTGCAATATGATCAGTCTGAATCAAAACTAAAATTCTGGGAAAGTTCTGCTTTCCCACTGTGGAATATATAAGTGCAAAGAGTAAGAGCTATGCTTCCTCAAAAGAGGGGCAAACACATTGCACTTCTCTACCCTAAACTTTCAGAAGCAGTTTCAAGGTGATGATAATCCAAGATTGTCTTCATTTATGACCACTAGACATGAGGAGAACAATGAATGAAAATCGCTGCCCTGCCCTGGGCTCCTCTAGATCTTGCAGCAATGAAAATAACCCTGCATCTATTTCACACAAAAGAAAAGAAAAAATTGCCCTTGTCTTATTTTTAAACGCTAAGTTTATTACACATGGTCTGTTCAGAGTTTCAGATGAGTATACTGCTAGGAATCAGGGTCAGGACAGAGATTGGCAATGGGGACAGTGAATTTCATGCAGTGTAGATTCCTGCTAACTCAAGGACAGATAGATAATCAACTCAGCAATGGAGAAAGGTCTTTAAAAGATTTGTTCTATTTATGCTTCCAACCATATCTAGAAACTTTGACATTATTTTGTTACTAATGAATGCTAATGAAGTGAGTTAATTCCACACCATTAATTATATACATACTATCATATGTAGCTCTGTACTTTTTAAACATAGTTATATGCAAATCCTGTGAAATGTGCAATGACCTTTAATTTACCTGCAGGCAGCAGCTTTTTACAGTATGCCTTGTGGATTTTACAATTATGGAGCAGATGATTATCAGTGGGGAATGAGGTGCCCGACTGTATGGGGTTTATACAATTTATACAATTATTCATGGACATTTCCCTGGTTTGACATTATAGCCTATAACTCTGATACCATAATTCAGATCTGCCATTTGAGTTACAAGGAATCAAGAAAGAAGTAATGAAACACCTTAAGAATACTAATTCTGCATGAACATAAGTAAAATCATACTGTACAGCAGCCTGTTCCACTCTAAATTGGGATAGCTGAGGGGAGTGGGGGATAAGATTGACAGCAGGAACAGGGATGGTGGAAGGAAAGCCATATGCATTGATTGCCTGGTAGGCTTTTCAGAAAAAGGAGAGTATAAATCAATATTAAATGTGTTCCTGACTTAATTTGAGCCAAAACTCAGCTTTGTGTCTGTTTTTTTCTAATCTTCTGAGTTGTTTAAAGTTACATTTTCATGAAAGCTTTACAAAAGTAAGTTTAATCACACTTATCCCATGTGAAGTTCTGTAGTTCCTTATTCTTGGAGTACTGATAGCCTCCAATCTATCATTCTAAGCATTTTAATTTATTGACTACGAGGAACATATTTAAAGGAAGTTCGTAACTGATGTTCTGGTCTCTTCAAATTAGTGGGAAATTTACAGCAAACTGCAGTCCAAATCCTATGGCAGGTAAGTACTTATTTCTTTTCATTAGAGTAACATCAAGTCTTTTTTTTTCCCTGGCAGGGACACTGCCTCTTTAGGAGCAGTTTATCCCCCTATAACATTATCTATGCATGTGGTTCAGTTGTCACTAAAGCTCTACTGCTGGCTTATACATTACCCTCTTCAGCCCACCAAGCAACTCAGCAGCATGTTTAGAAATTCTTTTCTCCATATTTCCTGTTGTTCAATTATCTATTGGTTTTGGGGCAGCTCAGTGCAATTATAATGTTATTCAAAAGTAATGCCACCTGGTTTTAGGTGATTTGTCCACAGACTGTTGATTGTGGGAAACAATATCAACAGTTCACTTCCCTTAATTGTTCTCTTTCCTTCTTGGAATACCATCATTATTCAACATCCAGTCCTGCTTAAAAAATGCAAGAGGACAGAGAAGTTTCAATCTGCCTCAAAAGTATGATGTCTTTTGATTTTCAGAACTAAAATAGAGCAATGCTGCTCCATTTAAAAGTATAAAACTAAAATGAACTTGGATTGGTTCTCCTCCTTCTCCCCTTTCTGGTGTTGCCATTTTGAGAAGTTGGGGTCTCATTTTTCAGTGTTTCTTTTCCTTTCCACGCCCTTGGCTTCTTATTCTCATTCTGGACTTATTTTATCATAAGTCACAGATAGCTTACAAAGTATTGAGAAGCAAAGCAACACTGATGCTTCTAAGAGCTTTTATGTTTTTAATGGATCCATATCCTCCGCAGGTTCAGTTGTTTGCTTGCTTCCCAATGACCATAGTTTAAGATTGCAATTTGAGCCTTTCTTAATTGTTTCAGCATGAGTTTCTGTTTCAATAGGTTATGTTCCAGATATCAACCTCTCTGAGCAAGCATAGAGCACTTTCCTTGAACCAAGCAGAATAATTTGCTTAATTTTTGCTGCAGCAGTTTGCATAGTGAACTACATAGCCTTTGTAATCTGATTATCAATGATTATCTATAGTGACTTTAATTGCAGTAGCTATTCTGCAGCAAATGCCTGCAGATGATACTTATATTTCCATCCTTCAAAATATTTGGATTAAAACTCATGTTCCGTGATAGTGATAATCAGTATTTCTTTGCTCTGCAGCAGTTTCCTTTTTGTTCAGCTCTATTCTCTCTTCAAAGTGGCAAGAAAGAAAGAAAACATTAGTTTTTTTCTTTACCTTCAACATTCTTTGTTTTTGTGACTTAGTTTGTGTCTGCACGGGAGGTAGACAGAGCAGCCATGACTGTCTCATATACCTTGAAAGTGGCCAATGCTCGCTTTGGGGGCTTCTCTAAGCTGCTCTTCCGCTGGAAAGGGAGCATCTACAAGCTGCTGTACAAGGAGTTTCTGGGTTTCACTGTGCTGTATGCAGGACTGAGTGTCATTTACCGGTAGGTTGGCAATTATAATGGTTTGTCAGATATTAAAACTTAAGAGGTTTGCAAAACAGATTATTGTATCTCTGCAAGCATCCTTCTGCAAATGAATCCTATTCTAAGCAGAAGTCTGTGTGAACTATAATTCCCCTTAACTTCATGAGAAATGCAGAACGTAATGTCTTCCCACAGGCAGGGTTATCTTAACGCATGGGCCTGATGGGCACTTGCCCGTGAGCCCCACAAGCATAAGGGCCCCATACTAATCTGTGTATGTTAACCCTTCAATGCACCTTGTATCATATAAATACAGCAACTGTATGGCTTACTGAGTATTATTTTTTTTTCAACACCGATTTTGTTGGAAGTGCCAATAAAATAAATATATGTTTAATTTTATCGACCATTTACATTTTTATTCCTGCGAGTAGTTGTCATAGGGGCCCCAGTGCCGTGCTTTGTCTGGGGCCCATAATGCTGTTAAGGCGGCCCTGCCCACAGGTTTGGTGAAATAACTTTCTGACCCTGAAAGCTATGAAGCACAGTTTGAAAACAGGTGGACAATGTTCATGAGAAGTGAAAATGCAATGGGGAACTCAGTACAAATTTCCAGTAGCCCGAGAATAATTTACGATAAGATCTTAAAACACAAGAACTATAGCCCCACTTTTCCTCCAACCCTTTCATACACACATAAAATTTATTTGTTTGTTTAGAGCAGTGTTTTTTCAATCTCAACAAATTTAAGATATCTGGACTTAACCCTCCAGAATTAAAACTACGTGCTCAAAAAACAATATCAGATCAGTATGAAGTTATACTATAATGACAATCCAGTTTCCTATTCATCATTTCATTCCAATAAATGGCAAGACCCCAATTTTGTTGTTTCCTCATCCAGCCATTCAAAGGCTGATGCTCATGAAAACATCCTTATGGGAAACCTCATATTATAAGACTTATTCCTAAAAACTCCACATCAGGCTGTTTGTCCCAATGGGAGAACTACAGTATGCATTCCCATGATTGGTGAGGTATGATGAATGGGAGCTTTTTCAGAAAGACAAAAACTGCACCCATCTTGAGATCATTTTACACAATCAAGGTGTGGCAACTGTCTAGAACAGGGATTCCCAATCTTGGCAACTTTAAGACGCGCGGACTTCAACTCCCAGAATTCCCCAGCCAGCATGGCTGGCTGGGGAATTCTGGGAGTTGA
>WNWU01000004.1:20555770-20581079 GCA_012654045.1 Ptyas mucosa
TTCCCCAGCCAGCCATGCTGGCTGGGGAATTCTGGGAGTTGAAGTCCGCGCGTCTTAAAGTTGCCAAGATTGGGAAACACTGGGACTCTAGAAGGTATATTCAAAAGGGCAAAATGGAGCATCTAAAACAGATAAGCATTCAGTTGAGGAAGTATTTTTTTCACCACTGTCTTGCCTTAATGCTGCACAGAAAGCTGTGTGACAGAGACCTTTGTGGACAGAAGGGTGGGGAACTGACAAGTGACACTGGACTCTCCAATTATATAGAAAATTGCTGTAGTTTACTCTCCCCAGGCACTTAAGCATTCATGGTCAGGGGTTGTCACCATAAACAGATTCTTCAAGGCTCAAACAAAGAACTCAAATTGATTTCTCAAAATAAAACATAAAACCAAAGAAATAAATGGGTGTGGAGTCCTTGATCTCTCTGAGGTTGATTGATTGTTTGCTTGCATATGTTTTATTACCCATCTAGATCTAGGTAACAATTATCAGTTTAGTGTGTGTGGAGTTTGCTCTTGTTTATATAATAGAGTAGCTTGCCCTATTCTGGATTCTCCTTGGTAGTTTTCTCCTTGATAGTTTCTTGATTAGGGCACTGTTTTCGGCTTTATTGTTTGTCTGGTGTTATTCCCTGCTTACCTGGGTGTTAGCTGCTGGAGGAGAGATGTTCTAGTCTAAATGGCAATGGCAGCAGCAGTTTGAGGCTTTTTCTCCTCCGTTTACATCAACAGTTGCAATGTGCCATACGGTAACAGTAGAACTATTTCCCAGAGATGCCTATATTGCATGTTTAATTTAACTAGCAACTGAAGGGACTTAATCACCATAATATGCAAATGCAAACTTAAAGTATGTGTTAAAATAAAATTCTAGTTGAGTCCATGGAACACCATTTTCCATTCAATGGTTAGTTGTTGTACACTCTCTTAATATTCAGATTCTACTCACATCAAAATGATCAGATGGATCTTTAATTATTGCTTTGGGAAAGTGGAAACTAATTTTGTTTGTTAGCCACTGCTGGGCAAAACATGAGAAGGCTTCAAGCAGCCTGTTTTAATACACCTTGAATATCTTGTCTGTTTGGATATTGAGTATGTGCCATGCTAAAATTTGCAACCTGTAGCAGCGGAGTGTTCGGAATATCAATGATCATCTTAAAACACTGTTCAACAAACAAATGATACATCTAACACAGCTTACAAAAACTGACATATTTTATATCCCAACAATAGAGAATATACATACAATAATGTGGTTTGTGGAATAAAATGAACCTGGCAATCATATGATGCTAAGTCATAAACTACAGTTCACAGTGGAGATACGACTCCATAGATTATCACCCAAGTAGACTTAAGAGAGAACTTGCTTTGGCAGGGATAGGCAAAAGAACCTCAACTCTTGTTAAAGAGTTTAAAGAAGAATATTTAGTATGATACAGTCTTAGCTTGGTATTCTTTTATCTTTTCCTCTCTCTCCCCAGGTACCTTCTCAATGAAGATCAGAAACTGCTCTTTGAAGATGTGGCTAAATTTTGCAATCAGTCCACTGAACTCATCCCTCTGCCTTTTGTCCTAGGTAGGATTTTTTTTACATATTCTTGAAGCACACCTTGCTGTGGTTTCTGTTTATCTGCTTTTATTGGTCAGCTGAAATGGCAGAGATGTGATGGAAAGTAACTGGATAATTTAGAATCCTATATTACTTCCTATAAGTCAAAGGGAGAGTGCATGCTTTGCTTTTAAAAGAGGCCACAGCCAGTTCTGTCTTCTTTAGCTAAGTAGGTCCGGTAACAAGACAGACACAGAAGCCCTGGGGCCAGATCTAAGTGATAGTTCTGAACTAGGCAGAGAAATAGTCCAATGTCCAATGGACCTGTAAGGTACTATATACTTTCCTACCTATATATGTTCCTATGTGAAAATGTGGGCTTAAAAGTCTGTTGATTTCAGTAATAATAATAATTTGTTGAAGTTATATGACTCTGGGCAGTTTATTTATCTTAGGTATGATTATTAGCCTGAAATCTGAGAATTTATCCTGAATATAATCTAAATGAATTTAGAATTTAATCATCACAAGAGAGCCATTTAGTGTAATGGTTAAGGCATCGAGATAGAAACTGGGAGAGCATCACCTTAGGTCCACACACAGCCACTCCCCCCCTCTCCCCCCTTTCTGACTGGGATTACAAAATCCAGAATTCCTTTGCAAGATGGAAATCACTAGATTAGAGAAATCTGGATTAGAGAACTAGAGCTTTGAAATTTCCCCATGTACTATTTACTCAGCCTGTCTTTTCATAATCAGGAAAATGCCCAAAATTCCTTGTTTAATTTTCATGCTGTCCTTCAAGAGCTAAATGCAAAACTTTGAACTCCTTGCTTCCTAACTGTTTCTTTCTGGCCCTCTAAGTGACATTCCTCTTCCATAGATGGGAAGAAATTCTGCAGTTCTGGATAACTGCCTACTTTCTGATGTAACTCTCAAGCATTTCCTTTCCTCTGAATCTAGGAAGGAATACTTCCAGGATAATCCCTTTCATTATATGGAGCTTTGTACTTCCCTCCCCTCATCTGCCCCTCTCCTTCCATTCGAAAGGAAACATTTCCTTTGTAAGCTCTGGAGTCACAATCCACTGATGTGTGTCTTTTTTAAACTCCAGAGTTGGGATAAGGGCTGATTAAAGAGAAGGAGATGGGGAAGTAGAACATAGCCACAAGGTAAATGTCAAGGCCTGGGTGTGGAAAAAGGGAAGTGAAGGAGGAGAAATCAAGTAACTAAAATGAAAAGGGAAGTGGCAGTCTGGTATAAGAGAATTAATGCCTACATTATGCAGAATGAACATATCCAACGTTTGAGGGCAAACTGATAGTATGATGGATCTAATTTTCCTTCAGTAAAGGACTAAAACTAAATTTCCTTCAGTAAAATACAGAGCCTGTAGTACAGTGGTTTAAAGCACCCTGTTATTAACATCTATTAACATCTGCTGCTTGCAATTACTGCAAGTTCGAATCCCACCAGGCTCAAGGTTGACTCAGCCTTCCATCCTTTCTAAGGTGGGTAAAATGAGGACCCAGATTGTGGGGGCAATAAGCTGACTTTGTATAAATATACAAAAGTATGAAGGCTATTGCTTAACGCACTGTAAGCCGCCCTGAGTCTCCGGAGAAGGGCGGCATATAAATCAAATAAAAATAAAAAAATAAAATAAAGAAGGAAACTTCCTTTGCAAGTTTTGCTCTAAAAAGGACACGAGGGGTAACTTTTCAGAAATTAGTTGGTATGGTCAGTAAAATCAAGATGGTACCCATGATTGTGTGATCAAAGTTCCTGCCTGTGATGCATCTTAAAAATAGAGCTTCAGTGGTCACCTTTTTATGGGTCACAACTGCATCTTGTGGGTACCTTGGGTATTAGTTTATTATTGCTGAAAAGAATGAGGTTGTATGAACAATAACTCTCCCTGCAGGGCCATTTTTCTTTCTTTTAAGGTTTGAAGAATCTATGTCATGATCCAGAACACAGGAAACACATCAAGCTTCTCTGTTTATTCTGGTTGTGATTGTTACTGTCCTGACTCAGTACAACTGGCTGGATTTCTTGTTTTTTTTTTTTTTTTTTTGAAACTGGAAAGCATTTACTCTAGTAAAGAGATTTTGATGGCTATGGCTTTTCACACAGTTGAAGTTTTCAGACCCTTCTAAGCATTTTGATATTGAGCCTTGGTGGTGCAGTGGTTAGAATGCAGTATTATAGGCTAACTCTGCCCACAGTCTGGAGTTTGATCCTGACAGGCTCAAGGTTGACTCAGCTTTCCATCCTTCTGAGGTCAGTAAAATGAGGACCCAGATTGTTAGGGGCAATATGCTGACATTGTAAACCACTCAGAGAGTGCTGTAAAGCACTATGGAGCGGTATAGAAGTCTAAGTGCTATTGCTAGTGTTATTGCTATATCTAAGCCGGGAAACAGAACTATTCTTTAAGTGCAGCAACTCTGAAGACCTTTGGCGATTGGTCTCTGACCTTTCATTGTATTGGTGCTATCTTTATCAGGGCTACAAACACCCAGATGACCCCAGATAGCAGCAAATGTAGAGAGAAACTCATTGAAGCCATGTAGTGATGATTTGAGTTTTGCAGCCCAGATCTGGAGGTCTAAATTGCATACTTGTATTGTATATTTAATTTATCAACTAAATATATCCATCTACATATTGCATAATATATATACCTTTATTTGATATTTTGCTACCACACAGTAATCAACAATCTAACAGTGCTGTACATCTCCAGCTTTATTTTTGTAACTGATTTATTAATGTGCCTTCATCCCCTTTTTGGCATCATATAAAACCAGAAGAGCAAGAAATTTCTAAAAAGCTAGGTTGTCTCAAATCAGATGTAAAGCAATAGTTTAAAACAACAGTGATTTCAATAGCCTTTGGATTTGAAATATGTGAAACTCTAACAACCACTAAAATTGGTTACTGTCCCTCATCTTTGTACAAGGAACAGGTCGCAGCCCTTATTCTTTTAGGACCATTGAACTTCTCTTTTGGCAGGTTTTTACGTCACACTGATTGTGAACCGTTGGTGGGCCCAATACACCAGCATTCCCCTGCCAGATCAGCTGATGTGCGTCATTTCCAGCAACGTTCATGGGAAAGATGACAAGGGTCGGATTTTGCGGCGCACACTCATTCGTTATGCCAACCTGTCTTCTGTCCTGATCCTGCGTTCAGTCAGCACTAGAGTGCTTAAGAGATTTCCCACTATGGACCACATTGTAGAAGCTGGTGAGCCTGACTGGGAAGGAAAGATATAAGGCGGATGGAGTGAAAGTTGATGCAGAGAAGCTTCTCACTTTGGGCTATCGCCCGGGGGAGGGGGGATGGACGGACAGACGGACGGACAGGAATCCAGAGGGAAAACCAGAATTGATTATTTTGCAAGGCTCTCAGCCCTTGCACTGGCTCATCTACACAATGGCAGTCTTCTTCACTATGGTGCCCTCAAGAATATTAGGACTACAACTGGTGTTTACAGGGCACAAGGTTAGGGACAACTTTTATTAATGCTTTTTTTTTTAACTGCATCTCTATAAAACTATTTGGATGTAATGTTTTCTTCTTTATAAAACTGCTTTTGCTAATAGCTAATTTGGGAACTCAGAATAATCCCTGCATAGGCTGCCTATAATGCATCATGTTCTAAACCAATTTCCCCAATTTGTTGGCCTACAATTTTAGTGGACTTTTTAACTTCTCAGAATCTCCCAGGTAGGTTGGGAAAGGACACTGTACTTTACATCTTTCAAGCGAGTGGCTTTTGAGAAACTGGTGACAAAGCAAGGAACTGAGAAGGGGCCTTGCACTTTTTCAGTTTAAATTTCCTCAGCCAATAATATCGTCCCTGTCAAATGTCTGTTCTTTTAAAAAGAGTTTTATAATCCCACCTTTATTGTTTATAAATTCAGGGCAGTGAACATACCTAATATTCCTTCGTCCTAATACAGTACAAAGTATTACTGTAGTAACGTGACTGAGTCCATATTTTGAACCAGCTTCCAAGCCAATTTCTCCAACTTTCCCATATCCCCCTCTTACAGGTTTTATGACACAGGATGAACGTAAGAAATACGAAAGTCTCCATTCAGACTTCAACAAGTATTGGATCCCTTGTGTGTGGTTCACCAATCTAGCTGCTCAGGCACGACGAGAAGGGAGGGTCCGCGATGATGTGGCACTCAGATTGCTCATGGATGTAAGTTCAAGGAACAATGGAGGAGGTTATAAGTACCCAAGTTTAAATTATTCCAATTCTTGTTTTGCATCATTTCTCAGGGCTATTTTTGGCATTCTTGGGATATTCTTGCCTTCTTGAGGCCCAATATCAGGCAAAAAACCCTATCTATATAAATCTAAACAATATTATCATTTATATACATGTGACTTCAGTTTGTTGCCTCCTACATTATGATTTTAATTTCAAATATCCCATCTATGCTGCAAAATAACCCCGATTCCATGAATTGGCTGAACACACGTCTCCATCTTCTCATCTATAAGCCTAATGGAAAATTACATTTCAATTTAAAGGAAGCCTCAAATTGGACTTAGTTAAAAGCTATACATCGCAAACTGTTTAACAAAGCTGCAGATTCTGAAGCTTCTGGGTTTTTTCCATGCAGGAGCTGAACCTCTACCGTGCCAAATGCAGCATGCTTTTTCACTTTGACTGGATCAGTATCCCCCTAGTGTACACACAGGTCAGTGCAACAGAAAACATATAAACATACGTAGCTCGTGTCTGCTGCTACAGCTACCAAAGCAAATTAAAACAAATAAAAAAATCAAGAGCCACAGTGAAATATTTGGAATGTTTCACCATTTTATAAGTGGGCGGTGGACGTGCATGAAATAAAGATTTTAAGAAACTCGTTTAAATGGGAAAATGGATTGCTTAAAAAAATTGCTGAGCCCAGTGATGTCTAATACCAGACATGAATGCCATCTTCTCCACAGGTGGTCACTATAGCGGTCTATTCTTTCTTTGCATTTTGTGTGGTTGGTCGCCAATTCCTGGATCCAGCTCATGGTGGAGAACCAGACATGTATGTTCCCTTGCCCACACTCCTACAGTTCTTCTTTTATGCTGGGTGGCTGAAGGTGAGCATGTTGGCTTCTAGCAAATAGCTTGACATTTTTTCATATTACAGTAATAATTTAATAATAATAAATGGCTCAAAGCACTCCTGCCATAGGACCTGTCAATCTGGTACAGTTCTTAAATAGATTGCGCAAACTTTCACTTTTGAGCTTTTGGTTGGTTTCGTGCCAGTTTGTTCCACAAATGGTGTCACTATACTTCAAATATAGTGATACCACTTGTGGAATAAACTTGTATGAAACAAACCAGAAGCTAAAAAACACTGTCAGGATATTGAATGAAATATTAAGACAGCCTATCTTGTATTTTCCCCCAGTGAGTTTGCTGAATCTATCAACTATCCTTTCCTCCTCAGGCAACAAGATGTAGCTGGTGAAGCTCAGCTTTTTAATATTTTTAAGTTGCATTACAATCTATATACAATGTTCATTTATTTCTGCTTAACAGAACACCTTTGGACTGTTAAGGTACAGTAATGTTCTTGCTACATAGCTAACCTTTATGCATACGTAGTTACAGATTAATGTGGTTCATTTTAAGCAGATTCACAGCTATCTTCAAAATACTGAATAAATGTTCCCTCCCATATAGGTGGCGGAACAAATAATTAATCCCTTTGGAGAAGATGATGATGATTTTGAAACGAATAAATTGATAGACAGAAACTTTCAGGTGAGTCTTACATAAATGCTTAAAATAGGAAATATGCTACTTAGACACACAAATTATACCTGGTCTAGAAACTGGTGCACCAGGATGTTAACTATTGCTAGTGATTTAAAATATCCTTATGGCAACTACAAGAGCATGAAATTAATCTGGAAATCTGGGTAATCCCAGCCTTTCTCCACTTGATGCTGTCAGAGTCAGACGTATTTAATTTCAGACTGTATGGCAAAATGGCACTGAAAGCCTATCATAAGAATAATTTCTAATTGTCCCAACATCTGCTTTTCATTTTTTTCTAACTCTGTGAAAGCAGACATTAAAAGGGACAATTATGCAAACCAAAGATTTGAATCTAACTTTGAAGCACTGTAATCAATAGACATGTAGTTTCACCAGCTACTCTAAAAAAAAGAACAATTCTCTCCTTTGGCTAGGTATCGTTGCTTTCAGTGGATGACATGTACCAGAACTTGCCTCCAACTGTGAAGGACAAATATTGGAATGAATCTACAGCTCAACTACCCTACACAACGGCCACAATGGCAGAGACCTTGAAACCTTCCTTCATGGGCTCCACCTTTGATATGCGGTAAGTTTAATTGCTAAATGTGTTTGTCATCAAACAACTACCTATTGAGGCTTGCAAATATGACAACTGTCTGGTAGAATCATAGCTCTGCTTTTGTGAACTTCCTCGTCCAAATCAATAAGATAATGTGATAGATATAATCTATTATATAACATATGAATATTCATGCTGTCATGAAAAGTTTGGAGCACGTCTCTATGCAAGATAATTATTCTTTCCAAATCCTATCTTGGAAAATTTCTAATTTTCTAAAGAACTACACATTGGCAGTTCGGGGGCAAGCAAGTTTCTACTTGAAATAAATTTTAAGGACATTGAAGAGGAATAAATAGCATGACTGGCATTCATGAAAGCATCAACAAGCACAGTAATAAGACAATGTATTGATACTAGATGGAAACCAAACTGATGCAACAAAGCTCCTCCTAGATATTCAGATGTAATCTGGTAACTTTTTCCAACTAATAAATGTTAAGTCATAAACTTCCATGACCAGCAGCTTGCTTTAACCGATGCACCGGATTGAATTTTAACCAGACTAGCAAAGCTCTCCTTACAATCCCATATATCTACTATCTTCCTTCCAAGGTATAATTAAATTCTTGCTTTCATAAGCTGTAACCACCATGTCCATGAGATTTGGGACGATGGGAATTATAACCCAAGAGAAGCTTGTTTTATCACTCATGGAAGATAGTTTGCTTTGGGATCAGGAACTTGTTTAAAGTCATCTATGAAGGGAAAAAGCACTCCATCATACTATGATACAGGCTGCTTATTTAAGTTAGTCATTATACAATTAAATCAAATACAGGTAGTCGACTTACAACAGTTCACTTAGTGACAGTTCAAAGTTACAATGGCACTAAAAAATGACTTATGACTGTTTTTCACTTATGACCTTTGTAGCCTCCCTATGATCATGTAATCAAAATTCATATGCTTGGCAACCGAGTCATACTTATGACTGTTGCTGTGCTTCAAGGACTATTGCCTTTTGACAAGCAAAATCGAGGAAGACGCGGGATTCATTCTACAACCATATTACTAATTTATCAACTGTGGTGATTCACTTAACGATTGTGGCAAGAAAGGTTGTAAAATGGGGCAAAACTCATGTAGCAACACCTGTTCCTGCAAATAAAAACGAATTCTATATTAAAGCAAATTCTACATTTACTAGAAGGGCATTAAGAGCACACCAAATGTGAAATTTCAGACACCTCCCACAGGTGGCAATGTATAACACAGGTATTCTGTTGTACTCAACAGATTCACTCCAAGAAGCAATTGACTGGAATATTCTACTGGAGAATACCACAGCATGGGGTGGGCCACTATAGATCTGTCCTTCCTTAGCTCTCAAAGCACCTTTAGTGTGCTAAAGTAGTTACTAGCTAGGGTCAGACCATCAATTTATTTCTATCACTTGGCTTAGTCAGTATACTTAATTCAGTTAATTTGTACTTAGATCAGTAAAATATGGTCAGTAAACTTATTGCTTCGCCAAGAAGTCATTATCCCTGCAACTAGGTCAGTTGGAATGGAATCATGAATTATCCCGATTTTTCATTTCACTCAATTCTTTCCCCCTTTGTGTAGGATGAGTGATGACCCAGAGCAGAATCAGCAGGTCGATGCGTCACCCAGCATGAACCGCATACAGACACCTTTGCTCAACCGCTTTTATGCTGCTGCTGCCTCTCCAGCAATTAGCCTCAAAAATTTTGGGAAGGGCAACCGGATTTCCCACCCTCAGTTACTGCGCTTGAGATCTGAGGGTATCTTTTCTTCTGCCAGTCCCAACTTCAATCGGAGAGAAGATCCAGAGGCGGTTGGCCGTATCGACGAAGAAGAGACAGAGGACGAGGAAACCGGAATTAGTGAAACCGGTGCTCCTCACAATGCAGAAATAGAGAGAAAAGATATACCTATTATTACTGTGATAGGATCCCTAGATGACAGCATCAGCAGTACTGAACAGACATCTAGTTAAGATCAACAGATAATTCAAGATTTCTGGTTGCAATTATTTGATCAACTATGGCAGGGGTGTCAAACTCAAGGCCCATGGGCCGGATCCAGACCACGGGGTGCTTACATTTGGCCTGCGGGGCTACCCTGGAAACAGCAGAGCGGCCCACGGTGCGTCTGCCAGCGAAAAGGAAGCATGGGAGTGCAGCACATGGCCCTCCCAAGCTCCGTTTTCACTGGCAGAGGGTTGCAGGAGGCTGTCACGGCAGAAAACGGAGCTCAGGAGCCCATTTTCACCACCAGAGTGCTTGGGCCACTACAGGCGTCCCCGACATGAGTGACATCAAGCTGGCCACACACACACCGCCCCCCCAAGGTCAAACACAACCCTGATGCAGCCCTCAATTAAATCGAGTTTGACACTCCTGAAGTGGAGATATTTTTATAAACCAGAGATCCTGACTGTTTTCATCAGCACACAAAAAAGCAAGTATGGTTTTTTGATAAATTTCTGAACTCCTAGAAAAGTAAAAACAAAAAACAATTACTGGTACATAAAACTGGGCTCCTATGCTTTCCTTCCAATCATCCCCAGCAGCCCACAATCCACAAGTGACCTCCTTTATATGGTCATAGATCCTTTTTCACTCAAAAGTAACCTAACACGTTGAGTTCTTTGTGCCTTCTGTACTTAGCTATCTGGGGTTTTTGTGCCAGATATATTTACAGAGATATGTATTTTCTTTAATAACCTAACCAAATTTTGTTTACCTTATGATTAATAAATAATCTTTTAAAAGTGTGTGTTCTGCAACTTTTTATTATATAGGTATCTGAATAATAGTAAAATCCAGATGAGCCAAATATTCAACTAAGAAAATACTTTGCGTTAGTAATTCTTAATTTATTTCATTGGAATCCATGCAATTTCAAAATTCAACAGCATAATCTTGTTTATTCAGACATAAATCACTCATAAAACTGGCTCAATAAACATTTTTAAGATTGTGACTTGAGAAAAATATGGGCACTGAAAATTATTAATCTGCATACTAAACATAAAAGTGCTTTCAATGAAGGAGCAACATTTAGATTGCTTAATATTGTATTTAAGTTGCTCAATTTAGCTTACGCATTTGTCCAGCTTTCCATCAACGTATATTACAGCAATTGTATAGTTATATAATTTCACATAAGGTGCAAGCATTTCTAAAAATCTACCTCATCATGCCTCCATTTTCAACTGGGGAATGGCAGCAACAACAGGTCCTCTCCCAAATAAAAATGCAACAAGTTTAGAAAACTAAATAGCTTTTGAAAAGATCAGTGAGAGAAATCTCAATCAAATTGTTTTTTTTGGGGCTGCAGTTAAGTCATAGCTTGGCCTACAAGGAAACACATTTGGCGCCAGACTGAAGCAAACAGAGACTTTCTTCCAATCTACAGCCCACAACATTTGTATAAATTCCACTCCAGCACTGACCACTGATATACTACTTTGTCCCAATAAATAACCACATTAATCATTTATAAGAAGACTCGAGATATTTATTAAAGCCTGTGGGATACAATAAATGTATTCATTTGCCTTTTCTGGCCTTGATCTTCCTCAGATAGAATTCTAGTTCCTTGCCTTCCAGAATGTAACCATCTGCTCGGCCACATTGTCCAGGTCTGGAGGCAATGCAAGCTGAAAAAGGAAAGGACAAAATTAAAGGAAATGTGTCAATTAAGACTAGTGAACACGCTTCTTTAAATGCAAAATCTTTCTTGCTTTAACTCCATAGACAACTGTGCTCATCTTCTCACGTGTAGGCCTTTAAAAATTTAATGGCCTTCCTACAGATGAAGTTACCTTCAGAACTTGATATGTCACCACTCACATTCAGTAGCAGAACTGGACAAAGTTTTCATCCCAAGGTCAACTTCAAAACTTTGGTCAAACATGGTAATCACCTGACACTTGAATTTCTGGTTCTAACTTGTATAAAGTAGCAAGAACTACGCAAAGGGTCAAGCTAAATATTATACCAAGAGTTGAAACAAGTAAATACTGCCCTAGAATAATGAAGCTGCAAATTTGTCAACCCTGACTGCCACCATCACATAATTTATCAGAATAGTACATCTGTTTAACTCTTCTGCGGTGTCAAGCAAGCTCAGTTTTCTGTCTTTTACATCTTACCAAGTAGCTTTCCTTGTTGGAACTGCTCCTCCAGGAGGCTACTGATCTTGGCATTCTTTTTCCGCTCATCATATTTCTTTTGAATTTTCTTTGAACGTTTTTTGTTTAAAATTTCCTCCTCCTCAGGGGTCTGGAACAAAAGCAGAAGTATAAGTGATTGTTATTTCCCATAATTTCACAAACACCTGAAACACATTTTGAGGTTGTAAAATTAAAGGCTAGCATTGTGTGAAATGGTGTAAACTGTTCTGCACATAAAAACAACTTGTCTATGCCTAGACCAAAACATGTTACGTGCGTAAGTGGAAGGGAAAAGAAACCACTGGGAAGACTAAGGTGGGAGAGGCCATTTTATCAGGATGGCCATACTACAAAGTCAGATTAACTTTGGTCACTGCCAATTTCCACAGCTTGAACAGCAGTTTATTCAAGCAGCCTATCACCCCCATTTTCCAAGCACCATTTCCCCCCTCTACTTCCCTATAGCCACCAATGCCCAATTCCTTGTAGTCAGGAAAGAACTGGAAATACAAGAGTGCCAATTAGATGTGCAGTGTCAAAATAAACAGATAGTGGCAGTCAAGGGAAGGCACTAGGAATATACAATAAATGTATGTACATAGGCCAACTTTTATTTATTTATTTCCAATTTATATACCGCCCTTCTCCCTGAGGACTCAGGGCAGTGACCAGCCAGAATTAAAAAAAACATACAATACAAATATTAAAACAATTAAAATATAAATTTGGCTTCAATTTTAAAAATAACAAACCAATTTAAAACATCTAAAATTACTTCTTAAGCCAGCCCAGCTTGTTGGAAAAAATGGGTTTTAAGGGCACGGTGGAAGGCATTAAGGTCTTGAGTTCTCCTTATCTCTGGGGGCAGCTGATTCCAGAGGGTAGGTGCCCCCACAGAGAAGGCTCTCCCCCTGGGGGTCACCAGCCTACATTGTTTGGCTGATGGCACCCTGAGGAGGCCCTCTGTGGGAGCGCACGGGTCGGTGGGAGGTCATTTGTGGCAGTAGGCGGTCTCGCAGATAACTAGGCCCTGTGCCATGGAGCGCTTTAAAGGTGATGACCAACACCTTGAAGCACACCTGGAAGACCACCGGGAGCTAGTGCAGCTCGCGCAGGAGTGGTGTTACATGGGAGCGCCATGTTGCTCCCGTCACTACCCGCGCGGCCGCATTCTGGACCAGTTGGAGCCTCCAGGTGCTCCTCAAGGGGAGCCCCATGTAGAGAGTGTTGCAGTAGTCAAGGCGAGAGGAAGGAACTTAGAGGAAGAGCTATAGATATGAGGTGCACAGGTCTTGTCCTACTCATCCCGTCAAACTTCTCCAGATTTTGTTTCAGCCAATACCCAGGGAAATCAAAATGCTTTGGGTATTGTGCATTCTCCTAATACAATCTTACACAGCATGACCGGTGTGCTGAACTCTTTACTCTAAAACAATTACCAAATAAATAAACTGAGATCTGAGCACTGATGGGATAACAGACTATAAGCATTTTTCAGCTTGGAATCCACGAACAGTAATTGATAGAATCTTTTTTATTCAAAACATTTGCCTTCATACTTCAGCACTAAGATGCTATATAGGAAAGGGGCCCTACACAGCTTGGTCTCATGTCTCCTTCAGATCAGTAGATATCCATCATTGTCTTTCAGCAGCAGAACTGGTTAATGGTATCATCATCAGAAGACAAATATATTTTTAAACCTCTGAGTAGAGTAAGATGTCACCTACCAGCTTGGCACCCTTTTTGCGCCCAAGGGGCAAGGCATAGTGGGCTTCATACCAGTGTCGGTATGGTGTGCTGTCAATGAGGACAATGCAGTTTTTGACCAGGGTCTTTGTGCGCACCAACTCATTATTGGATGCATTGTAGACTACATCAATTATTCTGGTTTTGCGGGTACAGCCTGCAAGAAAAGGAATTTATCTTCATATATATAAAAAAATTATAAAAAAAACCCTGAATGCTGTAAGAATCTTGGGAGTACATAAAATAGGCCTTCACATACTGTGCAGGATCTGTATAAATTCTATTTTATAATGGAGCAGCAAATTTTGTCTGCTTCCATTTCTAAAATCATCTCATTTAAAAGAATAAATAACTTAAAAAATAATAAGAATAAAGAATTTAAAAAAGAAAATTTACAAACTATGAAGTCCACAAACTAGGATGACTGGAGAATATGAATGTATTTGCAACACAAGCTTGCCCCCTTACAAAAATAGACTTGTTAATCTTATGTTATCTTCAGCAGCTCCAATAAAGTCCTGATAACCAAGCTCAGTAACAAATATGAAAAAAAGTAAATACAGAATCTGCAGTGATTAAACTCACCGACCAAACAAACACCAGGATTATGAACTGACCAGTTAGGTACACCTGAATAGGAACAAAGCTACTCTTAAGCAAACCTGCAACCCCTCCTTACCCCAAATACTAGTGGGGTAGCAAGCTAAACATGCAAGCAAAGGTTCAAATTTATTGCACGGCTGCTTTTTTTAATAGTGCCATCTACAACATTGTTGTCTCTTCATCACTGAGTAAGTCTTTAAATCCATGCTGACTGCTTGTTTAAAGTTAGCAAATATTTTTCATTATTTCTATCTCAACCCCTCAGTTTTTACCAGACTTGAACAATACTTTTCATGCTTAAACTATTTCTCTCCCCTTTAACATCCCTATAGCAACAATGCATAATACTCAGGGTAACTATGACACTCTTATCACTGAGAGCTAGGAATTCACCAAAGCTCTCTTAAGGTCAAAGTTATCATCACAGTTTTCCTATTTGTGCTTCTATGGTAGATCACTAACACACACACACCCACTCTACAGAACATCTACTTTACACTTACATTCAGATCCCCAAGAGAAGTTTCCAACATCCAAACGCAGAGCACGGTATTTTTTATTGCCGCCACGAACTCTTACCGTGTGAATTCTTCTGGGGCCAATCTGCAATGAAGTACCACAAGTTTGTTCAAACACAGCAATTCACGGAACTAAAATCTTGCCTCAAATGTCCATCCTACATGGCAACATGGTCAGTGTAACTATGACAACCCCTAGCATTGGTGACTGTGATGAAGACCAGAACAGTCTACACACTCACCTAAGGTGTACTTCTCATCACTCCAGTTGCCTCCACATCAGAGGAACAGAATCTCCAAACTAAAACACTATGCAATTATCTCAACATGACCAAAGTTAATTTAAGTTTACTTCAAATCTTTTAAGAATTACAATAATTTCAAATTAGTGATATAGTGCCCGATTAAGCATTCCACCAGCATAAGCAACACTTGGGTATACCTAAAGTAGCTCGTATCTGTTTCACACATAAACAAACATCAATCATTGTTGACTACATATAAAAATGGTATTGCAATCAAATTCAGGGGCACACTAATAATGGTTCTTAAAAACATGAGTGCATAACCCATACTATGGTTATAGCAGAGATAAAGTTTTGTTACAGACATATCATATAAAACTTCATTTATCCTTTACCTGGACATTTTGGAATTAACAAATTTCTCGTTATCTGCTATTAAAACAGTATTCTGGATTAGTCCAGAATGAAGCACACTTGAAGTTTCCATGTGTT
The DNA here is from genome assembly GCA_012654045.1 of Ptyas mucosa. Taxonomy (NCBI): domain Eukaryota; kingdom Metazoa; phylum Chordata; class Lepidosauria; order Squamata; family Colubridae; genus Ptyas; species Ptyas mucosa. The sequence goes on from WNWU01000004.1 coordinate 20,571,498, forward strand.
CTTTCTGCCTGGAAAGAAGGCTTCCCAATTGGCCTGTATAGCAATCCACATTTTTCAGGAAACTTAAAATACTTTACTCCCACCAACAGCAGTCTGAACTCTTCCCAAACATTTCCCCCCCTAAATAATTCAGCGCACATACTTTGGTATTGGCAGGAGGTCGCCCCAACTCATACTTTCTTTTCTTGTGGTAGGGCTTCCGCTTTCCCCCAGTCTTGCGGCGTTTGTGCCAATTATCCCTGGAGATACCTGCGTAAAAGAGAAAAATCAAGAAATAGAATGCATTAAGCGTGGTCATTCAAGTTGTCCCTCCAGAGCTTGCAGGAGTTCCTTCTGCCCAGTGTTACTCAGTTCTCCAAGGTAAGTCTCCGCATGGCAAACTCGGCCTTAATGCAGCAGTGGAAAAAGTTTCATCATTGCAACGTCGGGCAAAGGGACAAAAAAGGGGCTTTAAGGCGAGAAAACACTTTCGTCCCATGAAGGTCCCTTCTCTCCTTAAGAAGAAGTGGCTATACTGCGGCAGCACACAGCAAAGGCCGAAGAGGCGTCCGGATCCAAAGCAGGCCGAATGGCAATGGCTACACAAAACTAACCAGAATATCACGCGCATTTAACGGGATAAACATCCTTCTCCCCGTTACCCGACCGGGAGCTTCGCGGGGATGTCTAGCGGGGCGGATGGCAGCAGATGAAACCACGACGTCCCTCTCCCTCTAGCAACTCACCCATCCTGCTCCGAGGCGCCGATTGCAAAAAGAAAGACGCAAAGCATTTCGGGACGGTTTGTTCCACGGGAAGTCTCGCGGCAAAAGACTCTCGTCTCAGGCGACGCGCATCGTCGCGTCATCAAAGTGGGACGTTGAGAGAGGCGGAAGGAGGTGGCTGGAGGACGTTCGTTGTTAGCGTGACCGGAGCTGGACGGGTTTTTTTTTTATGGTTTGTGTGAAAAGAAGCCAATGAGGTGTACTCAGGCTTGTTTTTCAGAGAATTGCTCAACACGGGGACGGAGGCTGCAAATTCTTTATGATTGTTAAGGTTGTTGCTTGGCAGGGATTGTTTTTGAGAGGAAGGTGCTGCTGTTGCTGCTTGGAATGGGAGGTCTCCCGTAATTATCTGATGTAACAGATGTGATAGTAACAGAGTTGGAAGGTACCTTGGAGGTCATCTAGTCCAACCCCCTGCTGATGCAGGAGACCTATACTAGGGATTCGAACCACCGACCTTTCTGATTGATAAGCTGGGTACCGTGCAAAGGTAAAGGTTCCCCTCGCACATATGTGCTACTCGTTCTCGACTCTAGGGGGCTGTGCTCATCTCCGTTTCAAAGCCGAAGAGCCAGCGCTGTCCGACCGGCATGACTAAAAACGCAGGGAACGCTGTTACCTTCCTACCAAAGAAGGGTCCTATTTTTCTACTTGCATTTTTTACGTGCTTTCGAGCTGCTAGGTTGGCAGAAGCTGGGACAAGTATCGGGAGCTCACTCGGTTAGGCGGCACTAGGGATTCGAACACCTGACCTTTCAATCGACAAGCTCAGCATCTTAGCCACCGAGCCACCACGTCCCTACCGTGCAAAAGAGACGTTAAACAGTTAAAAGCAGTACGCAATGAAGCAAATAGATGTTGTAAAGGTAAACTGAGTGTAGTTTTTTGTGTTAGAGCTACTACACCTAGGGCAGTGATGGCTAACCTTTTTCCCATCGCGTGCCAAAAGTGGGGGGAGCGTGGTGGGATCATACACACTCGTGCCCATCTCCATAATTCTATGTGCCCTGCCCCCCCCCGCTTCCCCCGCTTTTGGCCCATGATGGCACGGTGGACCCGGTAGGCCCATTTTTTGCTCTCCCCAGGCTCCAGAGCCTTTCTAGGAGCCTGGGGAGGGCAAAAACAGCCTTCCCCATCCCCTCGAAGGCCCTCCGGAGGCTGGGAACAGTGTGTTTCCTGACTGCTGGTGGGCCCAGAAGGCCCGAAAATCAGCTGGCTGGCACACACGTGTGTTGGAACTGAGCTCGCGTGCCTACCAATATGGCTCCGCGTGCCACCTGTGGCACCCGTGCCATAGGTTCGCCATCACGGACCTAGGGTGTCAAGGCTTCAATCGCCGATGGAGGTAAACAAACTCAATGCTATCAAGTTCAGTACAGGGTAATCCACAAGATTTTTGGCTCCTAGCTCTGGTTAATTCGAAACACTAGACTAGACCATGTCTTGGGAGTGAAATTTATGCTTTCTTCTGCCATTTCCCAGCAGTAGTGGAAGATCTATCTTGCCTCTCAAATAGCCCCTTAATCTAAAATGGCCATTTATAATTATTAAACAAGCCATCACTAGGGCATAAGTCATAGCAAGTGCAAATGGTTGCTTGCCTTTGTCCAATAGTGAAAAAGCTTAGGACTAGACCTGGTTAGAATTTTAAGTAGGAGACACCAGGTTACTGTGAAGCTGGGTCATTTTTGCTGCAGAATATTTGGAACAGCCATTCTTTAGAACCTGTTCATCATTTGCCACGATTAAATCCATGGAAATTTATCTTAGATCTCATGACTGGAGCCTATCTTATTACTGCATACAGAAATGCATTTTGCTCTAAGTGAGCTGTTAGATTTATGGTTGTCATGCACACTTTGTCTAGTCTGATATGCTAATATTCCTCTGAAGTGTATAATTTTTTTTACTAATTTTCAATCGTTTACTTAACTAGGAACATAATTCAGTTTATATACACACGCACACACTGTACCATTTATTTCTCACATGCTCAACCAATCATAAGCATTGCTTTTTACCATGTCCAGGATACAAAGAGGATTTTACTAATTACAACCCTTGGTAATTTTCATCTCAGTATTTCAAAATGAAGTGTCAGTTCATAGACAGTGTATAGTACTTCATCCGCATTTGAGATAATATTTTAACTTTTGAAAAAGAAAGCAATTGTACTATTGTTTCAGATAATTTTTGTTTACAGTTGCTGTAGAAAACCTTTTAAAATGTTTCTGGTCATTTAAAATATTCCTAGTCACCGATACTTCCACATTGACATGTACTTTCAAATATTCAAACAGGATTATTCTCCACCGCAAGATATTTTGTTGTTTAGTGCTGTTCTCGATTAAATGCTGCAATTAAGGTCATCCATAGACAAAGGAATTTTGATATTTTGCTGAAATAAATTCCTCAGAAAGATTCTAAAGTTGTATTCTACATGTTTTATGTCACAGAAGTAGTTTATGCATTCCGCTTGTTAAACTTTCAAGTACAGGAATGTTTGGAGGGATATGACTAATTACTTTATGTGTAGTGCTTGCTTATGCAATCCTTGTGACATAGTCCACTACTTGAAAGAATACATGAATATAAATGCTTTTATTATGATCTTAGGATACAGAATTGTTTACTAATGCAGCACTGTCAACATTAAAAAAACTAGTCCAAAGACAATTGCAGAAGTATGTATTCTTTCCAAATCCCGTATCCCAATATAATTTTAACATGCAATTTGAAATTCTTGCATCACACAGATGCTTTTTGCCTAGCTGGCAAGGAATGCTGCATGAAGTTGAGGTATATTGGTTCCTATTATGTACAGTAGTCTGACTTTACAAATTAAATACTTTGTAGGTTGTTTGTCTTCCTTTAATCCTAATGAGTGCTAGCTTGGCAAATTATTTATTTTAGCAAAAACTCCTTTGGTGTCCTAAAACAATCAGCTCTAGTAAGTATCTTGTTCCTTGACCATTAGGAATGTAGTGCTTTGGATGCCAGCCATTATATAACGTTATGCTGCACTTTATGGATATATGCCAGTACAGTCTGAGAGTTTTGGCAGACTAAAGTATGGATCTGTTCATAAAAGATCTCTTCTGTGGGAATTTAATTATAGCCAACCTTGAATGATCTTCAAAACTAAGATTTGCACTTGGGTAGTAGTTGAATAGAAAATTACCAGGAAATTCCAGGACTATAGCCTAGATTAAAAAGTTGAAAAAAAACATCCTGGAAGAAGGCAAAAGCAATGGCTTCTATATTATTCCGAAAGAATTATACAAACTTGCCCTGAAAGTCATAGAAACCAAACTTCACCTGATGAAAAACCAAATTTTGAAATGTTCAAATGCTAAGTATTAAAAGTTAGCAAATCTTTACAAAAGCAACACGTGCACTATACTTCTATGCTCCTTGTGTACTGTATCAGAAATTAGACATTAGGTGTATACAAGGATAATCACTGTCAAATTTATCAGTTTTGTTATATACTTAAATACTGAATGTGAATATTTTTATTACCAATGAGAAATTCATATTGTTTTATAAATATCTTTTTTTGATATAAACCTATCCGACTTATAGGACTGGAATGATTCACTTATTCATCAAGAAACAAGCAAATTAGATCTCTGCTTTTGAAAAATTACTATTTTAAGACTGAAATACAAGAAAGTCTTATTTAAAAACTCTAAACTAGTAACTTGAGAAATGACAGACTCAGAATTGGCAAACTGATGCAAAATATTTATTCCAAGTTAGTTATCTTTTGATGCAGTAGTTTTCCCCCTCATACAGACTCAATGTGATAGTCACTTTTTTAAATCTGTAAATAATGTTATCAAAATAATCTTAATCTTTGAAATCCCACAAAAATTTTATATTTTAACAATCCACCCTGAATATCAAGGTTGCAAGAACACAAACAATTCCTATATCCAAATATTTTACAGCTGTACCCCCCCCCCCCAAAAAAAAAAAAACCAAACACGCCTGGTTAAGTGATGAAGCTCCCCGAGCCGCCAAAAAATAAAAAAGTTCCATGTTATTAGCATTAATTTAACACAATTAGAACTTCCGTAGCCATTTTGTCATTGACAATGATTGTTTTAGCACATTATTGCCGCACAACATTTTGCAATGTGGACGGCAGTATGAGAAGCTTGTGGTTGCCCAACTTAAGTCTTTTGCATCCTGCTCCTGATGAGACTGAACCCATGCCTTGCTCCAGAAGGCGGAATGGATTGTTCTCTATGAAGCACAGAAGGGCAAAATCAAAAAGTAGTAAGCCAATAGCTTTCTTCTTTGGGATATAATTCTTTCCCTTGTGCATGAAGTTTTCAACAATAAAAAACTGAACAGACTTGAGATAGAATAAACTCTGCTTCATTCGAACCCCAAACATTTATGTGCTGAACTACAAACTGAGTTTGCTGGGTTGGTTTTATATTATGGATTTTTGGTGCCCAACTTCAGGCATCGTCGTCAGAAGTTTCACTGCTACTTGTTTCTGTGTCTGACTCTTCAAACTCTGTCTTAAAAGTGCTTCTCCAGTGGGAGAATAGTTGACTGCTGCCTTGGCCTCGAAGAAATTCACTCTTCCGAAAACCATTTCTTCTTAGCTAGAGAGAAAGGAAAGAAAATATTCATACTTGTTTCTCCTTTTCAGTCAAAATAAACTCAAAATTTATTAATTGTTGTCAGATGCACCAAAACAAAATGATTTAATTTTGACCTCTTCATTTATTGTAATCAATGTTCTCAGATTTCGACATATAAGTTACAAAATAAAATGATGCTAAAAAGTAGGCAGTTGACCATACCTGCTCTGACTTTATTTGGAACTCTTTGAGCTCATCCTCTGTGAGGGGAAGGCAATTCTCATCATTCTCAGGATATTCCTGCCATCCCATTGCTTTCAGTAATCTAGCATGGAAAAGATAAAGAATAAATAGAAAAGGGACAGGATTAAATATGTCATTATGGAGGAAAATATATTTTCCTCCTTAGGCACAAGATCATTCACAGCTATTTTACAATATTGCTCTGTAGGAGAGAAATACTTTAATAAAGCAAGTTAGGCTAAGAGTTAAATGAAGCAGTTAAAGAAAAAATGAGAATGGTGATTAAAAAGTACCAAGACAAGGTTCTCAAACTGTGTGCTGTGCTGATAACTCCTTGAGGGTTATGAACAATTGGATGTAAGGGGGTGGTGTCACTATTTTTTATATTGATCAGCCTTGTATAGACAGTGGGAGCACTGTCAAAATTTATCTTGGGCTTTGTTCCTTATTTTGTCTGTGCAAGCTCAAATCGATAACTGCAGGACCACAGAATCTGAGGACTCTGTGATTTAAATATTAAAATGTATGTCTTGTCAATGAAATAATTTGTTCTATTCATGGTGAGGTGGTGTCACAGAAATTCATCAAATATTTTGGGAAGAGGAGAACCACAAAATTTGAGGAATCCTGCATTAAGACGGTAGAGTTTTTAAAAATCCCGTTTGTGTCTTCTTTAATTACAATAAAACTATTACTCTCAAATAACTTAAATTACATACTTGAATAATTGTTACATGCTATATTGTACACTTCTTTAACATTTGACAGGAGTGAAGGAATAGACAGTTTTTAAACAAAGTATTTTGGTTCTTAAGACAGTAAATATAAAAAATAATCTTTCACCCCATTCTTTGTTAAAATGGATTGTGTAGAGGCAGATGGTGAATGTCATCCTTCTGCTGTGTCTAATGAAGCAGCTCCTTAGCCAGATTGAATTGTGCCTCAATTCAAACCTCATGCAGGTTTCAAGACTGAGGAAAATATGATTAGGAGATTAAAGACTGTTTCCATGCAATCATTCTTGGCTTATCACTAATAAGGAAGGGAATTCCTTTCCCTCTCCTGTGAAACATTTCAATAAGAAATGGCAAAAAGGCAATGTTTCCATCAGAGTGCATGAATCACAGGGTATCATGTGGATAGCAGAAGAGAAGAATGTTCATTACAAGAAGCCAAAAACTTTTATTGAATTGTACTGGATAACATGGAATAATGGGGCTTTATCGAGAAATCACATGTTCTTCTTCTAGAGCTGGTTAAACCTCTACTGATTTTTATACATTTCTGGTTGGTTAATATTTTCCAGACCAACTGCCTCTTTTCTCACCTGTGTTCTGCTTCTAAAGAGTGAGAAAGATTCTCTCCCTCTTCCAAAGGCAAAGAAAGCCCATTCTGATGGCAGTTCTCCTCCCAGGTTTCCTTTGGTTCTGCTGTACTGCCACCATCCACCTAGTGAGGAACAAAAGACAGATAAAAATCATACTCCTGTAATAGTTCTTTTAACATTCATCAATGATATTTTAGAAAGTTCTCTAAATTACATGTTCAGGTAGTATAGGCTTTATGGTGAGGCTAATAACCTCAAATTAACACTTAGAAACAACTATCAAAAATGTTAATGGCTGTTTAATTTAGAATATAATTGTATTAAGACTTTTAAGGTTATAATAAAATCTTATACAAACTAAATTTAAAATACAGGAGTAAAAAGTGCAAGAAAAAAAGAGAAACATAATATAATAAAAAGAAGGTCACAAGACACTTGCAGCATCCTACAGTAATGAGCACCATTTGCAATCTTCACTGCCAGCTTCCGGCAAGATAAATCAATGGGGAAGCCAGTGGGAGGTCACACATTGTGATGACATGATGTTACACTAAGCCATGTGGGGTTTCCTTAATGACAGCAGTTCTGTTCCACCGTAAATTGGTTGTGGTACATGATATTGCATTTTACAATCACATCACTCAGCAATGGAATTATTAGTCCCAATTATCATAGTTAAATGAGGACAGTCTGCATGAGTTTATAACACAGGATCAAGAATAAAAAATAGTAACAAACTCCACCATCACTGTAATAATTGAGGATTCCCATCTGTTGAACTAATGCATGGGAACATTGTGCACTGTTGCAAAAAATGCATGAAGCCTTAAAAAAAAAAGTATCTAGATTAGACCATTTTCTTCAAAAAAGGTATCTATTATTCATTCCGAAAAGTGAAAAGAAATTCCAATTATCACAATGATAAGAATTAAGTGGCTATGCTATATACTTTGTATTTCTAGGGTTACGCATAACTTGATTTATTTTAATTTGTCGTCCAAAATGAGAGTTTACATTTGTATAAATTATATACAACAATCACAGAAACATGAAGACAAAAACTTGCTTATGCATCACTCCTCATATCTTCAAAAATATAAATATTTGCTACAATTATTTTTTATTTTCCATATCTTATACATGACAGAAACCAGAATCAGGATGCATATGCTAGTTCTTGTGGAAAGTAGCAGGTTTACTAAATAAACATACAAGAAAATTATTGAGCTCTGGTGGCTCAGCAGACTAAAGCAGTGTCATTAACTGTTATTAAGATCAGCTGCCTGCAATTACTGCAAGTTCAAATCCCACCAGGCTCAAGGTTGACTCAGCCTTCCATTCTTTCTAAGGTAGGTAAAATGAGGACCCAGATTGTGGGGGCAATAAGCTGACTTTGTATAATATATACAAAAGTATGAAGGCTATTGCTTAACGCATTGTAAGCCGCCCTGAGTCTCCAGAGAAGGGCGGCATATAAATCAAATTTTTTTAAAAAAATTAAAAACAACTCAACATTATTATTTTAAAAAAAGACATGGAACCCTCACATCCTCCAGTTTGTTGTTCTCATGGCGCTCTGGCAATTCTCCATTCCTGTCGTCCTTCAGAGCTTTTAAGAACTCACTCTTCTTATCTGTGGTGCGGCGCATCAGCTTTGTCAAGCGAGAGGAGTTTATTTCAATAGGAGGGGTGGTACTGGAGGGACTCTGGGAATAGAGTAATAGCATTGTTAAATCTATTATAATTCACTGACTTGATAGCGCTAAAATTGGTTAGTCCCTTCTGATTTATAGCATGTTTATATCCACCATACATGCTTACCTCTTTGGAAGAGGTGAGAACAGAGCCACTGGTTAACACAGCTGGTTTGGTTACAGACACAGGACTGGTAAAAGCTGAATCACGGCTGGAGGTTAGTGAGCTTGGTTTATGTTCACTTCTGTTAGCTTTCCATTGATTTGGCTATAATGAAGAAATGTACAATAACGATAGCGATATATTTGTCTAAAACCAACACTGACTTAGTAAAAATACTGTCTTCTGAAAATCTGCACTTATTTAAAATGCCCCTTTTGGGATCTGTTGTACATTTACCTGACATAGCTATATTCCAGATCCTAACAATAACACCTCCCAGAATATTAAATATTTGGAAAAATAACAAATGATCCCAAATATTTTGTCCAAAGTGAAAGAAAAAACAGTGCTAGAAAACGAAAGTGAAGGAAGATGTTTTATTATTTTTCCCCATTAAATTTGTTATGGCCACTCACTCCAATACTCTTGCAAAATCTAATACCATTTAAAACGATGAAAAATGTAGGCAAAACATGACACTCTAAATTAAAAACAGCTGTTCCCCAACCCAATACCTTTACCCCAGGGTCTCAGAAGAAAGTCAGGTTTTTAAGGGCTTTATGGAACCTGAGGAGAATGAGTTTGTCATCTGTATCTCTGAAGAGATGCTTCCTAGTCATTCTGAATCTGCCTGAATGTACTTGGCAGGCAGAAACAGTAGCAGAGAAACGGTCCCTCAGATAACCAGGCTCTATGCCATAAACAGCTTTAAAAACCATGAATTTGCACCAAGAAACCAAGTGGTAACCCAGGGGTTCCCAAACTTGGCAGCTTTAAGACTTGTGGACTT
>WNWU01000004.1:20581479-20639794 GCA_012654045.1 Ptyas mucosa
GTAACCCAGGGGTTCCCAAACTTGGCAGCTTTAAGACTTGTGGACTTTGACTCCCAGAATTCTCCAGCCAGCTATGCTGGCTGGAGAATTCTGGGAGTCGAAGTCCACAAGTCTTAAAGCTGCCAAGTTTGGGAACCCCTGTGGTAACCAATGCAGCTTTTCTGTGACATGAGCAGAGTGAATAGTGGCCCTTATTGCTCATACCACTCCATTTTAAACCAGCTGTGGCTTCCAGACAATCTTTAAGGATAGTCCCATGTAGAACGGATTGCAAAAGTCCAATTGAGAGGCAAGCAGGGCATGGGAGACTTTAAGGACTCTTAATTGAGAAAAGAGCACACCTGACGCACAAGATGAACCTGTACCAAACAAAGTCCTCCAGGCCACAGCTGCCACCTGCTCTTTGAGCAGTAGTTGTTAGTCTAGGAATCCAAGGTTGTGCACCTGTCTTGAATGCCAAAGTACAGCCTAATCCAAGAGCAACAGTGAAATTATCCCAACCCAGGGGGACCCAGACTGCCAGAGCCACTCAGTCTTGTCAGGATTGAACTGGAAGTTATTCCTCTCCATCCAGACACAAACCGCTTTCAGAGAATGGGACAGTACCTCAACAGTTTGACATATACCATCAGGGTTGAAATGTAAAGTATGCTTATGATACCAAACTTCTCATCTAGCAGTTTCATGTAGATGTTACACAACAAGACAGACACCACTGAATCCTAAGGCATCCCACAAGTGAGGTATCACAGGTGCAATCTCTCCCTTCCTGTTAACACTAGCTGTAAGGAACCACAGAGGAAGAGGCATGCCACTGCAATACAGTGCTTCCTACTCTGAGCCTCTGGAGTTAGTCCAGAAGGATACTGTTGCTGATGGTATCATGGCTGAGAGATCAGGGTGTACAAGGATTGATGCACCACTCCAGACTAGCTCTGCCAAAAATCATTTTTTAAAATAATTAAATTAAATTAAATAATGAAATAAACATTAAAAACATTGGACACAGTGTGACCATCCTGGTTGTGTCATTTCTATACATATTTTTCCATAACAACAAATATAATTACAACTTATCATATATTGTTACTTTGATCTTATGAACCCCTTGTCCTTATTTGTATATTTGTCTAAATATTATCCAATTTCTGTTCTACAAACCCTAAATCTTTTCTGCTCCGACTACTTTTCCTCCTTTCCAACCATTGGTACAATTTATTCCAAATTTCATAGTATTCTGTCTTGCCCTTATTTTTGAGTTCTAGTGTCAGCCTATCCATTTCTGTGCAGGCCAAGATTTTCTTTCTTATTTCTTTTTCCAAGGGGATTTCTTCATTTTTCCAGTATTGCGAATAAACCAATCTTGCTCTGTTATAACATGCAGCATTAAGTATATCAATCCTTTACCATATTTCTCTGTTGTAATTCCTAGTAGGAATAGTTCTGGTTTCAAATCTATGTTTTGGTCTAGCATCTCTTCCAACCATGTCTTTATCTGACACCAAAATTCCCTGGCTTTTGTACATAACCACCACATGTGATAAAAAGATCCTAATGCTGAGTTACATTTCCAACACTGCAGTGATAAATTCCTGTTCATTTTTGCTAACCTTGTAGGCGGAAGGTGCCACCTACAGAACATTTTGTATAAGTTTTCTTTATACGCAGTGGCTACGCCAAAAATCATTATTAAGTGCAACCAATATTGTCTCTGTACTGAACCCTGGTGTGAAATTCCAACTGAAATTGGTTCAGATAACCCATTTTCCCCAAAGAACCTCAAAGAAGGCAATCTTCTTTTAAATGTCTACACAATGCTAACTGACAATATAAGTTTCCAACAATAAAGATAGGAAGAGCCCATGGACCCTCCTATACTGTTAGTATTTTATTTTTATATTAGTATACCACAGATATTTATACTGTATTACTATATTACTATAACATAATTTCAATTGCCCCTATTGCTACCGTGTTTTCCCCAAAATAAGACCCTGTCTTATATTTTTTTTGAACCTTGAAATAAGTGTTTGGCCTTACTGCCATGCGCTCGAAAGCCCGATTGGGCTTATTATCAGGGGATGTATTATTTTGGAGGAAACAGGGTACTATAATAGCTTCTCACTGATATTCTGTGTACCTTTGATGGGGGTGCTGCAGGCTTAGGAACCAGATTTTTGTAGACACTTGGGACGATGGGGGTTGCCTTGTTGCCATTTGAAAGCTGAGGTCCTGGTGATGTGAATGCAGCTGAGAAGGCAGCAGCAGGATCCTCTTTTGAAACCTTTTTGATGACCAGCATCTTGGTAGGTTGCTTGGCACTAGGAGGATTTTCTAATAAAACAACATGGAAGAAGCTTAGTATTTCAACAAAAATGTGTTCATACCTGTCCATCTCTTGTACCTGTTCATGTTAAATCAATGCAGAAAGTTATCAGGGATGAATTTGGAAGCTGAAAATTAACAATAATCTAAATGTTAAACAAGTAAATTTGTTTTTTAAAAATAATTCCTGTAAGAATATTTTTATGATCTTATAAACTTATGTTGAGTATCAAAAATCTAGCAACTGCGTAAGACTTTAACTAAAATCTTAATTTCAGTTTTAGTTCTTCACCTCTCTTCTCCTTTTGATAGGCTTCATCCGTATTATTGCTTAACAATGTTAAAGGCTACCTGAAACTTGGGGCATTATTTGGTGATGTGAGTCATGGCTGAAAAGTTTAGTTACAAGTGTTGGTCAATATAATGAAATATACTTAATCTTCCAAATCTGAAGGAAGCAAGTATTAAGCTGCTTTAGGCATTTGTTGGATGTGTGTTCAATGATACAATCAAATAAAGATTTACTTAGACATATATTTGTATTTAATGGTGTTTATAATCTTAAATATGTATGAAACTCTAAGTCATGTAATATGTGATAATTAGACACTTGGAAATTAGCTGGTAAGATGGCATCATCTACTAGATTATATGACAGCCAGTTTGGACTAGTGGGTAAGGCCCCAGGCTAGAGAGCAAGACATTGAGTTCTAGTCCCGCCTTCACTATGAAAGCCAGCTGGGTAACCTTGGGCTGCTTACTCTCTCTCAGTCCAACTCATCTCACAAGGTGGTTGTTGTAGGGAAAATAGGAGGAAAATGTGTTGGATATATTCACTACTTGTTTGTAAAGAATAATAAAGGTGGGATACAAACAAAATAAAAAAAATATATATAGAATTTTAGTGTTTTTCAAGTATCAGCTATCATTAGTATACAGTATATTCATCAGAAAGCCAGCTGTGTAGTGGCTAAGATAATGGATTAGAAACCAGGAGACCATGCTTCCTTAGACATAAAAACCCTCTGGGTGACTTTACAGCTGCAAAAAACTGAATTGAAATAAATATAAAGAGAACTGAGATAACTAGTTTTTGGGTATTCCCTGGAGTTCCTGTTACAAACTAATTCTTTTGTAAGACAGTTTACATTTTTAATTGTTAAATAAAACAAGTGAGCTTATCAGCAGGAATACTTTAAATTAGAGAGTGATATATGGTCACCCATCCCACCAATGGAACTCTGGGTGATTAACAAGAATTTAAATACTATCTATGCTCCTCACTTAACTACTCATTCAGCAAACTTACGACAGTGGCTGAAATAGTACTTTGACTGATTCTCTTAATTAGGACACTCACAGTATTCTACACTCACATGATTTTGTTACAATTTTCACTGCTGACTTCCTGAAAGCAAAATTAGTAGAGGAGCCACCAACAGGCTGTGAATGGTGATCATGTGACCTGTTGCTAAAATGATTAATGTGCTTAATGATGATGCGGGACTCCCTTAACAGAAATTGGAAATGCCATCGGTAAGTGACGTGACATTAGACTTTATGATTGTTATTTAGTGACAGAAATTCTGGCCCCAATTACCCCCGTTAAGTGAGGACTACCTGTATATATGCGTCCAGATAGTCACCATAAATAAATAAAAAAATATAAAATGGCTCTCAAGAACACCATTCTCTAATGTGGGCTCAACTACACTTCCAGGCCCCATGCTCAATAATATAGCCACGTAAGCAGAGTTGAGCCTAGCCAAGCCTTGGGTAGTATGGTGTTCTAGAGTCAGGTACAGTTACAGAAAAGGCCTGCTTTCTTGCTCCCACTAGATCAAGGGTCAGCAACCTTAAACACTCAAAGAGCACTTGGACCCATTTCCCACAGAAAAAAACCACACTGGACCCACAAAACCTGGGTGGGCATGGCCAACTCGATGTCACTTACTCCCGCCCAGTAACATGACCCCCTAGCCACCCCTACCCAGCCACAAAACCATTCTGTCTCTCTTCCCCTCTCTCACCCCCTCTATGTATCACTGTGTCTCTGTTTCTCTCTCTCTCCCACTCTCTCTGTTATGTGTATGTGTGTGTGTGTGTGTGTGTGTCTCTCTCTGTCCCCCCCCTCGTGATGCCCTGGCCGGCTGTGGCTGAGCCGGGAGCATGCACATGCATGGGGAGACCCTCCCCAAGCGAGTGTCAAAGCGCAGCAAAAGCGCATGCAGGATAGGTGGCCGCTCGCTTAGGAGGGTCTTAACAGGAGACGGCTTCTCTCCTGTACTAATGCTCCGGCCATCACCTTGCCATTTCATCCCTCACCCCCGGCAGCTCTTCAGCCGAGTGCACAGGATGCAAACTCCAGCCCGAAGCAGTAGAAAGCAAAGGCTGCCTTATGTGCAAATGTGGCACGAAGGCAGGTACCCCTTCGCTCCTGCACTCTCCTCCTCATCCTACTCTTGTAACACTCTGGCCAGCTGTGGCTGAGCTGGGAGCATGAGCACGCATGGGGAGACCCTCCTTAAGCAAGACACTGCCCGCCCCGCGCAAACCTTTCCTGAGCTTCGGCGCTTGCTTGAGGAGGGTCTCCCCGCGTGTGCACACGCTCCTGGCTCAGCCACAGCCAAGGCATCACGAGAGTGGGAGGAGGAGTGCAGGAGAGAAGCCGTGTCCTGCTGAGACCCTCCTATGCGAGTGGCCGCCCACCCAGCACGCACCTTTGCTGCGCTTTGGTGCTCGCTTGAGGAGGGTCTCCCCGCACGTGCGCATGCTCCTGGATCGGGGGGGAGGGGAGTGCAGGAGCGAAGCTGCCCTATATCTGCCTTCATGCCACATTTGCGTGTAAGGCAGCCTTCGCTTCCTGCCGCTTCAGGTTGGAGTCCAAAAAAGAAATGAGGGGCAAGGGGCAGGGCCAACCAGTGATGGGACAGGGAGCCACGGCAGAGGGCCCAAAGAGCCGCATGCGACTCCAGAGCCGCAGGTTGCTGACCCGTCTTAGAAGATAGAAATATGTACATTTCTTATGTTCCTCACATTCTGTGACTAAAGCAAGCATTTGAATTATATGAATTGTTAATGCTCATGCTGATAAATTGAATAAAATGTGACAGACTGATCATAGGTTGGATTAGATTTCTTTGTTAGCTAATAAAAAAATAATTCATAGTAAACCCTTCAACTGGCATCAAGTATTATATCGCAATCAATTCCTCTTTGTATAGAAAACATTTTAATATACTAGACTTTATGAGCCTGGGAATTATGGAAGCAGACATAAAATACATCTTCAGGAAAGCATTTTGGAATTGTTAAAGGGAATCTCAAGCACACTAAGCATGCCCAAGAGAGTAAGGTTTCACAATCTACTAAGAAAATATGTATCTGAATACTACTAAGCCTAATTCATTAAGAGTACATTTTTGGGAAGAGCTAAATGCAGTATTTTTTGGAATATTGGATTCATACAATTAGAAAAAAGTAGTATTTTTTTGGCACTTCACATTTTTGAGGCACTGTCACTTCCGAATGAATCAAGAATCATGCAGCTATTCAAAGATGCTACTGTAGCTCTCTCTTGTACTATGTACCTGATGATTTTTATGTCAACATTTTGGACAGCAGAGAAAAATCTTTATAATACTGTATGATCTTCTACATGAAGGTCACAAGAATTTCATTTCTTGAATGGGCAGAATTATATGTATTAAGTATGAAAAATTTTACATTGACCTTTCTTAAGTAACATGATTTTCTACAGTTCTTCTGATATGGATGTCTTTAAATTCCGCAATGTATGGGGCTTATTTACATTATCTAACATCAACTAAATTAGTATGATATTTAAAAGCAGTTTTTACAACTTCTGGTTCTTAGGTTCTTCATGCATTTTTTGTGTGTGCATAAACTTCTGAGGTTTATGAATCAATACTAATACTAATGCCAATCTGGGGGGAAATGGGATGATGTACCCATATCTAGTTTCTGCACAGTATTTTACCATTCCTAAAAATAGGCAAGCCTATTTACAGTTTATTACTAAAATATAATTTCTAATATAACACAACACAGAGAAAAAAAACTTACTTGGTTATTTTTATAAACTGACTAAATAGAACAAGATCTACAACTACAGAAAATACCTCTCTCCCAATGCCTCAGTACCTACCCCAAACACCAGATGGAGTTCCAGCTGGTTTACCCTGGCTGTGCTGTTTTCCAGCTTCTGGATTCAATGATGGCTGTAAGAAGCACACCAAAATGTCACGCACATTTCATGTTTTGTTATAGAGTTTCAATTTCATTAAATTTCCTAACTAGAAATAAGCATTTGACCCAACATTAGATATATTAACATTCTGACAATTTACCTACATAGAATCTAGTATTTGTTTTATAATGCATTCTGACAGGAGAAAAGTGTTGCACATTAAAACCATAAGAAACAATTATAAATGCTTTGAAGCTTGGTGACAACTTGGTGCATAATTAAGAGAAGAAATCTTTGGCACCTGAAGCCCCTCTAAATCTGCAAAATTACCGAAGCTGATTCCTATAAGCAGGAAATGTATGGTAACTATAGCATATAATATGACCGTATCATTTTTAGAAACAAAGTCTTTCTACCTTTGCTGGAAAAATAAACAAAAAGTCCTGACCCCTTCTAGTATTATGTGGATAGCAGGTTTTTCTCCCTTGATATAAAGCTATTAAACCTTATAATTTCAACCTTCTTTTTCTTTTTCTTTCCTCAGCACCCCTACTTTGGGTACCCAAAACCACCTACATGTTGCATTTTGTACCAGCTGAAGGTTCCAGATAGTTCTCTAGGGTAGCCCAGCCCATGTGGAGTACATTGCAATAGTCCAACGAGTAGATGACCAGGGCATGAGTGACTTGAGTGGAGAGCCTCCCTATTCAGGAAGGGAATAACTGGACCACAACATGAAGCTGAGCAAAGGTCCTCCTAGCCATGGCTACCAGCTGCTCTTTAAACAGGAGCCTTGTGTCCACGAGAACCCTGCACAGGATCTGCTTGGTGCAACCCATCCAAGACCAAAGATGATAAACTCATGGATACAAATTGATATCAATCTCCAGGAAACATAGTACATTTAAGGAACATCTTAATTTTATTCAGAGTATACTTACAAAATCTTCCTCCTCAAACTGCAATTTCTCCTTCTCTTCCTTCTCCTCCCTAGCTTCAGCAGTTGGCTTTTCCTGAAAAGCTGAATTCTTTCGGGAGTGGAAATTGCCATTCCAATGGCGATGAGATCCAGTTCCTCCTCCTCTCTGACTCATGCCATCATGGCCACGTGAAGAACCATGCCAACCTGGCTGACTGCCAGCTAGTCCAACATGAGTTCCTTTAGAAACACCAGAATCCACAGAATCATGGCGGTGCAGGGAAGGCTGATGCCAACAGTCTGGATAAGATATGAAGTAGTTACATAAACAAAGCTAGTTATCATTTGAAAAAATGCCACAATATACAAGCCCTACTGCTAAAGATTAGATACACCAATATATTCTCATTATAGGAGCATCTCCTGACTAATAAACTGATATTCAATCAAATCATTGATATTAAGAGTATCAAACTACTGGAGTTCAAAACTGGAGGATGGGAAGCCACAAAATGGTGGGGAGAGGGGGAACACAAGCTGAAGTTCAAGCCTATTTTTTCTCCAGTGCTATTTACTTATCCAGCAGTGAGCATCATACCTCCAGCAGTTCTGAGGGGGCCATTATTAAAGAAACCATCGGAAGAGTTGTGGCGTCTTCGGCTTACACCAAACCGGCCTTCTCCCCGAGGAAGATGTTCTCCATGCTTTTCAAAAGTAGCTCCAGGAGCCTATGAATAAAGGGGAAACGTGTAAAGACTGCTGTGATCGTATTAACAGTATATACAGTCACATATACATGAACTTTCAAAAGAGGCAGGTCAACAGCAAATTTTAAAATAATCAAAGTCACACATGGTAAGATACACAGAATAACTTTATGAATCAGACTTTAACAATATAATTTTGCAATCTTTAAAATATTTCTCAGAATTCATTTGAAATCTTTAATAATATGGCAAATGTCACTCTGTGAGCAGATGGATGGTTCCAAAATGTGATAAATATAATAAATAAACTAATAAGACCTTTGTTACTATAGCACACTAAATTGGTAAGTCTCAATTTAGGACCTACATAAAAAATATTCTCCAGAACAAATTACTATATTTAAAAAAAACCAAACATGGGGCTGCATTTATACAAATGCATTGTTCAAATGACATCTCAAGATTAAATCAATCTACTGTTAAATATGTCTATTAGAAAGTAAAGCAGAAAAAAAAACCCCACTCTATTCTAAAGGTCAGAATACAATGTCATATTTTTCTATCAAATTTCCATTTTAAACCAAATGTGTGGTTTTACCAAAATATCCTAAGTATGTTGATACACTGCATATACCGGTAACGCCTAGAGTGGGGCCGTGGTGGCTCACATGGTAAGATGCTATGCTGAGGTCAGCAGCTTGGCGGTTTGATTCCCGTGAGCAAATAAACCACCTAGGGACAGGAAAGGAGCCTCCCACAAGTGCCTACTGGCATTCAGGTGTCCCGCAGGTAAGATAACACCACCTGAATAAAATTCCTTTCACAGAGGCAGGCAGCCAGCCACTTTGGTGATCCCTGGCTAACACATGCCATACTCTAAATAAACTCCTAGAGTATCTGCTAGGCCAGGTGTGTCAAACTCAATTTCACTGAGGGCCACATCAGGGTTGGGAAGCCAGGGTGGGCATGGCCAGCTCAATGTAGCAGGGGCGCCTATGGTGGTCCAAGTGCTCTGCCAATGAAAATGGGCTCCTGAGCTCCACTTTTGGCTGCAACTGATTTCTGCAACCTTCTGCCAGTGAAAACGGAGCTCGGGAGGGCTGCCTGAGGCACCATGGGCTGGTTCTTTGCTCTTTCCAGGGTGGACCTGCGGGCCAGATCTAAGCACCCTGCAGGCCAGATCCGGCCCCCAGACCTTGAGTTTGACACCCCTGTGCTAAACAGACCATTTCAATTTTGCAGGGTTGGCATACTCCAAATTCCTTCAATTAAATAACATCACTTAACTAGACTCCAGAAGCAAGCCTTCTCTTTAGCAGTGACTACCCTCTAGAACAGTGATGGCTAACCTTTTTGCCATCGCGTGCCGGGAGCGTGGGGGGGGGGACACCTGCATGTGTGGCCACATCCATAATTCTATGCGCCCCCCCATGCTCCTGCTTTTGGCACGTGATGGCACGGTGGGCTCAGTAGGCCCATTTTTCGCTTTCCCCAGGCTCCAGAGCCTTTCTAGGAGCCTGGGGAGGGCAAAAATAGCCTTCCCCATCCTTCCTAGAGACCCTCTGGAGGCCGGAAACAGCATGTTTCCTGACTTCTGGTGGGCACAGAAGGCCTGAAAATCAACTGGCCGGCGCACACATGCATGTCGGAGCTGAGCTCGCGTGCCCACCAATATGGCTCCAGGTGCCACCTGTGGCACCCGTGCCATAGGTTCGCCATCACGGCTCTAGAATAAAGTTTGTCCCAAGATCCAAAGGGCCCCCAATCTGTTGCTCAGAAGTATGGTGAAGACCTTGTTCTTCCCCAAGGCTTTGAATAATGACCTGATCTTGTGTAGGTTCATGTCATCTGGTCTGTTATCCTTGCTATCTTTTACTGATTTTACTGTAATGTTACTCTTCTTTCATTGTTGTAAGCAATCCATGGCAGTATACAAGTTTAATATAATAATAATAAATTGGACAACAAAGCAGAAATACTGAAAACAAATTTTTGAACATTGGAAAATAATTGATCCATACTCAATTATCACTGAACAATGATTAACAAAAAAACAACAAGACCCCAAAAATAGTAGAATAGAAGCTCACAATAACAATTGGAAATACAAATGAAATGACGATATGAATTACACAAATGATAGCTTAGAAATAACAACAGAATAAGTAAGATTAATACTGAAACTGACCCACCAACAAGAATTAAAAGAGAAGATTATGCAAAACTGCCAGTAGACAAACATTGCCAGCATTGAAAGTTAGTGGCCAATTACACAATTGTACATAATCCCATAGATCTTAACTCACTGATTCCTTTTATTTCTTAACCCTTTCTTCTCTTCTGTTCTCTAGGGCTACTTTTTTTTGTGTGTATTCTGTATATTACCTAGATCCGTGATGGCGAACGTATGGCACGCGTGCCACAGGTGGCACAGAAGGCAGGAGGCACTCAATCAGGGGAGGAACTTTGGAGATCGTGGAAGGCAGGAAAACGCTAGGATTCCATGGGGGGAGGAACTTTGGAGATCGTGGAAGGCAGGAAAACGCTAGGATTCCATGGGGGAGGAACTTTGAAGATTGTGGAAGGCAGGGAAACGCTAGGATTCCATGGGGAGAGGAACTTTGGAGATCGTGGAAGGCAGGGAAACGCTAGGATTCCATGGGGAGAGGAATTTGGAGATCGTGGAAGGCAGGAGGCAGCTCTTTAGCACAGCTAAAGCACAGCTCTTTAGCCAGATCTCTCCCCCCTACAAGCACAGCTCTTTTAAACAGGGAAAGAAGAACGAACACGTTTAGCAGGAAACTTTGGAGTTGCCTGATCATTAGCCAAGCCATCTTGGCAGCGCCATGCACCAGGCGGGGAACAGCTGTCTCACCAGGGAACAGCCGGTACCTAGTTGTCCTCTGGTAAGAGGTATGCCGGCCCACTTGGAAAAAGTGGGGGGCGCATGCATGCACAGTGTGGGCACATGTGTAGAGGGAGCATGGGAGTTGTCATGCACACATGCGTAAATGGGGGCGCGCATTGCATTATGAGTTCCGGCACGCGGGAGAGCGACAGCACATGTGCGCTTAGACTTTTGGCACGCAATGCCAAAAAGGTTCGCCATCACTGACCTAGACTTTCTAAGCTTCTCTCAAGGTGTTTTACTGCCTATAAGAAAGTGGTACCTGCACCACTAAACTTTCATTCTACCTGATTTATCTTCCTTCCTTGGCGACCTTATTCCAATGGTACCATTTATCCCACACTTTATAAAATTCGGTGTCTTCTTTTTCCTTTAATTCTTTTGTCAGCCTATCCATTTCGGCACATTGTGTTATCTTATCTTTTATATCTTCTTCCGAAGGGATTTTTTCTGATTTCCAATTGCTGGCATATATTATCCTTGCCGCTGTTAGAATGTGAATTAACAAATATTTTATTTCCTTGGGGTAAGATTTTGTAAAGATTCCTAATAGAAAGGTTTCAGGTTTCTTATCTATTTGTAATTTGGTAATTTGATCTAACCATTTCTTAATGAGGGACCAGAATTTTTTTGCGGCTGGGCAAGTCCACCATAAGTGGTAGAAAGTGCCTTGCGGATTCTTAAATTTCCAACACGCCGAACTATTCTTCGGGTTTATTTTGGCCAACCTTGTTGGTGACATATGCCACCTATAAAACATCTTCAGCTGATTTTCCTTGTATGCCACCGCCAGTGTTGTTTTTATATTTGTTTGCCAAACTTCTTCCCATTTGTCCAATTCTATTGAGTATTTGAAATTCTGCATCCATTTGATCATTGTATGTTTAACTATTTCCTCCTCCATCTTATACCTTAACAAAAGTTTGTAAATTTTGCTGATTAATTTCTCCCCAGAATCTAATATGATAGTGTCTAATTCCTGTTTCTCTTTGCTTCTTTGGTATTTTTTTGTATATTCCTTGTGTTTCGATTGTAACTGAGAGAAGGTCCACCAATCAATTTCCTTATTTAAATCTGCTTCCAATTGTTGTTTAGTTTTTAACTTTCCTTGATGGTCAATTAATTCTTTATATCTTATTATATTTTGGGAATCTGATAAATTTGGATGTTTTAAAGCTTCTGTGGGTGAGAAACATAACAGGATTTTTGTATATTGTTTTTTTAAGTTTTTAACCAAATTAATAATAAGGCATGTCTAAATGTGTGCCTTTTAAAATAGGCATGGGACTTATATTTTTCCTCCCATAAGGAGTGCCAGCCCGCTTGCAGGTCGTGGCCTTCAATGGATAGTATTCTGTTGTTACCCAGTTCTATCCATTCTCTAATCCATACTAGGCCTGCTGTCTGGTGATAGAGTTCCCATTCCGGGAGTGTTGCTCCCCCTCTTTCCTTGGAATCTTGAAGTAATTTTAATTTTATCCGTGGATGTTTCCCCTGCCAAATGAATTTGGAAATTATCTTATTTAAGCCCACAAAGAAATTTTTCCCTAAATTAATTGGAGCCACCTGAAATAAATACAATAATTTTGGTAAAATGTTCATTTTAATAATGGAGATTTTTTCCCATGAGTGAAATTTGCAGACCTTTCCAATTATCCAGGTCCTTTTTTATCTGCATTATTAGTTTATCATAATTGTTTTCCTTTATACAAGATGTTCTTGGTGACAACCATATACCTAAATATTTAATTTTGTTAGACACTTGTATTTGTGTACTTTTTTCTAATTCTGTCTCCTGAGTTTTCGTCAGATTTTTCATGAGTAATTTAGATTTATTCCCGTTTATCCTTAACCCGGCCACCTCTCCGTAGGTGAGGTTCTATTTTTTTCAGAAGTTTTGGTATTGTTTCTAGAGGTTCTTCTGCAATAAGTACCAGGTCATCAACAAAGGCCTGGGTCTTGTACTCTTCTTGTTTGACTTTTAATCCTCTAATCTCTTGGTCCTCCCTTATTTTTTTTAATAGAATCTCCAAGGATAAGATATACAGTAGAGGGGAAAGTGGACAGCCTTGTCTAACCCCTTTTGTTATGTTGAATTGGTCAGTTACATCGTCATTCATAATTATCTTCGCTGTTTGTTTTGTATATAGTTTTCCTATGATATTTTCCAAATTTGATCCCAATTGCATATTTTTTAACTGTTCTTTTAAAAATGTCCAATTTAAGTTGTCATAGTGATATATTGGATATATCACTACAAAACGGACGCTTCAAATGACTGAACATATATAACTGTTTTAATGTATATTGTATTTCTTTGTTGTTGTGCTTTGTTTTATATGTTTTGTGTGTATTTATTTAATTGTTAATAAAGTTTATAAATTAAAAAAAAAAAGAAAGTTAGTGGCCAAAAAAGATCTGGCACCTATAAGGAAGAAGTGAATAAGGTGCTTGCACAGATTAAGATAACATTTATCAGACAAACCAATCAGCTTGCCTACAGTACAGTAGTGGTAGTGACAGAAGAACTGAATATCAAAATTAAAAAATCAAAATCAAAACCATATTCAAACCCAAAGCAGAAGATCAAACAGGAAGCCAAGATAAAGAAATGTTATTTCTTTATCTTGAAACAATCTAGAACTGAACTCACTTAAAACTGTAGAGATGATAGTAGATTTTAGGAGAAGCCCTTCTATTCTACCACCACTTACAATACAGGTAGTCCTCATGATCACAATTGAGCCCAAAATGTATGTTGTTAAGTGAGAAATTTGTTAAGTGAATTAGTTAAGTGAATTTACCCCATTTTATACCTTTTTACGACTTTTCTTGCCACATTTGTTAAGTGAATCACTGCAGTTCTTAAATTAGTAACAAGGTGAAGTGAATCTGGTTTCCACATTGACTTTGATTGTCAGAAGATAACAAAAGGGAATCATATAACTCTGGGACACTGCAACCGTCATAAATGTGAGTCAGTTGTCAAGCATCCAAATGTAAATCACCTGACCATAGGAATACTGCAACAGTCGTAAGTGTGAAAAATGGTCATAAGTGACTTTGTAACTTTGAATGGTCACTAAATGAACTGTTGTAAGTCGAGGACTACCGGTATTAGGCAATATAATATCAACAGTAGAGACCTTCAAGTTTTTGGGTTCTATAATCTCCCAAGACTTGAAATGGACACCTAACATTAGAACACAACAAACAATGTTCTTCCTGTGCCAACTCAAAAAGCTCAGACTGACCAAGGAGCTGCTAATACAGTTTACAGAGGAATTACTGAGTCTGTCATTTATACTTCTATAACTGTTTGGTTTGGTACAGCAACTAAATACGACAGTTACAGACTTCAAGGGATAGTACAGACTTCAAGGGACTGCAGAAAAAACAATGCAACTTGTCTGCCTTCCATTGAGGATCTGTATACTGCACAAGCTAGAAAGAGAACAGAGCAAATATCTACAGACACCTCAAATCCTGGACACAAATTCACTACACTACTGTTTCAATTTCACTACAGAGCATTGCCAAAACAACTAGACACAAAGACAGCCCCCTCCCCCCCGCTCCACCATCACTCCCCCCACCCCGCTCCACCATCACTCTGCTAAACGCATAATTCCCACAGCACTTGTCTTATGCCTAAGGATATCTAACCTTGTAATAGGACTGTATTACTATTATCCTCCTCATTTTTCCTGTTACCTACTCCTATTGGTATCTTATGACTCTCACTTTGTTGGTTGTATTTTATGATTTTTGATTGCATCTTATGATTTATAATTTATCACTTTGTTGCTTGTATGTATGCTGAGAGCTTATGCACTGGAGACAAATTTCTTGTGTGTCCAATCACATTTGGCCAATAAAGAATATTCTATTAAGATAAGATGCAAGTAATTAAAAAAAACCACACAAAAGAGAAAACTTGAAGAATGTAAGAATCAGAACAAACCTAATTTTTTAAAAATTGGCTTAGCCCCAGACAATTAAAAAAGCTTTGGAAACCACAATGCAACAAATAGCAGCAACGGGTGGAAAAACTGAACATCTATAAAACTTATCACGTGCCAATAATGAAAAATTAGCTGGAACATAATTCAAAAAGTAGCTAAAAATATGGTTAAAATATTGTGGGATTTTCAAATCACCAGATTTTACTGTGGCTGAAAAGAAGAAAATGTAACTGATGTGGCAATACTAAGAAATAGTAGAAGACAACGAATTGGGAGAAGACCACAAAGTATCTGAAAATCAAAACTGAAAGATTATGGCATAAACTGGCTATAGTGGTTATCACTTGTTATTGACACACTGGGTGCCACATTGAAATATTTTGGATGGCACTTAGAAAATATGCACATTGGCAACATTTCCACTTGCTTGGACCTGCACATTATGCTGATACAGTACAATACTCTAAGCTCTTGGTAAGAACTTGCAGCTGATTTCACATTTTTGTTGATATAACAATTACTACTACTACTATTATTATCAACACTGAGCTGCAGTCTACAGTATGTTGGGTTTGCAGGATAGTCCCTCGATTAACAGCATCAGATTGCAAAGAACAGCATACTATTAGGGTTTATATGGGGTTTGGTTGCACTTGTAACCAAAATGTTCAGAGACATTCTTTAACCGGGAATGCTACAAATAGCACAGATACAATTAACAATAGTAATATAGTCTATGCTTTACCTTACCAAAAAGTATTCTCAGAAAGCTCCAATTGGCCAAAATTATGATGATCTGGGAAGGTCAGTAACTATAGGTGGTCATCACTTATTCACCAACCCTTGAAATTTGTGATGGCGCTGAATGAAACAGACCTAGGACCAGTCCTTGAAGGTATGGCTGCTGCAACAATCTCATGGTCACATGACCACAATATCTGAGATCCCGTCAGCTATCCGCCAAGCAAAGTTAAGGGAGCTGACAGGAAGCTGTAAACTGCAGTCAGGTGAGGTTCTCACTTAACAGCAATTGGGAGGCTTGAATTGCCATCGCTAAACAATATGGTCACGTGACATTACCGCAGGAAGTCCTCAACTTATGACCACAATTGAACCCAAAATTTCTGTTAAGTGAGCTATTCGTTAAGTGAATTTTGCCCATTTTATGACCTTTCTTGCCTCAGTGCAATTGTGAATCTGCACAATTATTGCAGTTGCTAAGTTAGTGGCATAGTTGTGAGCGAATCTGGCTTCCCCGTTGACTTTGCTTTTCAGAAGGTTGCAAAAGGTGATCACATGAGCCCAGGACACTGCAATCATCATAAATATGAACCAGTTGCCAGGTGTCCAAATTTTGATCACATGACTTCAGGGACACTACAATGATCGTAAATGTGAAAAACAGTCGTAAGTCACTTTTTCAATATTGTTGTAACTTTGAACAATCACTAAATGAACTGTTGTAAATCAATGACTACTTGTACTATTTACAACCCCATTACTTAGCCACAGCAACTCTAGTCCCAATTGCTATTGTAACCCAAGGTCTACAGTACTCATGTTTATATATTACATGAATGCAATATATATAAATGATACTAATCTGATTTTGTGGAGCTAATGAATATATCTATGAAAATAGACAGGTTTAATTATGAATGAAAGATCTAAAATCCATCTCACCAAATAAAACAGTTACAAATCAATAAATTGTAGTAACTGTATATATGCTCCAGTAAAAAAAAAATAATGCAAGAATCAGATGAGTTTGGGGAAACTGCTGCTATCCCTGTCCGATGTGGCATATCCCATCAACATGCTTCTGGCCTATTTCTGCAACACATTCCATCTGTCACGTCACATATCCCACAGTGACATAAACCCAGTAGTCTATATACTTCATATATTCCCTACCCCTTCTCTCTTCTGAACTTCTAATGCTTTGTTTCACAACCACTACTTCAGCCTAAATCCAGTAGCTCCATTTCAATCCCTGCCGGATTAAAACAGCAAACTCTAGAAGTTCCATGCATGAAGCATTTTCCATATTCCTTGTTGAGTTAATGTGCTAATTATCAACTTTTATTTATTTTTTAAAATATGATTAAACAAACTATGACTCTGGTACTTTATATACAGTATATATATCTCAGCTGTGCTTAAAAGCCCTTCATGAATCTTTTAAAACTTAATAGGTCCCTGTTCTTAATTTCAACTATTTAAATTACAACAATGACACAGAAAAGAAATATATGGGGTTATGTTCGTTCTACATCTTAAACATGAATGTCTATATAATAAAAAGATTCCTAATTAGATCAACATAAACTTTGTTCAATAACACTATAAATAGTAATTAGGATTGATTCATAATGGTTCTGTTATACTGCATAATAAATGGCATTTAAAAAACTTACTCTCTTTTCCATTATGTTTCTGTAGTACTAATTTAGAAATTAACCTACATTATCCCTTAAGGACTAAAAACTTCTGCCAAGTTACTCAGAATTGGACTAAATATTCTTTATAATGATGAAAGAAGCAATCTCCATGACTACAGGTACAACTTGTCTTACAACGATTTTTTTAACGACAGTTACAATGCTTTGGAAAATGACTTATGAGCCATCCTTGAAGTTAAAGCCCTCACACTATCTCTGCAATCACGTAATCACAATTTGGGCACTTCACAACTGGCTCGCATTTGTGACAGTTGCAACATCTTGCAATCTTCCCAGCTGACTTCCAACAACCCAAAGTCAGTTGAGGAAGACAAATTAGCATGCTTCACTTAACTACCATGTGATTCATTTAATGACTTTGGGGATTCACTTAATGACCACTGTAAAAATGGTCATAAAATCAGGTCCAATCATGTGATGATTCTCTTAATAATCACATCACTTAGTGATCAAAATTCCAGTCCCAATTGTAATTGTAAAATGAGGAATATCTGCCATTTATTTTAACTAAAAATACGGTCAATATTAACTGTACTTGTTTTTAATACAGGCAGATTAGATTATTCTATTGAAAAAAATAAACAAACCATAATGCCCAATATATTTTACATCTTTATCTTGGATTCAATGTGCACAAACTTTTGGAAATATGGCACAGCATGATTCATGTGTTCATCAAAGTCCAAGGCATTCCCAGTAAACACGTGTAGCACAAGGCAGACAACAGGAACTCTAGAGCTGGTACATGCAGATTTCATGGGGCCAATGCAAGCCAGTTTGGGAGGAACAAAATATGCGCTGGTCATTGTAGATGACTACATCAGGTTTGGGTTCTGCTATTTACTAAAGAGTAAAATGGTGCTACTGAGAGGTGGAATGGAGTCTTACAAACCATGAAAGACTCACTGCGGGAAGATTCTAGTCTGAGCCGGTCATATTGGAGTGAAGCCATATTGACTGCTAATTATTTAATTAATAGTCTGTGGAGTTCCTCTATTAATGATACTTCATATGCAGTGTTATATGGGAGAAAACCATCTCTGGCACATTTAAGGGTTTTTGGAAGCAATGTGTGGGTGCATATTCCAAAGGTAATTAGAAGAAAAGGACAACCAAAGGCTAGAAAGCTCAGGCTATGAGCCTGGTTCAAAAAGCTATCGTTTTAGCGATGGGAGCAAAAGAATAGTGATTCCAAGGTCTGAAAGCTTTGCAGAGCAAAATTGGATCAGAATTGATGCAAATTTTTGGAATGATCCACTTAGTGACGGTAACTTACTTAGTGATGGTGCCAGCATTCAGGAAGAAGCTGAAAAAGATATGAAGAGAGGGTTGAAGCACAGGAGCAGTCAATGCTACGCAGGTCAGACCGATGGAATAAGGGGATTCCACCTGACAGGTATTCTGCTAGTAAAGTAAAGGTGTGTAATGTGTGGTATGAGCCAAGAAACTGTAAGGAAGTATTGGCATTACCTAAAATTGAACAAGTAAAGTGGAAAGAAGCCATGGACAAGGAAATGAAATGTGAACATGTTATGTTCACATTGGTGACTTTGCCACAGGGTAGCAAAGCCATAGGATGCAAGTGGGTATAGAAGAAAGTACTATCCAATAATGATGTACAATATAAAGCAAGGTTAGTGGCACAAGGGTTTTCACAGATGAAAAATCTGTACTATGATGATGCACACTGAATCGCTATCACAATGAATTGAACAGCTGTTGGAGAGATATAACACGGAAAATTGTAATACTACTCCCAACACCTACGAGCACAGATTTTCATAACAGTTTGGGTGAGGACAAAAGTGAAGTCTGCTATCAAGAGATATATCAGTCAGCAATAGGGAGCCTGTTATATTTGTCAGAGTGGTCCAGACCAGACATAGCTTGTGCAGTAAGCATCTTGAGTCGCTTTACTGCTGCACCAATGCAATTGCATTGGATGGGTGTATAAAGGATTCTCAGGTATTTGAAGGGAACTGTGAATTTGGGTCTTCAAATACGGGTCTCTGAAGAATTAAAATTGAAATGCTACGTTGATAGTGATTATGCAAATGATGTAAAAACCAGAAAGTCCAATTCTGGGGTTGTGGTATTGTTTGGAGAGGCTTTAATTGGTTGGAAGTCCAGGAAGTAAACAACTGTCGCCTGTGGAAGCAGAATTTATTGCTTTGTCTGAACTCTGTTCAGAGATAACTTGGTACATACAGCTGTTACAGGATTTAAATGTAAAGGTAAATGAAGCTGTAACGGTGTATGAGGAGGCTGCTGCCTGCATTAAAATGGCAACAGGTGACAGAGTAAAAAAATAGAAGTAAGCATGTGGACATTAAATATTGTAATGTAAGAGAAGCCATCAAATGTAAATTGATTAGTTTGCTTCACTGTTCTTCAGAGGACAGTTTGGCAGACATAATGACCAAGCCATTGGGTGGAGTGCACCATGGAAAGAATATTATGTTAATTGGATTTATGTTTATTCCAGGCATGAAGGGAGGAGTGTCAGAATATTCATGACTGGGAAGATATGGTAACAAGGTCAGCCAATGGATAGGCATAGCAATTGAGACAGCCAATGGGAGCTGAAACCAGTTGGGAGCCTGGTCATGGCTTAGCAAACAAGTCTGGTCTAGTCTGTCTGCAGAATTGAAACTGAAACTAGACTGCTGAACTGAAAACTGCTTCTCTCCTCTGCCTGTCTTTTTGCCTGTAACTCTCTACCATGTTGGAAGAATCTGCTGTTGATATTGTATGTTATTTTATATATAAAGAGAAGTTAATGAATCCTGCTGAATCAGTTACTTGTGTGTACTTTCTGGATTTGATTTTGCAACAAACTCTGACAAACCTCAGTCAGAAAAATACCAAAACAAAAATTCAGACACTCTACCCTCCTGTAAAAGCACACTTGACTGGAGAAACATATCCTTCTGATTGCCTCCTTAGAATTTTCTCTGTCTTCTGTTTTCTCTGCCTGTTACTTGGACTGGGATACTGGCTGCTTTCCTTCAATTTTTTTCAGTATTCAAAACCTCTTAAAATGGAAATTGTTCATAATCATTGTGACAAACAATTGCAAATGTATCTGTTCGATAATGTAGTGGAGCAGAAACAGGTTTCTACCTGATGGTTTTAACATAAACAACAAAGAATATTCTTGTATAGCAGATCTTTAAATTGTTCAGTTAACTTATTTTCAAAAGAAAACCTACAAAGTCAAAGACCAAACTATTTTGCCCATCATAGAGCCATTAAACAAAACAAAACCTCTGGTCCTAGTGATTGACTCAGATTGGATCCTGCAGCTATAAAACACTAAAAAAATACTGTTTTAATAGAAAAAAAAGCAAGGGGAAGCAAAATCTAGAGAAATACTGAAGAAAAAGCCCAGCAACAACCAAGAGAAACAGTCAATAGACACTATTCCCAATGCAGCCAGTGGATTACATGGTACTACTCATGCTGAAGTACACAAAATACAGGATAAAGTCCCTACAAAAAAAAATCAGCATTAGAATGTTCTGAAATGCTCTGCACAGCCACAAAACTTTGGATGCAATACCTAAACCGCAAAAATATTTTGATTAAGCATCTAAGAAAAGTTTTAAGACCAATTTCCTTCAAATTTGTAACTATGCAGCATAATAGGAAGATGGGAAGTTCAGAAATGTGAAAATAAATGCCATTTATGCATTTCACAATCAAAATGACAATTTAACTATAACTTTGTCTGAGCAATTGATCTAAGGTTTAATCATTACCTTGGCAGACTGTGGCGTAGAGAAGTTAAGCCAGGCAGGAACAAAGTCATGCTGCGCCATTTAGGTCCAGTGTCTCTCTTCAATAAAGTGAGGCATCAAACCTCATGGCCAGGAGCTAAGACGAGAGAACCACCACACACACTGTCAGCCCTACTAAAAGCAATGGAAAAGAGCAGATTCTTCTGAGCATGCCTCCTAGAGTCTGGAAAACATCTTACCATCGTTCTAGAGACTAATGGAAATTTATTTAATTTGACTAAGCATCAGTTGAGTTACTGTAGCTATATTGCTCCTGTTTAATTTAACTCCCTGAAGCCACTTCAGTCAAAATCATCAGAGGCCAGGTTCTACCATCATCACTACTGGAGCTAAATAAAACTGAGGAAGAATTAGTGTACATTTCCTCTCCAAAATAATATTTCACTAGCAGGGGTTTTTCTTCAAATTATTTTGATGTCTGCTTATCTTGAAATAGTTCACTAATTTACTTATAATGGACAAATCAAAAACTTTTCTTCAGATAATGTATTAAACATAATGTATTATTTTTTAACTATAAATACAGTGCCTTACCCAGTTTGGCCTTTGCAGTCCACTCTCACTTTAATACTTTGATTTCCAGGTTCCTTCCTTCGCCAGGGTGCACCTATGCCAGCTGTGTGGCAATGGTGAGTCCCAAAGGAAGCACGAGAAGCCGCACTTCGTGCTGACTGCACCCCTTAACCCTCTAGCTGCTCATCTTAAATGCTCTCTGAACTCATGTGAGAAAAAAAAAACCTAAAATGCAGTGTGCATTTTTGGAAAGCTACAACTACATTCACCTCATTAAACTGTTCCCTGTTGTCACAATGCTGTGTAATTCAGCTATTACATTACAAAAGTAGTTGTCAACTTTGTACAGCATTCAGAAAAGCACCGTAATTAATGGTGAATTTCACAAATTCACTTTATTCATCTTCTGCAACAAATGAATTTGAAACAAAGGGACAGGGGAAAGGATGCTGAGGAGTCTTGCAAATTCTGGTATAGTAAACCTTTGTTCTTATTAAGTGCTAAAATGCAGGATTCATTTTTAATGGTTGCTAAAAAATTAGCTTTCTTAAAAATAGTATTTTGAAAGGCTTTTCACATAATGTCACTTAAGTTTCCTTAGTAAGGAACTAAAAGCAACTTGAACATACAAGATTGAATTATTACTGTCTTCCTACTATTCCTAGTTATGCATTCA
The DNA here is from genome assembly GCA_012654045.1 of Ptyas mucosa. Lineage (NCBI taxonomy): Eukaryota > Metazoa > Chordata > Lepidosauria > Squamata > Colubridae > Ptyas > Ptyas mucosa. Next base: position 20,603,965 of record WNWU01000004.1, read on the forward strand.
ATTAAAGCTAAAAGTAAAGGGCTAAACTAGCAAGCTATCCCTTCTGCTGTATTTGAATTGCTGCTTTTAAAAACAGAGAAAAAAATTGTTGTATTTTAATGAAGAGTTCACATTTGGGCAGTGGTCTTCTTCCATCAAAATGAGTAGAATTCACGAAGTACTCTGTAAAGAAGGAAAAAATAACACCACCTATCAGTAATCATAAAAGTGGCCAAAAGGATTATCAAAGACACATTACTTATGACCCCTATTTCTAATGAAACAATATAAGCTAACAAGTGTAGTATTTATGGTCAGTGCCAGGGTGCCATTCTCATTTTGGTAAATTAATGGAAAGTCCTTACATAGTTATTGAGGAATGATACCTGCAATTTACCATAACGTATTTTTTCAGTTATGAAAACATCATTTACAATATAATAAATGTGGTTCAAACTACATACCTTTTTGAAGCAGAAAGAACTAGAGGATGGAACTGGGAATGGTCAAACAGCACTTGATTCCAAGTTAACACATTATTGGAATGGAGCCTTTCTTACTGAATTTTAATGAGGTGTTTGTCAGTCTATGTTTACATTTCTTAGGAGCAAACTTATTATATTACTTTCCTGCTTTGATTTTATTATTATGCTTAGATACAGTAAATGTCTATAGAGATTCTCAATCATCCAGGTCATAGTTGTCCCAAAGGTGCTTTTTCAAGAGGGGCTTTCTGGTTTTTCTTTGAAAAAGTTTCGCTTTTCATCCAAAGAAGCTTCTTCAGCTCTGATTGGATGGTGGGGAATCCTTCCATTCCCCACCATCCATTCAGAACTGAAGAAGTTTCTTGGATGAGATGTATGAGCAATGTATTCTTAACTAGAGTACTATGAATCAAAAGCTTCAGTTTTAATTTAATATAATATACTATCATCTGAAAGTAATGCATACCTTCCAAAGCAGCTTCATATATTACAATAAATTAGTATTCATAAGAATACACTGAAGTGTATACAAAATTTTAGATGCGCATGTCAGGTTTTATAGTTAGTAATTCTATTTTGTCAAATCTCAACAGTCAGCTTGTGACACAGCCAGGGGAAAAAAAAATAACTGATTAAATAAACTACAACTTCAGTTATCTAAAACAGGTAAAGGTAATCCATTAGAAAATCTTGAATTGCACTACAGCAGCAAACATTTCTGTTTTAACAATAGATTACAAAATGATCCCCATAAAAATGTATTGCCTTTAAATTATGCCAATGAAATCAATAAAGCTTTTAAAATCAAGTTTTGTGTGGAAAAAAAATCAATGAACTCTATTCAACTCTTGTATTCCAACGAAAATCCAACGTTCAGAATTCCAAGCATTTTATACAAAATTTTACTTGTTTTATCTTGATATATATATACAAATATACAAAGTGAAACCTGCAAATCTACAGTATCAAGTTGTAGTGCTTTTTCTTCTGAAATTTTGAATACTATGGTATAGCAGTTTTGTAACAGTAACTTATTAGAAGAATTTAAAGAAAATGTGTAAGAACAAGTTATCTACTCTGGAATATGAGGAACTTTCACACGAACCACTTTTTAAAATATCTTAAGTAGAAAAGAAAAGGAATCACTACGGTAATGGTTCAATAAACAGGACAATACAGTATAAGTATCAAGGATAGGAGATAAAACCTGCTAAAAATTTCAGGGGATGGTATTCATCTGAGTTTCTTAAGTCAAAAAGGCAGCATTGTCTGGAGATGTTTCTGTGGTCAGGTGACTGACAAGACATCACACCACAGCAGAGCGTACAGCGAAACACTCTTGGTAGCAAGTTTAAATCGGCTTGCTCCAGTGCTACTTCTTAGAACGCCAGTTTGGAGTACTGGTTAGGGCATTAGACTAGAAATTGGATATTTTGAGTTTTAGTCCCACATTAGGGACAAAACAAGCTGAGTGACTTTAGGCCAGTCATTCTCTTTCAGCCCTAGGAAGCAGGCAATAGCAAACCATTTCTAAAATCTTACCAAGAAAACTGCTAACAACCCAGGCAGTCATCAGGAATCAGTTCTGATTTTTTTAAAAAAGTGTGCTATTATTTCTACAATACTTTGTTTCTCTTTGAATTATCTGAAATAGCCATTATGAGGATAGTATCGGAGAACATAGAATCGTGATGGTGAACCTGTGGCACATGTGCCACAAGTGGCACGCATAGCCATATCAATGGGCATGCCAGTTCAGCTCTGGCGCGCAAACACACACCGGCCAGCTAATTTTCGGGTCTTCTGGGCCCACCAGAAGTAGGGAACAGGCCCATTTTTCTTTCTTACCTGGCTCCAGATCCTCCCTATGAGTCTAGGGAGGGCAAAAATAGCCTTTCCCACTCCCTCGAAGGCCCTCCAGAGGCCTGAAAGAGCCCATTTCCCAACTCCCGGAGGGACAGGAAGTGATGTTTTTTTGCTGTCCCACTGGGAGTTGGGAAATGGGTCCTTTCAGGCCTCTGAGGGAGTGGGAAAGGCTGTTTTCACACTTCCCAGATGCATAGAGAGGATCTGGAGCCAGGTAAGAAAGAAAAATGGGCCTACAAGGCCATCGCATGCTAGAAGTGAGGGGGAGGGGGGATTGCGCGCGCATGCACAGGGCAGGGCTCATAGAATTATGGGTGTAGGCACGTGCGTGCGCGAACCTCCCCCGCCCCCCCTCTCCTGGCACGCGATGGCAAAAAGATTAGCCATCACTGACATAGAATGATCACACCTATTGCATGATGAGGGCACCAGAGTTTACTTTGTTGCCTTCACTGCATCCTCATATAGCCATCCAGCCGAACTTTCTCCAGTGATTCTGAAAACATTATTTTATAAACCTCAGTCTCGCTGTTATAAATTTGCAGATTATCTAAAGAATAAAATTGTTTCAAAAAGAAAAGTCTTCTAATACTGTACAGTAGGGGACTCTGAAACACTTAGTCTATATCTAAATGATAGAAAGTATTTTAACTAAAATAATGCCACTCTTAGTTTATAATACTAATATAATTCTTCAGACAATTCACGACCCTATTAAGATGGGATTCTTGAAAAGATACATAAATATCCAATACATACAAAATAGTATTTATTTAATTGTAATGTTATATCTACAAGCACTGACATCTATATGTTAATGTGGTCTTCAACTGACCTTGTACCGTACCATTACTAATTCTATGCCCATACTTCTGAACATATATACATTCTAAAACGGTTCATAGTTATTACAATCTTATCATTCCATAGATCAACTGTTAAATCCTGTAGCATTAGTTATTCTGAAACAGAATGTCTTGACATTAAAATCTGTTATCTACACATACCACCACTTTTCGCAATAGTTATATTCCAATTCCTTAGATAAGAAATTATAATATATTCTTATTAATCAGTTAAAATATACAGTGAACACTTGATCTTCCAACAAAAGAACTCTTATAATTTTGAAGATTCCTCCATATTTGTTTTCAGCATATTAATAAAATGAAACCAAAGTTGGTATGCTATTCTGTACTATGTCTCTTTTGCAGCTGGGAAGAAGGGGGAAGTCTGTATTTTTCAAGCAGTTGAATATGTCTAATTTACAAGCATCAAATATGCTGATTCCAGGATGGCCCATGAGGGAAGTTTCCAGAAGGCAAAATAATCCCATTAATTAACTCAAGAAAATTTAAGACATTCACTGAAGACTGAAATCTCCTTAAAAAAAATCAAGGCAAAGAATTTTTCTCATTAAAAATTTGAAATAGTGCATTAAATTGATGAACAATATATTTTAGGAACATGTAGAAGAATACCCAGAGTAGAAATTATCCATGGCAAGATATGCTTTTTAAAGTATTAGCTGGATCTCAAAGTATATTTCACTTTTACTACTGTAGCAGTATATCTATATTTGGATTTGCTATCTAATATATATCCAAGTACTGTCACATCAAAATAAGTTATTGGCTCCAGGCGCTATTTAAACCATCCAGTAAAAATGCTTTTGGCAATTAGTATTTCACAAACAGCCTACAAATCTAGAATATCTTCACAACTCTTTCCCTCAATTGCCTTTGCCATCCTGTAAGATCTGTCGGACTGGGTCACTTCTGATGAACAATTTTATCATCTTATTAGACACCAGAGCTATGCCTTCCCTTTTGCAGCTCTGGCCCTCTGGAATATTTGCCCAGAATCCATTTCTCCCCATCTCTATTTTAGGAGGGCTAAGGAAACCTGAATTTTCAAATCAGCAATGGTTTGAACATAGCATAATTTAATTTTATACACTCTCAATCTTGAGCAACATTAGTCTAAAATATAATCAGTTCAGATTTAAACCAATTTTATATTGGGGGAAATAATTAAAAACTCAACTAAATTATGTCTAACAATTATAAATGATAAAAATTATAATTTTAAAAAAGGAGCTAGATCCGTGATGGCGAACCTATGGCACACGTGCCATAAGTGGCACACAGAGCCATCTCTCCGGGCATGCTAACCGTCGCCGGTTGCTCTTCCAGGTTCCGTTGTGCACATGCACACCGGTCACCTAGTCTTCTGGTTTTTGGCACGCATGTGCGCGCGCCAGCCAACTGTTCTTCTCACATGTGGGAGTGTCGGAAACCAGAAGAGCATGCGGTGCCAGGAAGTTGAGCTTCCAGTTTCCAACATGCAACTCCTGTTTCGGGACTCAGTGCCGAAAAGGTTCGCCAATACTGAGCTAGATGTTCATGCAGCATCCAGCACATGAACATCAATGGTACCATTTGACATTTATAGGTCACATTTCTGTCCCTTTAAAATAAAAACTTATACATTTGAACTCTAAATGTATCTAACTCTTGACTCCTTAATTACAAAAAATATATTGCTTAATTTATAGTTTGTGAAGAGGGAAGCAGGCTACTACATAATTATAAGAAATAATATGAAGCATATGCCCCCCCAAAAAGAGCATGAATTTAATCAAATTGAACAGCAGCTTTATGTGCTTAATAGGTATCACAAGGAATTTAAATCACAATTTTCTTTAGCTTCCTTTTTGGAAATTGATATTATTTTACAACTATGTATAGTAAACAGGAAAAGGAGAAGTTCATGTTCATATGTATGCTTAACTGGGTAAACAACTACTTTTTGCTTGAAGAGATAAGAACAAGAATACAGTGGAAAAACATGTTACTTAATTTACTTCAGAAGTTTAATGCTCTACTTTAAAAGAAAAAGAAAAATTGAAAGTAAACGGATGTCCAATTTTGTTCTCCACAAGACTATATAGTATAAGTGTTGGGAGCTTTAATAAGAATAGATTATAACAAAAATTACATGGTATTTAAACAAGTATATCTTCAGTTGTCTACTAACTTCTGTTTTCTATGGCTAAATATGCCTACTATTATTCTTCAATCATAAATTATTATTGATTCACCAACCAATGTGTTGGAAAGCTATGTAATCTCTATGGTTTAATGAACAGAAATGACACATTCATAAATATTTTTAAATTTGGTTTTAGTATACAAAAAGTGCATATCTGCATATCATAAATTTATATGATAAAACATGATTGCTTGGGAACATTCATATAATCTACAAAGCGCTTCTGGACTAGATTTTTAACTGAGAGTTCAAACATAGTGGGAATACAGCTCTACCCATAAGCAAATTACATAACATAGGAATATCATTAAAAGCCTGTAATAGAAACAAGGCTTGATTTGCTACATCCAAACTATGAAAAGTATTTTACTACCTTAAACCAGGCCAAATACGTAATATGTACATACATATTTTAGGGATACACTTAGTAAGGGTAACTCACTAAGTTATTTACAGAGATTAGCAGGCTTTCATTTTTTCAATTTTTCTTAACAGGATCATAAAATATTTTAATTAATTAATATCCCTCGTTAGAAGGGAAAGTGAATAGTTCCAGTATTAAAATAACAGCAATAGTTTTCTTCTCAAGCATGTGTAAATATAACATTCCCTGGATTTAAATCATATGTACGACAGCAATGTGAATAAAGTTTTGTTCAACATTGAACCATCAGAAAATATTCTGTATTAAAAATGTTGAATACAGCTTGCCTTCATAGTAACCCAAAACAACTCTGGTTATCTAGCAGCAGTTTACATCAAGGAAACAGTTCAGAATCTCAATTCTAGTCTAAAACATTTAGTCCAATGGTTCAAACTCCATTCCAATTTGTAGTCCCTTAAAAGTTTATCAAGAATTTTTTCAAGAAGAAATTCTGTAGCGTTAACAAAATGCTTGAAACCTTACTCAATAACTAGTATTCCAAAAATATTGATTGGAAATGGAGTTTGCTTCTAACTTGGCATGTTGTGTGAACTCATCTGTGATCCTTTATTCAGTAAAATAAACTGTAAATCCAATTCCTATATAAAGTGCATTTCACATTTCCCCAAACACAGTATGCTGCTTCTAAATTGACAGAGGTATGTGTAACCATTCAGGATTACCTAACCAAAAATCGTATTTAAACTTTAGCAATAGCGCCTGGAGTAGCCACTGGTTAAAATGTGATTGGCTACTTTCTGGTTCTAACTGTGTCCTGTGAATCTAGCCAATGTGGTTAGCTTCTGGTTTAGTGCTCTGCATAACAGGCAAGCAGATTCATTCAGAAAAAACATGATTTAGTTTAGCAGAGGTCAAATTCTTCTTTCTTACCACAAAAATAAACTCACATATTATTTTTTTTGCAGAAAAGGCAAATATTACTAGTTCAAAGCCAGACGTGAAATCCATGCCCCTGGTATTACTTCCTAAGTAAGTGGGGGCGGAGGGGGGGGGGGCTGCTTCGAAAAATAAGGCAAAAACCGTGTCACAGGTGACAAAACCGAGTTAAACCACCTTCTAAACGTTTCCTGTTTTGCTCCCTCGCGCGAAAGAGAATGGTTGCCTCGCGGAGCCAGATTTACACCCCCCTCCGGCACCCAAGGACTCTTCCAAACTCTCACACTTCCTACTCCGCATTCCGCTTCCGACCCTCTTTTCGACGACACCGCGAAGTTGCTGCCGTTTCCTCCCTTCCTACAGCAGCACTTCCACCATATATAAAAAAAAACAAAAACCCTCGCACACGCCTGCCTCCACCAAGGCATACCTACCCTCTTCTCGCTTACTCCCTTCAGCCGCCCTGCCCACCCCGCCCCCACTCAAGTTTGCACTTCGAGGCCTACCGCGGCTTCCTATCAACCCTCTTCCAGCCCAATCGAAGCTCTCTCGCACCCCACCTCCCTCGCTCCCTCCCGTCCCCAGTCCTCCTAAACCCCCAGCCTCCTCTTCCTCCGCCTCCATTTCTCACGGAAACTGGGTCTCGAAACTACCTTCGCCCGCTCCTGCCCAAACCCGTGTCCAGCATCTCTCCATCCACCCGCTCGTCCCAAACGCTTCCCGCAGCCACCGTCTTCCCACCCCCCTCCCCACCCAGCAACTCCCCCCACCCACCCACTCGATCAATATAGAAGGCCTTCAGCCACCTTCTTCCTTCCTCTCTCCCAATTCCTGCACCCGAAGCAGCACTTATTTACACTCCCGCCCCCTTGCCTACTCCGGACTCTCTCTCCCCGCTGCCTTCCTACCTCAGTTTCTCCCCCGACGCTGGCAGCCACTCAACTCCCTCCTTAAGTCCAGCTTCTCTTCTCTCTCTCTCTTTTTTTTTCCACGCAAGGCCGTGCTCACAGAACCAGGCCCCAACTCGCCCCCTCACTCTCTCCGTAGCTTCAGTTCCTCAGACCGAATCATAACAAAGCTCTGCCCAAAATGGCTGCCCGGACCGGCCGAGGGCCGGAGTGGGGCGGGGCTATTCACGCGAAGGGGGGGGTTTAGGGGGATAGAAACACGCCCACCTGGCCCTGCCCGTGCTAAGGGTGGAGCGCACGCGCGCTCACTTGCTAAACCATACAAAATAGCCGCACGCGCACCGCCTATCAAAGGCTCTTCGGAACGCTCGCTCGAATTCGCCCGTTCTCTTTTTACGCATGCGTGAGCGTGTATCATTCTGTTGGCGTTAAGTTATGCTCGGTTCGGTCTGCAACTACTATCTTTCAACGCTTTGTTCTCGGCCCCTCTCCAGTTGGCACAACCTTGGTACTATTGCTCGGCCGTGTGTCTATTCTCGCAGCACGGTTATCCGTGGATAACTTGGTTCATTGTCCAGGGCTCGCGTGACACTCTGAACCATAATAAACTAAGCGCATACCGGAAGGATTTGCACTGGTCGATTTAGTTTGGAACTAAATGAGCCATGGAAAACAGTATAATAAAGTTTTTTTTCCCCTTGCAGTTCTCTATGTGCTTTCGATAAATCAAACTCACATTAATTTTGCTCATTTAAAATTAACGAAATGTCTGTTACTTAAGAAAAACCTAGTAAAAAGTTTAATCCGTACTCTGTAGGTATTGTACCTAGAATGTTAAATAAAAGTAAGTTCCAGCATAGCACCCTTAATCATACTTTTTTAGCTATGTTTGTCCCTGCTTGTTTGCCATCTTTGTTGCTTTTGTGTTTTTTGCATTGTTTCCTTGTTTTTAAATTTTTTAACGATTTGTAAATCTTCCAGAGTCACTGGGAATCAAGCATCAAAAACATTTAATTATTACCATAAAATTTGGTGGTTAACTACTGGCTAGGTTCATGTAGAAAGTTAGGCTAATCAATTAGGATTTACAGTGGCCTGGTCATACAATTTATTACATTTATGTGCTGCTCATGTCCCCTATAAAGTTGCATTGCAAGTGTTTGGTTTTAGTTTAGATGTTATGGTTTGTATTGTGTAAAGACATCCTCATTTACTGAATGAGAAATGTTAGATCAACATTTTTACATTCCTGTGAATGAATCAGACCTATATAAGATCTCTCTTTAAAAAAAGCTACTAAAAGGTATGATCACAAATAGTTAGAAAAGCATGCCAAAGGAAAGCATCCTAGATTATCTGTTCTTCTAAATACATCCTCTATTTCTGAATTATTGTCATTAGACACCTGAATCATTTCTATTAAAAATAGTTTAAAAGGAAGAGAAATATCAGATACTCCCCCCCACCTTAGGGAATTTATTACTTCAAAGTATGAACAAATCCATAAAAAACAGGGATAGCTTATAGCTAGCTTTTTATTTTTACAAGATAGCACTGTTGACAAACTATAGGACATACTGAACCACAATCTTATGTAAGAGTAGCAAATGTTAGCCCAGCCTGTGCAAATTCAGTCTCTATATGATTCAAATCATTATGCAATACAGAATACCTAAGGAAACCACAGTTTTGTTTTTGTTTTTGTTTTTCTTTTTACTTCTATGCCGCCCTTCTCTGGAGACTCAGGGCAGCTTACAACGCGTTAAGCAATAGCCTTCATACTTTTGTATATTTTATACAAAGTCAGCTTATTGCCCCCACAACCGGGTCCTCATTTTACCCACCTTAGAAAGGATGGAAGGCTGAGTCAACCTTGAGCCTGGTGAGAATTGAACTCACAGTAATTGCAGGCAGCTGGATGTTAAATGCTGCCTTAGTAGGAGGCATTAGCCTCCTACGCCACTCAGGCTCCTAAATCTACTATAGATTAACCCATCAAATAAATAGTTAATGTGTTGTGCACAACCAATGTGATTAGTTTAAGATCCAAGGTTGAATTGGATTAACCTGGTAAATTATCACCTAAGTAACAATTAATACTATGGTATGTGTGTACATCCTTTCTCTGCAGTGCAAAAATATTTGCTTCACTTTTTTTCCAGCACGTTTTTCTTTGATGCCAATTAAAGTATGTCAAATAAGATAAAATTATACTTACAACAAAGGGAAAATGTTTAGTAAAAAGCAGTAGTATTTTATGGATAATTAAAAGGAATATAATTTAATCTGAGACATAATGTGAAATATGCTGTTTTTGTTGATTTATACAGATTAAATGTTTTTACTATTTAAACTAATTGTTCAGAGTGCCAAACAGTAAATGTTATGTTTTCATTTTCTAGAATTTTAAGTAACAACCACTGCCCTTTTGGACTGAAATAATCTTTTTATTTTTCTCTCAAATAAAGGATCTTTCACACTTTCGTATTCAGTGCAAATCTGGGTGAGATTGGAATGACAGTTTTGTCCGTGTGAAATCTGTCTCAGAAGTACACAAGAAAAGTTGTTAAATCATTGTACCTATATATATGAGCCAAAATTGTCCATGTTCAAATCTACTGTTAGCCATGAAAGTTTAATAAAATGGCTTTAGGTCTCATCTCAGAGTTTTTATGGAGGTGGGGTTTTTTTAGGAGAGAATGTTCTGTAAGCAATTTTTTTACTCCTGGTTTTTGCATGGCCTTATATGGAAAAGCAGGATATAATTATAGCACATAAAATATGTATTTGATATGTTATAATTCAAGTTATCTTACAGTTATAGAGTTATAAAGAATATACAGTGTAGCCCATAACTGACATTTCACATATCCTATGGATGCAATCAATGTAAAAAGCTCTGTATAAAGACATCCAAATAATAAAGAGTCCTGATAGATTGTCATTCTGGATTAAGTTACCTGTAAAGCGAAAATCGCCTTTTTGGGGGGGGGGGGTTGCATCTTAGTAAATTATTGTTATGTATTCCCAGGGCTGATCATTTATAAACAAACCATGGTTGTGATTCCTGCATCCAATTCATGCTGTAAGTAAACCATGATTATAGGAATCACAGCTTCGGGTCTTCTGCCTTCACTGCCCCACCACAGTCAGCCAAATGCTGCATAACTTTTAGAATTAAAATCATCCTTCACGCAAACAAACAAACAAACAAACAAAGAGCAGTACTAAACCGTTCCAAAAGGGAAGAACGGATACAGCTCGTGTTTCTTATACAAAGCAGGAACTGAAAGGAAGCCTCTGTTGCAGGCTGAGAGCCTATTGGTCTGACACGCGTACCCGGCGGACTTAAACGGGAGCAAAGGGAAATGCCTTGCTTTTCAAGCGGATAATGGCTCGGGTGTTGGTGGGTTGCATGGTACTAGGCCCGGGGGGGAGGGCGAATAAGCTTCTGCATATTTCATACAAGATTGTAGGAAGCGCGTGGATTTTTATGCTTTAGAGTGTTTCTGACTTTCTGGGAATCCTGCTATACGAGTCTAGAAAGCCATTTAGGAACCTGTTTCCCCTCCTTCTTTTTTGCTAAAGCTAAATCAAATATCGGGTGACTGGCTTTGGGTTCTCCTCTGAATATTCGCTTCTCTGTTAGCTCCTTCGGTTTTGCCTGCTCGTAGTATATGGTGAGTATCTCCAGTCATGTAAAGGGGGGGGGGGGTGTTGTTAACGCAGTCAAGTCAAGGAAAGGAATTTACTTTCGGTGTAATAACTGAGGGGAAAGCAAGAAGGGTTTATCTTAAGTTTTAAAATGTATTCTTCAAATGGAAACAATTAAAAAAATAAATTGAGAGGCAGTTTGGTTTAGTGGTTAAGGTGTTGACCTAGGAACCAGGAAGACACTGAGTTCTAGCCCTGCCTTAGGCTTAAAAGCTGGCTGTGACTTTGATTTGACCAACTATCGGTAAATAAGGTGGCTTCTCACATCCCTAGATGTTGTCTACTGTATTTTTCTGGGTGGACATGATAAAACTACAGTATTTTCCCCAGAAGGTGAGGCTGGATTTTTTTTTCTTTTTCTCCAGAGTATGGGAGACTGAAATTATCCTTAGCAATAGAGATTATGCTTGAGGCCAGAAGCATGCCAACTTGCTTAATTTAAAATGATCAAACTAAAAATAGTATGAAGTCAGGTGAGAATGGAGTCTTGTTAACATCAAAAGAAAAATCTGTGAGTGCCATTTTGGGGACTTTTAAGGCGAGTTTGTGACTGAATGTGTCCTGCAAAGACAGGGTTGACATCTGATTATTTGTGTGAAGGCAGACAACTGGGGTAATTCAGTAACCTATGATTAATTAACTGTAGGTTACAGTGTGTACCAAGGTGACTTAAATGCATACTTTTATTTCAACTACCGCTAGTATAATGAATTTCTGTGCCATTAAATTAATTTAGGGAACACTTATTTCCATCTTGGAAAAGGTAAGTGCTGTCAGATCTGATTGGTACTCAGATAAGAGACTATCAGGAAATTCCTTGTTTGGTAACCAGACTGGACAGTTGAACAAATATTCTGGAAGGCGAAAAAACCCACACAGCTCTATCTTGTGATTAGGAACTGAACTTAATTTTGAAGGCATATTCACCTTGTATTCTAACAACTCAGATAATATTCCATAGCAGAACATACAGCGAAACCTGTCGTAAGCAAAGGGATACTGGGGATACATAGCACATAACACAGTATAATATTGTTATTGCTTATATGCTGTACATTGTTGGATTGATATCTAGTATTAGACTGATAGTTAAAGCTATTTATATCATGACATCATTGTTATGTTTTTCAACAGCTTTGGCTGATAGGCTCCCTGGAATTGACTTTCCAATTATGACTCTTTATTTTAGATATATCTTTTTCTAATTTATACTTCATCAAGATTGTTTCAGTGTAGTATATTTTATTGAAGTGGAAAATATCACCCAATATTTATACATGATACTCTAATATTAACCATCTAACCTTTTCTGTCTTTTAAGGTCTGTGAAAATGTTCCGTTTTATACAACAATGTGGTTTCCAAATTCCTTCCAAGGTAAAATTCTCCCAGATAGTTGAATTGGAATTTATTTTAGATTTTTTAAAAAAGAGAACAACTTCTATTACATGCTGGGATAAAAGAAGATAATCCTAATAATCCTTTGTCTTCCAAGAGAGATGTCAATAGTAGCTTTGTAGCTTTTGTGAAATACGAAAATCTCCCAAAATATTTAATGTGTGCAGTTACTATGGTTCTGTTACATGTTAAAAGAGATTACGTTTTAAATCAGATTCTCTTAAAAATTCTATTTTTATCAGAATGAAGGCATAAAATTAACATATTCTACATTTATTAATAGTACTAAAATATATATTCCCCCAGAGATTAGAATGGCCCCCACTCTAATACTCGTCCGGAAGGCACTGAAGACCTGGTTCTGCCAGCGGCCCTGGGGAAACCAGAGTGGGATAGAGCCCATTAAATGGCTCATGTGACCTGCTGTCGCCGTGGTGGGGGGTGGGAGGTGGGGGGGGAGATTTTGTTATATTGTACTATATTAATTTATTTGATTCTTTTTGTTAGTTTTTATTGTTTTAAATGTGGTTTTATATTCTGTAAACCGCCTTGAGTCACCATGGGCGAATAGGCGGCAATATATATTCAATAAATAAATATGGTATATAATATATGCAATAATTTATGAATAGAAAGAAAAATAATTTTCCACTATAAATGTAGGTATTAGGAAATATTCAATTAGTGCATTCCAAATACAGTGAAGACATAGACCTTACATGTTCTCTGGAAAGCTACTAGAAATGTGGAAAATATTTTGAATTTGAAAAAGTCTTTTATTTGAACAGCATTCACTTCCTGTGAATGAAATCATTTGAATCTTTTATCACTTTTTTTTTTGCTGTCAGTCATTTTAAGCATTAGTAAATTGTATGTGAATTCCTGAGGATGCATGTCTTGAATGGAAATCTCTTGCGGATCCCAAATAAGAGTGGGTTATATAGTATCTTAAAAGACAAAGACTTAACATTTTTATATGATTTTGGAATTAGGTAAAAAAATAAGTTTGAGGCAAAATGGGTAGTGGTTGCAGATTTAAACTCATACATTTCAGTGACATGCATGTTTATATTTCCAGTTGCAGAGAATTCACTTTCAAAGGTTTCTGCAGCCTAGGAATAACCCTTGCAGTTTTCCTCTTGAACACCGTCAGAGTTTCCTGTCAAAATTACAGCTATCTAAAAAGGCATCTTTGTGTACAACTAAGATCCAGGGATTTCATTCCTCCGCTTGCAGCTGGAACAGAAAAAGGCCTTCAGAACCTACATCTGATGAACAGGATACTCGACTATTTGACTTGACATCACTCAAGGACTCTCCAAAGCCTGCCATTTATGTAGCAGCTTCAGTATTATTTCCATTTGTTTCAGTGCCTTTAGTAATGGCTATCCAACAAGCCTCCTACCCTGAGTTGGCATTTGCTGAAATTACATATGCTGCCTCTATATTGTCTTTCCTAGGGGGGATCAGGTGGGGATTTACTCTTCCAGAAGGAAGTCCTGCAAAACCTGACTGGCGTAATTTGGGTAACAGTATAGTTCCTCCTTTAATAGCCTGGATTACCTTGCTTTGTAAAGATCTCACTACAGCTGGAGTCATGGTTATCATAGGTTTAATGATAGCCCTGAATAATGACTTGGTCCTTCTTCCCACCTATCCCAACTGGCTTAAAGCCTTGTTAGTAATTTTAACTCTAGTGGCTGCGTTTTCTACATTTGTCACAATAATTTATTTGAATTTCTATCCTGAAAGATACCTAAGTTTTAAACTTGGGGAAACAGAAGATTCTAAGTAAACACACACAAAATGCAGAACCTTGTGGGAGAAACAGAATACAGAATGGAAACAATATTCCCAATGCATGAAATGAATTTAGAAAATTATTGGAACAGAAAATAATAAATGAATTATCTAATTCATTAAATTTACATAGCCATAGAGAGGCAAATTAGAAAGGAGCGTAGGTGCTGAACACTGATAGATGGTTTTTAGATTACTTGGTTTTCATTTTTATGGCTTTAGTAGAATTTAGTTCTCTCGATTTTTTATTAAATTTGGTACAAATATGAACCAATTCACAGCATTATTCTTGAAAATTAATTCTAGGTAGGTCAATAGCAGGGTTATTTGAAGCATGTAGAGCAATGCTTCACTTAAAACCTGGCAGCACATCCTCTTGAAGGCTCAGCACAGCCGTTTTAATGGTTTTTCCATTCTGCCTGAACATGTGTGCGCATGCATGCAATGAATACTTCTTCTGGGATTGGTGCTGAAGCTTTATTACTAACAAATTGTAATAAAAGTAAGATAACTTTGAGGAAACTGGATATCAAACAATGATTGTTTCAGTGATTTGAAAGAATAATTCTGGGCCAAAGATATTTGGGTAATATGTTCTAAATATTTAGACATAAAACTATAGATCTACTGCTACCAACAGACAATATATCATCTTTTACATTAAGCAGTTTTTAGAAGTTTTAACTTCTTGTGCTAAGTGTTGAATTGCTATTTGCTGAATTAACAAAAAATCCCCAGTATAAACAATTCCCTTTTTTATAAAAAAAATTATGAGAAAGATTTAAGAATACACTTGAGGCTTAAGAGAAAAATCAATTTAACTGTGCCACACTGTTCATCAAAACCTGATGTTAGTCTGACACTGTAATAAATTATTCTTCTCTTTCTCTCAAATTTTCACTACAATTTTTTTATTTTTATTTTAGTTGTCTAGTGCTGAGTTTCCATAATGGCATAAGGTACAGTGGAGACATTTGTTATATTTGGATTGAAAATAACTAGAATTTCCATTGTGCTGGACTTGTAATAGGGCAAATGTCATTTAAGACTGGATAAGTGTATCATGAAATTAAATTCTACTTTCTTACAATCAAGTAACAAGTTTTTATAAAAAGAACTATCATTTTGTTAAGAGAAAAATCTGTTTGTTTTAGCAGAAGGTTTCTAAAGTCTCAAGTTCTATTAACAATCAGGCCAAATAGAGGCAAGGGTTAAATATAAAGCCTTTCCAATAATTTATTCTAAATTGTAGAGCAAAGTTCATGATGGGTAGAAGGAGAGGAAGAATATGTTATTAAAATTGGTAAACAACCCACTGTTATCTCCTACATGTATCCCCATTCACTGCTCCGTTAGGGCAAGAATCAACCTTGTTTTCCATCAGTTGGCATAACTATTGATGTATATTTTGTGAACAGTGTGGAGTCCCTGCTGGTCTAAATGGCAGACAGTGTTTCAGTTAGAATGTACACCATCTCTCAGGTATAGGCTTTAGAATATATGTTTGGGATATTCCCTCAGCTCCTGCCCTCTAAATACAAAAAAGGTATTGCTCATTGAGAGGACAAAGGGAAATCTTTGGGAAGACAGAGCAAAGAATATTGGTACGCGAGACAGAAAAACAAGTGGGCTGCACCATCTTCGCAACAACTGATACATTGGCAGGAATTACCACAAGATGAAGGAGTGCCAAGATCACAAAAGCAGAGGACTTTGCTTCTGGGTTCAGCTTATCTCTCTAAGGAATAGATAACTACTCTAGTTAGGCATTGCGTTGTTTTAATTTCTTTTACTTACGTTAGAGACTATATTCTTATTTCTATAAATGTAGAGCATTTTGTGTAATTTTTGGCTAGAAATTACTTATTTCTCAGATGACATCTTCCTTTTGAGATAACTTATTATAGCTGGCCAGCACCATCTTGTGGTCTGCTGAGAGCATTAAATTTTTTCTTAAAAATAGAACTTCCTGTATCTTGTTATATGTCTCAAAATAAAGTTTGATTTTGCTTATCTCCTATGAGGTTGATTTACCTCCCAAAGAACACACCTTTATGC
This sequence comes from Ptyas mucosa, assembly GCA_012654045.1. Lineage (NCBI taxonomy): Eukaryota > Metazoa > Chordata > Lepidosauria > Squamata > Colubridae > Ptyas > Ptyas mucosa. The sequence goes on from WNWU01000004.1 coordinate 20,620,547, forward strand.
TGCAAAGCCAGGAGGTTAAAACATTCCCCTCCTTTATTGTATAAGTTGTGGGAACAGGCCAGGATTAGAGGGCGTGCCAGGTGAAACATGGGAAGATGTTCTGGCAGTAGTAGCTATTGATAAGCTAAAGGAGGGGCATGTTGAGATCAGAAAACATAGACCCAAAACATTTCGGGTTCAGAGACCCATCTCTTGATGATTTCTACCTGTAAGCCTTACCAGGTAGACTGGACAGGAAATACAACCAGTTAGCTAATTCTACTTTTACATTACTATTACAATTAATAGAACCTTGCAAGTCTGAAAGTAAAACTCTCCTGTTCCCTTTACACCCCAAGAAATTGGTGAGGGTCACTCTCTTGCCATAACAAGTATCTAGTTGTGTATTAGGATCAATCTCCCAAGGTCATTCTCACATGCCACTGCGTCACCTTTCCCCCTCCTGAATTCCCAGGGAAAGTTGATTTGTTAGCTGTGAGAATCAAATGTAGCTGTATCACTGGGCCCTTCTGCTGGTAACTTTCCCAGATCACAGAACACAACTAGTAAATTAGGTGTGCCTGTAAAGGTGAGAGCTGTTGCTTGAGAATCTGTTGCTCTCTCGTCCCCACTATGTTCTGTATGCCTGATGTGGAAGAAACTGCTCATTTTCCATGCCCTTTACTTGGTTTCTTGCTATCCCTGAGGCACCCTCCACTCTTCAGAACTCTTCCTGTTCATTTTGGTCAACACCTAACTCCTGCAAAATTTGTAACTGTTAAGGATGGCATTTAGGGTATTGGTCATGAAAGCAGTTCACAGTGTGTGGGTGGTGCCATCTATGAATGTAGAGTACAGTGCCTCTTTTATTAGCAAAGACCAATATACAAGGTGAACTATCATTGATGATGGCAATTGTAAGTGGAAAGCCACTGAGTTGATTTGCTTAGTCACTGGGAAAAGACCAATACATTTTGAGTTTAGTTGCTAGGAAGGACTTGTGGAAGTCAGAAATTTTGTAGAAAGCCACACCAAATCCTCTTGCAATTCTAGCTCCCTCTTATCTGTGTGTGCATGTTGGTTTTTTGTACACAACCTTTGCTAGATCTAATTGTTCTTTTAAGAGACTTTGGGCTGCTTGGCTCTAGGAAATCTGCTACACGAGGATGGCACTTTCTTGCCTGGTTGTTGGTAAGACCTGTGAATGGAATCCCTAAATTGCTTGGAACAGGGATATAACAATAAAGGAGTGTATCTATGGAGATTCTCAGTCATTCAGGTCATGGTTGTCCCAAAGGTGCTTTTTCAAGAGGCAATTGGACTTTCTCGTTTTTCTTTGAAGACATTTCGCTTCTCATCCAAGAAGCTTCTTTGGGATAAAGGAATATGTTACGTTTTAAGCAAATTCAGCAAGAGGTACTTTATGAGACCAGTCCAATTGTCTTGCTGATATGAAATATAGCATCTTAAATATTGCTGAAACAATCTTTTCAGACTATTAGTCTCCAGTGATGTGAGGAAGATAAACTTTAATATTTAATAAGTGGAAGTGGGCATCCTAAAATTTGAAACTCAGCTGACTTCCTAGGTCAGAAATCATGATTGACCAATTCTCTGTATCTAAAGACAAGCTCTCCCACCCCAAAAAGAAAAAGAGTTGAACTGTTCCTTGGATCATTCTGAGCCCCCAGCCCTTCTTTGAACTGTCAGTCAGGACTAAGTCATTTCATCATACATTGCCAGTACGAAAGTTAAGTTTGAAATATATATGACCATATTATCCTCTGTCCCTGCTTGAGATTCTGGATTTCTCAGCTAACATCAATTCTCTGTATGGGATCCCCAAAGTGTCCTTTGTATTTATACACGAAGTTCCCATAGTTATTCCCCTCAATAATATTGCCTGCTTAGCTGCTGCTTCCTTCAGCAAACTCAGCACAAAAGTCACTTTGGTGTGATCAGTGGGAAACACCATCACCCTGCCTGCCACAAACGTTTCACATTGAGCAGTGAATGTCTAGAATTGATCCTGGTCCTTTTTGAATTTTGAATGGATTGAGCTGCCATCTGTTGTGCTGCCACAAGTTGGAACAAACTCTGCCCTGGTTGTTACATTACTTTTATCATGGCACTTTGCAAATAGATCATTTGTTCATCCACTTGTTACTTACGTTGCAACAATGTTGCTGCCAGATAATCATACCCTGAGAAATTAGGGTCTCTTCTGAGCCGCTTGCCCCTACCTTCACTATCCAGCTGCAGACTATGCCGCCTCTTATCCGTTTCCTAGGCAACATCTCTGGTCCCAATCTCTCAAGGTCATTCCCATAAGCCATTATATTAGCAGAGTTGGGACAGAAATGGTGCAACTATCCTGACTTTCCTTGATCTATCAATAGCCTTCAATATTATCAATTACAGTATCCATTTGGAACAACTGGGGATAGGGGGCATGATTTTGTGATGGAGCTCCACATTCCTCCATAGCCTGTTCCAGTTGGTGGCCTTGAGAAATGAAATCCAAAGTTCCTGACCTGTAGGGTGTAGAGGACTTAATGGTCTCATCCCTCTTGTTTAACACCTACATGAGGCCACCAGGTAAGCTCCTGTTGACACAGGGCCAGGTATTATCAGTATACTGATAATAAAAAGTTACGTATCTTAACCTAGTTGACCAAGTGTTATCAGGTCTTATCCCAGTCCCTGGAGTCTGTGGGGATATGGATGGAGAGCAACAGAATTAAGCTCAGTTAGATCCCAATAAGACCAAATGGCTGTGGGTGCATGTATCTTATGGAACCAGAGACTTTCCATGGGGGTTGCATTTCCCCAGACAGAATTACTCAAAAACTGAATAGCAGCTGTAACCAGAAAGGCCTTCAGAGAGATTCATCTTCAGCACCTACTGCACCCAGGAGGCAGCTCTGAGTCACTCATACCTTGGTTTCTCATGTGTGGACTACTGCAATGTGCTTTATATGGCTGTCCTTCAAGACCACTTAGAAAGCTCAGCTGGTCCAGATTGTGCAGGCAAAAGCAGTTATGGGCATACCGTAAAATGATTTTCCTTTATGAATTGCACTTGTTAGCAGAGTCTCTGAGGTGCAATTTAAGATTTTGGTTACTATTTACAAAACACTAAATGACAGGGCCTAGTTGTTTGAGGAACTGTTTCCCCATTATTTCTCCACATTTGCTAAGTTTAAAGACTTGGTATGCTTCAAGTCTCAATCATTAAATGATGACATCTGATACAACCCAGGATGCTTGGATTCTCAGTCCCTGCCCTTTAGAATAGTCTCAAACCACTTCTTTTAATGAGTGTTGAAGATCTTGTTCTTCCTCCCCGCACGGGGCTAGACTGGAAAATGAGCTCCCTGAATGAGAGGTTTCACTATTCTCTGCTGGAATTACCATTTTCTTTCTTTCTTTTATTTTCTTTCTTTCTTCCCTCCCTCCCTTTTTTCTTTCCCTTCCTTCCTGCCTGTCCTATCCTCCCTCCCCCCACCTCTCTGTTATCTGATGTACAAATAAATCTAAAGTACATCACCCAGCGTCATATGGTTGGGCAACTGAAGAAATGCAAATAAATATTATTGTTAGCTGTGAAATCTTATGGGAAGAATTAGTTTGACAAGTGAACTAGATCACTGAGTCACATTAGCCAATCCCATATTGCCCCAGAATGAGAGGACTTTAATAAGTCTAAAAGAAATAATGGATTTTCAAAAAATTATAGTATCAAATATTGAAATGGATTTGTCAATTTTAACTTTGTCTGCTTCAAAAAAGTTTCCTAACATGATAAACCACAGAAACTTTCCAAATGTCAATGGCAGATGTTAAAAACCAAGAAGTTTTTATTGTCAGAATTGTCTACAAACTCTTCCACAGACAAACATAAAGATTTAAATGGTTTCAGTAACAATTGTTGTAAACTTCTGGATATGCTTTAAAAATCAATTCCTTTTCTAACTGCACACACTTTTTAAAGAGCTACCCAAATCTTAAATATCTTTACAGCATTTAAATTCTCACTTCAGTTTTTGCTGGTTTTTTTAAAGCATGGTATTCTTCAAAGGACTGCCGCCCCTCCCTCACAGCGGCTGGTGATCATGTTAGCAGTCTCAGTCCAAGTATCCACATGTGGATTATACACTTCCACAGAATCTGAAGTTACAGGAGCAGCTGTCTCATAGCTGGCAGTCCTGCCTCCTGTGGCATAAAGGAAGCCATTCACCATTATGACACATACTCCAGCTCTTGGGACTTTCATTGAAGCAACTTCCGTCCATTTTTCCTGATAATAAAACAACAAAAAGAATTATCTTTGTATACTAAAGTATACTACTAAAGTATACTATATTTTCCCTCCAGAGCAAATCTATACACATAAGAACAGTTATAATGGTCTTTCAGGCACTGGCAAAGTAAAGTACTGCTATATATTAGCAATCAAACACAAATATAGTATTTATTCAAACTCACGAATCCAGAAAAAAAATGCAGAGACAGAACAGAAAAATTGTTTCTGTTCATTTGTCCATTCTGTTCATTCATGAATCCAATTCATTATACAAATGAATTGGATTCAAGAGCAAAATTCTTGATGATTCCTTAAGCAGAAGAAGGGAAATTTCTCAGATTTTGACTATGTCCCTTGAAAATCTGCTCTGTCTGATTGGAAGTTCCTCCTGGCCTGGCCTGGACAAGATCACCAGGTTATCTTTGAATTTGCTCAGTTTAGTTTTTTATTTGTCCCAGAAAGCCATTCCTTCAGCAATATAACACTTATACACAGAGTTAGAAGCATAAACTGCTTGTGCCGTTCTGGAAAAACAAGCAGATACAACACTGATAGTGCATTAAAAAAATCAGAAAAATTCTACAAGGCAGCACAAATAGTTACTTTGATATGAAAACTAAATCCTACCTCTTCAAATGAGTATTTCTCAACAGTTGAAAGAGCACCTTGAGTTTCATTCCACCCTCCAACAGCGTAGATGCAGTCATTCAAAGTAGCCACTCCTAGATATGCTCTTCTGGTGCTCATTTCAGGAAGGGTAGACCAGCGCTTAGACAGGGGGTCATAGACTTCCACAGAACATAGTTCTATTTCTTCGTTGCCAATGCCTCCCACAACATAGATTAAACCTATGAATGTAACAATTTCCTATTAGACCACTGCCAAGTGACAAAGAAGCCATTATGCAAAATTGACTGCAATCCCATCTATAGCGGGAAATCAATAGCTTTCATTATTGGGATTGCTCTTGAATAAATTACAGATTGTAATTAATTCATTTCTGCGAAGGACTGTTTTAAACCATTTTATATTGTAAATAGTGTGTTTGAATTTCATTCTTCAAAACAGGACAGAGAATCTCACGAGGATATCAAATGTTCTGGTCATGTCTTAATTGAGCAATGTTATGCATGTCTACTCAAAATCCAGCCCAACTGAAACTATTTCCAACAAATATATATAGGACTAGCTGAATACCGGTGCTCCGCTACGAAACTATGTGATTGGGCTTGATAAATCAACACTTACAGCTTGAAAATTAACGAGTAGTTACAATCGGTCTCTCCTCTCCCCTTCTTTCCCTCAGCTTTGTCCCACAGAAGCTTCCCCTATCCTATCCTATCCTACCCTACCCTACCCTACCCTACCCTACCCCTTCTCTCCCTCAGCCTTGCCCCACAGAAGCCTCCCCTATCCTATCCTATCCTATCCTATCCTATCCTATCCTATCCTATCCTACCCTATCCCTTCTCTCCCTCGGCCTTACCCCACAGAAGCCTCCCCTATCCTATCCCCTTCTCTCCCTTAGGCTTGCCCCACAGAAGCCTCTCCTGTCCTATCCTGTTCTCTCCAGTTATTTTCAGGTTGGGAGGGGGAATAGAACGTCTAACTAATTAGTATCAGAGTGTGTTAATAATAATATAAGAAATACTAATGATCTCATGGTCATTTTGAAAAATCCTTTCTTAGCGAGCACCTAGAAGCCAAGAGGAACATACTTGCCAAATGTCAAGTTTGTAGGCTTTATGGTTCTGGCGATTTCGTGATCACGGTATGAGTGGTTTCGCTTTTATATATATAGATTTCAGCTTAAGTTTAATATATTAGGAGGAGTTGGGTAGCATATTTTCAGACTAACACATTTTATTAAAAGTCGTAAGCTTTCATGAGCTACAGCTGTTCATTTTTAATAAATCTGTTACTGGATTCTGCCTCATTTTTAGCTAATATAAACTAATGTAGTTCTCCTCCTACAATATCTAAAATATTGAATCTGGAAATTTAAATGTTTATCATACTGAAAGCACTTGCAGCTATTGCTATGTTGAATATAGTTGTTAGCCATAATGAATGCAGACTGACTGCTGCCTATTATATAATTTGCACTAAGCAAAATGGTCCCAAAATTCTAAACCCCTCACCTCGTATTTCACAACAGCCAAAATTGTAACGTGGCACAGCCATGCTGCCCACAATTTCCCAAGTATTCTCTTCAGGATCAAAACGTTCAACAGAAGTGCCAATCTCTGCTCCAACCCAACCTCCTGAAAATCAAAGCCAGTGTGCAGGTAAAGAATATTGCATAGTAAACAGATTGTTACATCCTTGAAACAATCAGATATATAATAGATATAAAAGCAATGTAGATTATACCCCTAATACGTAAACATTCCTCACACCATGTTTTACAAGTGTACAATATTTTAGTGGTACGGGTTTTAATATTACATGGCTTTGGCTTTAAAACAAAGTATAATACATTATGTGCATACAGCAATAATTAAATTTAAATATCCTGTATATTATCTTTCAAAAGATACAACATGGTAAGCAAGCTGGTGAAGCTGTTTTAGCAGACCCTACCTTTGGAATCTCTGAATAAAAATTTGTGTTAGGCTACCAGAAACGATATTTATCAAGGTGTCACCAGATGTCTCACATGATTTGAAGACAACTTTATTATTGCATACTCAAAAGCTGCCATGCTATGTACATGACCCACATATAATATTGCTCCTAACTTAAACAGTTATAGATTTAGTAGTCAAAAGACTTGCCCAAAGCATAGATAGTCCCGTAAGAGGTGCATACTCCAAGGCCACAGCGAGGATGGTTCATCGAAGCTACAGCTGCCCATTGCTTTGTAATAGGATCATAGCGTTCAGTACAGTCAAAAATCATAGAGTCTTTTTCACCTTGGGAAGAGGTAAGAACATAAAGTATGTTTTACAATAGCTTAAGAATACAGTTACTGTACTGTGGCGGAGTATTGGCTCAATTTATCAATTTGAATCACTATTAAATGCAGATTATAAATTAAAGTTGCTAGATGACCACAGCACATTGTACAATCTCTAAACTGAGTGGCATAAATCTGTACTAAAGATGATAAGGAATTGTGGCTCTTATCAGCCCGGGGAGAATTTTATTTCCCAAATACACTTTTCCTGAATAAATAGCTATTACTAATAATTATTGACTCTGAATAACGTTTAAAAGAACTGGAAAAAGCAAATTTACATCTGGAAGGAAGAAAAAGTACACAGAAACAAATGGTTGAAACAAATAATAATTATTAATATTATATTGTTAATAATAATAGTCTCCGAATAACTTTTTTAAAAAGTGGAAAAAGCTGATTATATTTGGAAGGAAGAAAAATTAACTGAAACAATCACGGCAGGAAGAACCAGGGTTGTGTAGAATTCAAAGAATTTCTGTAATAGGAAATTGTTAGAGCAACAGTCCATATGCATAAGGCAAATTTTCCTATTTTACATAATCACAGCAATAAAATGTCCTAAAAATGGTAAGCATAGTACCTGCCAATCTAAAGGCTGCCCACCATCTATTGTATGATTTAATGTGTATATGGTAAATTCTGGATGTCATTGTATAATTCCTAATATGCTCTAGAATGGTATATGTCAATCTTAAAGATAGGTTCTCGCCTTTAAATAATTAAGTTATTGTCATGGTACGTGGGAATGAACTTGGGAGATAGGAGGGAGAGCTGCACAGTCAGTATGTATAAGATGTCTCATCCCACAGGTGAGATGACTTGGGAAATGTTTCAGAAGAAACTCTCCCTAGTTTTCTGAAAGGTAAAAGGAAAGGAGGAGAGTAATAGGTTCAGACTTGTAAAATAGAACAGAACAGAACAGAACAGAATTTTTTATTGGCTAAGTGTGACTGGACACACAAGGAATTTGTCTTGGTGCATATGCTCTCAGTGTACATAAAAGAAAAGATACATTCATCAAGAATCATAACTGGCTTTCTATCAGGTTCGCCTGATACGCCAGTTGCGCCCCTTTCTAGATCGGGACTCCTTACGCACGGTCATGCAAGCACTCGTCACTTCTCATCTGGACTATTGTAACGCTCTCTACGTGGGGCTCCCCTTGGGGTACACCCGGAGGCTCCAACTGGTGCAGAATGCAGCTGCGCGGGGGATTTTGGGAGCGACGGGGTGTTCCCATGTGACGCCTCTCCTGCGTGAGCTGCATTGGCTTCTGGTGGACTTTCGGGTGCGCTTCAAGGTGTTGGTGACTACCTTTAAAGCGCTCCATGGCTTAGGGCTGGGGTACTTACGGGACCGCCTTCTGCCACCAACTGCCTCCCACCGGCCAGTTTGCTCCCACAGAGAGGGCCTCCTCAGGGTGCCGTCGGCCAGACAATGTCGGCTGGCGACCCCCAGGGGGAGAGCCTTCTCTGTGGTGGCGCCTACCCTCTGGAACGACGTCCCCCCCAGAGATACGAGTGATCCCAGACCTCTGGACTTTTCGTCAGGCTCTTAAAACCCATCTTTTTCGGTTAGCTGGGCTGGCCTGACCCCATGTTGGTTTTAAAGTCTTTGTTATTGATTTTTAACTTAAAATTGGGCCAAATTTATTTATATCATTTTAAATTGCTTTTAACTTTTGTATATTGTGCTTTTAGTTGGCTGTTCACCGCCCTGAGTCCGAAAGGAGAAAGGCAGTATAGAAATTTAATAAATAATAACAATAACAACAACAACAACAACAACAATAATAAGGTACAACACTTAATGATTCTGTTAATGTAACCTTACAATGAAGATGTAACTAGGGCTTCTTGTCTGGACTTACAGGGCTAACAACTATCAAATGAGCAATATAAACAACAGTCTACGTTTTTCTCAATATTTTTTAATTACCTCCAATAGCGTAGACCATTCCTCCAACTACTGTAACACCCAGGCCACTGCGAGCCTGGTGTAAGGAAGACACAGTAGTCCAATACTGACTGAAAGTGTCAAAACGCTCCACACAGCTGAGAGCTCTGCTATCACTCCAACGACCTCCCTGCAACCGAGTATAACCACCTACAGAAGACGTGGGAACAGGATAAACAATCAGACATTTTTCAGGCATTTCTTGACTAGTTAAGGGTTTCCAAATATTTAAAAGCTAAGAAGAATCCCCACCTATTGCATAAATGTACTTCCTAGCTTTTCTCCGTGGACGTGTCTTAGTTGCCTGGAGAAAACTGCTCATCTTATTTTCTTTGGGAGACTGACCAACTTCACAATATTCTTTCAACAGAGTATGCAGAGCTACTCGGAGACTGAAATCTGAAATCCCTGAGAAAGAAAGAAAACAATGAAGTAAAAAGTAGGTAATCCTTGAGTTATGACTGTAATGAAACTTGTCAATTACGGCCGTAAGTCGTAATGGTTATAAAAGGGTTGGTTATGTGATTGACCCAATTTTTTGCACCAGTCATTAAGCAAACCCTGTAGTCAGAAGTACAAATGCTGCAATTGTTAAGCGAACACAAAGAGGTGGCCCTCAATTTACAACAGTTCATTTAGTGACCATTCAAAGTTACAACGGTGCTGAAAAAAGTGGTTTAAGACCATTTTTCACACTTATGACCGTTGCAACATTCCCACAGTCATGTGACTTACATTTGGATGTTTGACAACTGGTTCATATTTGTGATGGTTGCAGGGTCCCAGGTTCATGTGATCCCCTTTTGCAAACTTCTGACTGGCAAAGTCAATGGGGAAGCCCGATTTACTTAATGTCTGTAGTGATTCAATTAACAACTGTGGCAAGAAAGGTCGTAAAATGAGGCAAAACTCACTTAATGGATTTTTCACTTAGCAACATAAATTTTGGGCTCAATTGTTGTCGTAAGTTGAGGACTACCTGTAGTTGGCTATGGTTCAGTTTTGCAGAAAGCTGGAAGTAAGGACCAGTTTTCAGGAAAACTGTCATAGAACACTGTCATGTGATTTCAGGACACTGCAAAAGGCCATAAATGCCGAGTGCCTTCAGTGCAGTCATATGACCCTGGGAGAGGGGATGATAAAGTTTGGATATGGGTCATAAGTCCCATTTTTTGATAGGTCATAACTTTGAATCATCACTAAGTGATTGGTCATAAATCAAGGATTACCTGTACCTAATTTGTAGCTAAACTAAATTACATATGTGCAGTTTACATTTTTTTTAATTTAAAAAAACTTTCAGCCTGTAACATTATATGAAAATGACCTTGAGAGACAGGAGGAAGAGCTACAGACTAAAGGTGAGTGATGGAAAGAAACTTTCAAACTTGCAAGATTGGTTAAGGTAACTTTACAATAAAGTCAGAGCTAGTACTGCTAGCTGTGCTTCTTCTCTGAACTATCTCACAAGGCTGACAATATCAACGACAATATTGACTTAACAACAGTTCACTTAATGACTGTTCAAAGTTACAACGGGACTGAAAAAAGTGATTTACGACCATTTTTCACACTTATGACCATTGCAGCATCCCCATGGTTACGTGATCAAAATTCAGACGCTTGACAACTCATACTTATGACGGTTGCAGTGTCCTGGGGTCATGTGATCACCTTTTGCAACCTTCTGACAAGCAAAGATAATGGGGAAGTAAGATTCACTTAACAACCATGTTACCAACTTAACAGCTGCAATGATTCACTTAACAACTGTGGCAAGCAAGCTTGTAAAATGGGGCAAAACTCACTTAACAAATGTCTCACTTACATAACTTAACAAATGTCTCACTTAACATAAATTTTGGGCTCAATTGTGGCCATAAATCGAGGGTTACCTGTGTAGCAAAATGTGTTTTGATGTAGTTTTTTTAGTCACTGGTTAAGTGTTAATTTCTTAATACTTTATGGTCCTTACTGCAGATGGTCCCCTTTGAAAACCTGATTAATTCCACAGGTGGGGTGGGGAGTGGGAAGACAATGTTCCATACATATCTAGACAAGATTTAAACAAAGAAAAGCAACTAGGCTATTGGTCTGCATCTTTATTCTTCCATTAGGTGGAAAGAACAAGAGATGTCCCTTTCTGATCCTCTGTCACCCTAAAAAGTAGAGAGATGGGTAATCTACAATGGGGGCTCTAAAGCAGGAGAAACTGGCATAGAGAAATCTAGCTATTTAGTCATTAAGTCCGTTAAATTTGGATGCCTGGTGAAATTCATGATTTCATATCACATACTGTTCTCTCACCACATCTTCAGCAGAACAACAGTCTGCTCTCACAAAACTAGGCCAGATTACAAAATAGAAGCTGTAAATTTAACCAGAATCTGGATCTTCACTTTTTAGTTCATGCCAAATTTCCTTACCTATCAATTCTCACATAAGAAGAAATAAACACTGATGACCAATCCATCCTCTTCTGCCCTACTTCACCTTGATTTACCATGTCTTGTTTTCCTTCAAATAAAAAAAAATAATAATCCAATATTTTCCTGATTGTAAAAAGCAAGTGCCACTGTGTTTTGCATCATGTCATGAGTTATTTGCCATGATATTCAATTTGTATTATACACAAATTGTATTTTAATAAATGTGTTTATTATTATTTTTTAATTTGTAGTAATATTGTTGTATAATAAGCCACCAAGAAAACTTATTGAAGGACAGCATAGAAAAATGTAATAAATAAATGCATCCACAGTTCTAATATTACAGAAATTTCATGTTAGGGCGAGGTACTATTACATAACATAAGGGTACACTTGTATATAGTTAATAAGTCTTCATATAACCAGTTTTTAATTCTTATATTGGGTAACTGAGTATCCTATCATTATTCTACAATTTATTATTAGATTTATATTCTGTACACTCTGCCTTAATTTTATGCAACTCAAGTTAGCGTATTTTCCCCACAGCAATAACCTGTGAGATGGGTTGGGCTGAGAGTGAGCGACTGGGCCAGAGTCACTCAGCTAAACGTTTGTGCCTAAGGGAGGACTAGAACTGACAGTCTTCTGGTTTTTAATCCAGAACCTTAACCTACACCAAACTGGGTCTCAAGAAGTTACCTTCTATGTACTTCAAAAGTCTTTGTGGAGATAATAAAGGAAATCTCACTGCATCCAGTATTTCCACAACGTGTTTCTTTCTTTTCCCCGAGTCTTTCAAAATCCACTGCATGGCAGCCATAAAAACCTGGTACTCATCTTCTATGCTTAGGTCTTCACTTCGCAATATCTTAATTAGCTGGTCTTTTGTCAATGCCAAGAATTCATCTCCATTGTGAACCTCCAGGAAGTGGGCATGGATGTAATTTTCTGCGAATTCTAGCAGGTCATGACAGGCAATTTGCTCAGCAAACTGGAAGAGTCCAATGCAGTTCATAGGATCAATCTGTCCCTTTAGAAATTCACAACAAAGGTCCACCACCTCTGACAGCTGAAACATGTCTGCTGCCACAATCAACTCCTGGACATTATTTTCATTAATGCTAACAATACCTGAAAAAGGAAGAAAGATTTTTAGCTGGCATGAAATCTTACCAACACTGTTAAGTATACAGGTAATCCTCAACTTATGATCATTAGTTTCAAGTTATGAAATTAATGTTAAAAATTATGACGGTGGTGACTTACAACCAACCCTTGAACATATGATTATCACAGCATTCCCACGATCATGGGATTAAGATTTGGGTGCTTGGCAACAAGCATTTGATGGTTGCTATGTCCCAAGGTCACAGGATCATCATTTATGACCTTACCAGGGCACTTCCAACAAGCAAAGTCAATGAAGAAAGCCAGATTGGCTTAATGACTTCAGCAAAAAAAGATTTTAAAATTGGGAATGTGTCACTTAATGACCGCACTGCTTAGCAATGGAAGTTCCAGTCCTAATTATGGTTGTAATAAGAACCATCTGTATAGCTTGTCTGCAAGCAACCATAACTGCAACCATCCTTTGAAAGGTATTGATGTACATTGCTAATAGATAAGATTCCATAGCAATTAAAATGAAGGCAGTGAACAAAGGTAGTCTTTTACATGTAAAATGTACATTTATTAATGCAATGGCAAAGATTTCTATCAGAAAAGCTGTAGATTAAATGTTTCAACATCTCTTCACACTATATATAGGAATTTGAAAAACTTAATGCTTTTCCTCATCTTTCTGAGAACTATTTCAGAGAGAAAGCTTTATCCTTTAAATACTGATTTTAATATACAAACAACTGACTTTATAGGGCAGTCTCTCCCTTGAATTTAAATGTGCAAACCAGTCCAGATTTACTTCATTTAGCTATTTATGAAAATAAATAATATTTTCATATAGTATGAAATACTGTATCAAATAATATAGGAGAGAAATTCTATATCCAGTATCTATTGTAGGTTCTATACCATGACATTGAATAACAGAGCAAAACAGACTCATAATTCAAGCTTAAACATATTTTGACAAAATGCCATTGAATTTAATGGAATTTATTTCCAGATGTTGTGTCCATGTAAAGACAGTAGTAACACACAAATTATGTGAATAAAACATAGATGCCCATGTCATGCTATGTAACTCATCCTGTTTTTTAAACTAATCTGAGATCAAAGATAGATGTTTGCAAAATAGTGTTTATCTCAGCAAGTAATAACTGAATCAAAACATTCAATTTGCAGGTTACTAGGTATCTAAGACATTAACCAAAGCATGTTAAGGAAAAAATTAGAAACTCTCCTACCTGTATAAATAAACTCCAGGAGGATCTGGAAAATATTAGCATCCACACCCAGGATCTGCACAACATCCTTTGAAGATTCCTTCATCCCTCCAGCAAACAAAGCAGCAAAATAAGAGCTACTTGCGGCCAAAACGAGCCGGTGGACCTTATATGCTCCTTCACCAACTTGGAGCTGTACATCACAGAAGTGTTGCCCACATCTCAGCTTGTTGATCTGGGCTAATAAAAGACGAGCATGCCTGTCTGCCAAGAAAGGGAACTCACTTGTGCTGGGGCAAGCCACACAAGCCATGATAGCTTGACAAAATCACAGAGAAACTAAATGACTGATGCTCATCAGTTTCCGGTGCTACCCTAGGAGAAACAGGAACACATGAAAATGACAGACCTAACTATGAAATTACTGTTGACCATAAGTAAGATTAATTACCATAACTCAATTCTTCCATCTTTAATTAAAGTAAGAGTACTCTGTAAGATCTTCAGCTCAAATTTGAGTTTGGGACCAATTCCCATTTTCATATAAATGAAAAAGTGATAGACTATATAAAAACACTGAATCATATTCTGGGCTGCAGACCAGTACCAGTTCATGGCTTGTTAGGAACCAGGCAGAAATGGCAATCGAGAGAGTGAAGCTTCGTCTGCGCCATGTACAGGATCTAGGTTGCATGGGAAACCATCCTCCACACCTTGGAAAAATGGTCTTCCATGAAACTAGTCTCTGGTGCCAAGAAGGTTGGGAACTGCTGGTGCAATACATAAAAAAGTGATTATGTTTAAATGAGGGCAAATTACATTTTGTTTTTTTTTTCTATCTACTGTCCAGCACCCCAGGTTATTTACCTTCTTAACTCCATTCATTCCTTAGCTACTCCATCAGATCATGATCTATTGCCAATACATTTGGCTCCATTTTTTTAAAACCAACTAATTGTGTGGCATATTTTTTCGAAGAAATCAATAGTACAGGCAGAGAAACAGTACAGCAGGCCAGTCCTGTATACTAAACAAAACATCTGGTTTGACATTTATTTTCCAGAAATGCTACCTAGCTTCTTTTAAGGTTTTGTTTCACATTACATTTTGCGTTATGCATCATTTCAAAGTTTCTCCCTTTGTTCCCCCTTCAGTCATTCTTTTTAAAGTATCGCTGGGGTTGAGTTCTCCCCTCTCCCCCTCAACCCCCCCCCCCCAGGCAAGGTCACCGGAGGTCCAGGGGATGCTTACAGCCTCGCCCGACCTTTGAGTGCCTGCACACGGTTGTTGGCGTTCCGGTACTCACTTCTGAGAGGGGCGTGAGTAATTTACATTTCCTTTTATTTTCCCGCCTTTAAAAAGAAATCAAAAGAGACTCTACGGGCGGGAGCCTCCGTTCTCGCAGCAGCGGCGAAGGCGGCGCCGAAAACAAATTTGGAGCCCCTTCTCACCACCCCCACCACCCCTCAAAAAAAAAAAAAAGCATAAATTCCTCAGCTGCAAAAATGCAAAGCGGCAGCCGCCAAAAATTCGCACCTAGCGCCGAAGACGCGGCTACAGAGAGAAGGGGCGGAAAAGGCGAATCGGAGGAAAGGAGGAACCGGGGCGGCCGAGTTCTGGAGCGAAGGCAGCGCACGTGACGCGACACGACACGACACGACACGACACGACACGACACTGCAGCCGAGAGGACTTTCACCGTCGCCCGCCGTCCTGTGGCAGGCGGTGGAGGCGCTGCTGCTGCTGCTGGGTACAGCCGCGGAGCAGCTGGAAGGTCGCTTTCCCCGCGAGAGGGTTGGAGGCCGCGCGAGAGACGGAGCTGCGCCGTTGCAAGGGAAGGGAGGGAGCCGCCCGAGTGTGTGTGGAAGAGGCCGCTTTGCTAAGAAGTTAAAGCGAGGCTTTTTCTTTACGACCCCTGTTGGTTTGGTTGATATTTGGAGGCTTCGTTGAACCAATAAGCTAGCCGGTGTTTGTCCACTATTTTAAGAAGCGTGGACTTCAACTCCCAGAAATCTGTAACCAACCTATAAAATTCCCCAGCAGGCTGCCTGGGGAATTATGGGAATTGAAGTCTACACACTTTTAACATATCTTTAAAATATATAGATCTTACCTAATGAATAGAATTATGTAAATTGAATGATAAAAATACAGTTAACATGATAACACTTGTTATCTTGATTGTTTAGGGCTTTATTGAGACTAAAGTGACTATTATTACCAAAAGTTAAAAGAAAATACAAAAATAAAACTGGATGATACGCAAGAATTTTAGAATAGAAAACTTTAGTATCTTCTATAACTCCATTAATGGCTTCATGTTTTAAAGAATTAGATTTCTTAGTACTTAAAAACTCAAAAACTATATTTCTGGAAATATAGCAGAACAGAAAGTAGAGAGTGAATTAGATTTCAGGAATAAAATTTAAAAAATGTCTGCAGTTAACCAATACAAAGACATACAAAAAGAATAATGGAATGCAATTTTATTTAACAGACAATTATATACATTATATATAGTTCATTTATTGACTGTTCAAAGTTACAACTACATTGAAAAAAGTGACGTATGACCATTTTTCACAGTTACAACCTTTGTAGCATCCCCAGATGCTCAGGGATTCTTGACAACTGGTTCATACTTATGACATTGCTGTGTCCCAAGGTCATGTGATTCCCCTTTTGTGACCTTCAGATATGTAAAGTCTATGGGGAATCCAGATTCACTTAACAACTGGGTTACTATCTTATCAACAGTAGCGATTCATTTAACAACGTGGCAAGAAAAGTCGTAAAATGAGGCAAAACTCACTTAAAAATGTCTCACTTAACAACAGAAATTTTGGGCTCAGTTGTGGTCGCAAGTGGAGGGCTACCTGTACTTTTCTTTAGAGAAAGGATTAATTAAAGCACATAATAGTTTTTCAGTGATATTGTTAACTTGAAAGTATTATTATTGATTCAACACTGAACTGAGGTAAAATGTACTGTACATACAGCTTCCTTCTTTATAAGGGCCATCACATAGAAACAATTATTTTACAGGAAGACATAGCAGCTTATGTTGCCTTACCCTGAAATGCATATTCAATATTCAATATTCAATATTCAATATTCAATATTCAATTATATAATAATTGAATATTCAATTAGAGATCCTTTAAAGATGCAAGCTGTTTCTTATAGGATGAACAATAACTTTCTGTCTTTTTTCTTAGTATGAAGACAGCTCAGAAATATAAGCATTCTCTCAAAGCAGGTAAATTCCTTAATAAATGTATCTGTTGTTTTGAAGTGTAAGCAGTTCTACTTTAAATTAACTTTACAGTATTTATTCACACACTGTGGTATTTTACATTTTTATCACCAACAAATTTTCCCTACAAATTTCCCTGATCTTATGACTGTCTTTATAGTGGCACAGAAAAATGAATTTTGTTTTCAACTGAAGTCTACCTCTGGGTCATTGGGCAACTTTTATTGCATTTCTCCCTTTTCAGAAAGATATGCTTTGATGAGCAGAACATAGCCTTTCTTAGTCATTGTAGATTCTAGGGGAAGATATCCATATCTTAGAAAAATAAGTGGGTAATATAAGCCACTGGCTATTTATCAAAGAATCAATAAACTCAAAATATAATTAGGGACACCAGAGAAAGTAACTATATTTTTGCATTTTATACCTTCTGCTATTGAGAGCCATTCTCCAATTACCAAATTTTTAGGCAGCAAAATCACGTTTTATTCAAGGCTATTTCCTCATAAGTTACAGCATATTTACTAAAGTGATCTTATATATAACAACTCAAAGAGTTGTTGGAATATCTTTTCCAATTTAAAAAAAATGTTCTAGAGAAAAAAATGGATCGTGAATATTGAATATCTAATGAAGTGCTGAAAGTCTCATGCCTCGTATCACTGCATTTGCTAAAATTCTAATTTCTATAATACCTTTGTTTTGAATTCGATAAATTACATTTTCTATCAACTTCTCTTTTTAATCTAGATGATTCTTCTTTCTCTTGATAATTCTATTCCAAATTGTTTAAGAAGCACATTTAATATTTTGAAGACACAAAAGTGATACTGGTGGCCAGTGATACTTTTAACCAGTTTAATGCTGGTTAAAAGGGCAATTATTAGCCTGTGCTCCTGTTCAGTGTTTCTCATGTTCTTGAAACAACAAATCTTGTATTAATTTAAACAAAATAACTGCATTCCAAAGTCTATATTTGGAATAAATATAAAATTTGAATATTGTATATTTCTATCGTAAATCACAAGACTAACAGCTACCACTCCGGTTTTATTTTTAACATTCTTTGACATGGCACTATACATTATCTGTCAGGTTTCACACCCATGTTCAGCAGTGAAGCAAACTTGCAGACACTTAACTCTTTGTTTAGCACTTGTCTTAGGTGAAAAATCTTGGACACACTTGGTAGATTAGATTTTTTTCCAGACATGAATGAAAATTTAAATATAACAATTGGCTGCACTATACTACAGAGAAATCAAAGGCTATATATTTACATTCACAATTTCAACTCTAGAATTGTTCCTCTTGCCCTTCCAAGTTTATGGAACTTGGCCAATTTCTCAATGGAAAAGCAGCAGTATTAAACTATGTTTACATAATAACCTGGGAACTACAGATCATTGCCTCCATGATTTCAGTCTTTACATCATTATTGGTTCCACTCCCCGATCCTTCAAAGTTATTCTGAAGTTTGTGTGGAATTACAGGAATTAACAAGTTACGACCCCTGTTGAGCCCAACATTTATGTTGCAAAGTGAAACATTTGTTAAGTGAGTTTTGCCCCATTTTACAACCTTTCTTGCCACACTTGTTAAGTGAACCACTGCAGTTGTTAAGTTAGTAACATGGTTGTTAAGTGACTCTGACTTTCCCATTGACTTTACTTGTCAGAAACTTGCAAAAGGGGATCACATGACCCTGGGGCATTGCAACTGTGATAAATATGAACCAGTTGCCAAGCAACTAAATTTTGATCAAGTGACCATTGGGATGCTGCAGTGGTCATAAGTCACTTTTTTCACTGCCATTATAACTTTGAACAGTCACTAAATGAACTGTTGTAAGTCGACTACATTACTTGTATCTTTCTTTTCTGTGGAATTTGCAAAACTAAGAATTATCAGTCCAAATCAATCCACTGCACAATGAATAGAATAGAATAGAATAGAATAGAATAGAATAGAATAGAATAGAATAGAATAGAATAGAATAGAATAGAATAGAA
>WNWU01000004.1:20639804-20674037 GCA_012654045.1 Ptyas mucosa
AATAGAATAGAATAGAATAGAATAGAATAGAATAGAATAGAATAGAACAACAGAGTTGGAAGGGACCTTGGAGGTCTTCTAGTCCAACCCCCTGCTTAGGCAGGAAACCCTATACCACTTCAGACAAATGGTTATCCAACATCTTCTTAAAAACTTCCAGTGTTGGAACATATACAACTTCTGGAGGCAAGTTGTTTCACTCATTTATTGTTCTAACTGTCAGGAAATTTCTCCTTAGTTCTAAATTGCTTCTCTCCTTGATTAGTTTCCACCCATTGCTTCTTGTCCTACCCTCAGGTTGTCCTCTTTTGTGAAGTCCTCTTTGTTGAAGGCTGGGGCTTAATCTACCCCAATGGTCTAGTTCAGGTTGGTAGATACATGTTTTTCAACTTTAGTGTCTAGTCTAGGGCTAAGAGACATTGACATTGACCTAAATTGCTCAGCTGGCTTCTGCGGGCAAAAGAGGATGAGAATCTGTAGCTTTCTATTCCTAGCCCAAGGCTAAGAATAAGGAAGCAACAATTTTCCCTATTCCAATCTTCTATAGTTTGGAATAAATAAAACATACTTCATTTTGTATGAATTCTTACATGGAAGTGTTGTGAGGCAAGAGATCCTACAAATGGGAAAATGGACCATTGAAAATAGCTTCACAGAACTGCAGTATTTGGAACAAATGATGAATTTTACCATGGTTTCAAATTTAGTTCTCTGCAGCTGGTACAGATTCTTATATGAAAGCTACCAAATTTATAAAACTATTAGGCATAAAGCATTCTCTTCTGATATATTTGGACATTTATCCATTTCTACTGTACCAACCATAAGCAACTTCTAATATTTATTGGTATGTATGAAAATATCCTTGCAATGTTTCAGATATTGACAGACATTTAGACAAAGGCAATGTTTAAATACTACATCTAGATAAAATACATAAGGCATTTTGCTTTTTATGAGCAGAGTTCCTGAACAATGCATGTCCAAGTTCTGTATTATACAGTATCATGTTAATACATCTCAGTTCTCCCTTAAGAACAATGACTGTATTATGAAAGAAAATGGTTATAACAGGGAATTAACTCAAAAGTCTATGTAAGGAATTCATCAACAGCTGTGTTACCAATAGGAGGATCAAATGTTTCATTTGCCAAGAGCTCAATGCATTTTCATTCCAAAGGCAGAATTGGAGGTAATCCAGGGACACAAAAAAGCTCAGAGTTACAAAGTGGTGTAGTCCCATAGAGTTACAGCTGCACACAAAAAAAGAAAAAAAAATAGTGAGCAATAAATACTATGAGAGAAAGAGGAAATGGACATAACTCCTTCTCCTTTTCAGGATTCATATTGTATAATTGTATTAAATGTTCCTCCAAACCATCATTTGGGTAAAGCAGTTCAAGAATACCTTTGTCAAGCCCCTAGCAGCCATTCACACTCAAGAAGGCTAAATCCTCTACAATATTATTAGCCAAATTCAATAGAATGTTGTAGCTGCGCATTTGAAAGAGTATTTTGTTTTGTCCCATAACATTTATATAGAATCACATATGATGAATTCTCCAGTATACCTTTTTCCTTATAGTATTTTCCCCCTCTCCCTTATTTGACAATTTTTGTATATGATGATGACTTTAGAGTGTGACAGGATAAACATTCTGTGACAGTTCTCATACTGATAAAGATAGTAACTATTATCAATCAATGTACATTGATAAAGCAGGCAAGCCTCTTCTGCTTTGCATTGCAAGCGGACATGAATGTTCACAAAGTTTTGTTGACTTAGTTTGCCAATACATATATTCTGATTTGGAAGCAGTGTACAGTACTTAATGGAATTCTTTTAATCTTTCTAATCACAGCTCTTTAATTCCTGGGATTAATTGTTTCCGGTCGAGATAGCAAGAAGATAAAGCAGTTGTGGGAGCCTTTGAGCAAATTTAGTTAGTAAAGATAGGGAGCAGGGAAATAAAGGAGAATTTCAACATGTAAATGGATGAAAGAGATTGCAAGTGTTTCACATCTTGACCTTAAAGGTAGCATATTTTTTTCTATATAGAGAAGACAAGTGAGTGTGGGTAGTGCCAAAATTGTGAAGTGATTTAACATTGCCTTCCTTCTTTCAGAATATATTTTTTGACTTCCCAAATGAGTCTTCAACCCTAATATTTTCAGTGCATATCCCAACCAAGCACTAACCAGAGCCAACCTTGTTTAACTTTGAAGCCTGAAGTTGGTCAGTTACTGTATCCTGCTGATACATTGTTTAGTTAACCATGTTTTATTGAACAAACTGGCTGTGCAATGTGTAAAATTGCAATGTGTAAAATCAACCATTGCAACTTATAAATAACAACTTATTGTTTACATAGCAGGATCCAGCATATGGTTTATTAAATAAACTTTAATTAAGCAAATGGCTTAGTGTGATGTTGAACGCAGTTGCACATTAATGAACAATCAGCACTAGTGGATAAATTATTTAGCTCCTTGTTTCTTGCTTTCCTATATATGATGATTAGCAAATTTTAGGTTTTGGCTTCCTAGCAGTTCTACTCCCAAACACTTCTACTGATTTTATTTGCTTGGGAGGATGACTGTTGCTTGTCTGAGATTAAACTTGATTGTGTAATATTTTTGAAAGGTACTTTTGAATTCATTTCAACTATGATTTAACATAATGTTATGCTTCCCAAACATGCTAAAATAAATTCCCACAACCTGAGTCACAAATTATTAATTTCATTTAATCTGCTCTAATCTAGTATGTTTTGCTAATTCAATAATACAAAGCAGTAAGCTGTGAGTTCAAGTCTGGTGTTAGCCATGAAAGCCAGCTGGGTGACCTTGTGCCAGTCACTTTCTGTCATCACAACCAGGGGTGGGTTCTAAATCTTTTTACTACCGGTTCTGTGGGCGTGGCTTACTTTGTGGGCGTGGCTTGATGGTCATGTGTCAATTATTTAGGATTTAGCAGAGGTACTGGTCTACCAGGTGTTTAACTGCTTGCAGAGCTGTACCGATCTACCCATTTATTTTTGCAGGCACTGATCTACTCATGTATTTTTGCAGGCACCGGTCTACCCATTTGTTTTCTTTTAACACTGATCAGCTGTAGGGCAGCCTTTTGAAGCCCCACGGCAAGAGTTTAAACAGTTTTTTCCCTCTAGCCGATCAGCTGGGACTCAGGAGGCAGCAATAGATTGGGGGTGGGGCCAAATAAAAGGTAAGAATAACATGGGGGGTAGGTGGGAGGGGCGGGGGGGAGAACCGGTTCGGTGATGTCATATTGTCAGCGCTATCGGCTCAGCAGAACCAGGAGGAACCCACCACTGATCACAACCCACCAAACGGTTGTTGTTGTTGGTAAAGTAGAAGAGGGAAGGTACGCTGAGTATGTTTGCTGCCTTGAGTTATTTGTAAAAATAATGTGATACAAATAAATAAATGATAAATGCAAACACTTCTTACAATATATTCATATAGTGATATTCATCAGGAGGACTACTTCTGTGTTATCATGGCAGCTCACCCATAGTTGGCATAATGTCCCATCTATAGTTCAGCCTAAAGTCCTAATGTACAGAGTTGATTTAACTTGGCAGTGCAATGGTAGGTTATTCTTTACAAATTATAAAAATATTGGTTAAGTGGAGCAGAATTTAATAAAACTGCACATGGAATTGATTGCAAAACATTTTAGAAATGTCAGATTTCTCTTTGGGTCTCTCTCTTTTTGCTACAACATTTGCAGAGAGAAATAAAAAGGTTTTAAAAAACCCGTTGTGCTACAGTTAAGCAACTGGATGAACTACACTTGTTTGTTGTTCTCATGATTCACAGTATATTTTATTTCCTGAATGTCATATTTTATTTGTTTTAAAAAACTTATATTCTCTTCCTAGGTCACAGCACTTAATTATCTTTGAGTTTGGGAGTTAAGTAGGGTTGGATCTGGTTGACCTGGGAATTCCAGTGCTATGATTTAGATCAGGAAGTTAAAAATATTCTAGAAATGGCAAGCCACTTCCATACTACTGTCAAGAAAACTGCAGGTATGGATGCGTCCACAAAATTAGCAGACTGAAACTCAACTTGAAGGAGAGTTTATCTTTATCTCCCCAGAAAATACCTTGAAATAATTTATCAATCAAATTTAATATGATAATAAAAAGTATATTGAAATATAAGATATACATTAAAGTGAGTTCAAGAAAAAGACAAATGTTTCTACCATTTACCCAAAAATGGATAGAAACATCATTTTTCAGTAGATGCCTAAATTATTTAAAAGTAGATGCCCTTGAATATCAAAAGAGAAAGCATCCAAAAATGCAGGTATCACTACAGATATAGCATATACATAGCAAGGTGCTCCATTCAACAACCTGGGTTTTACAGTTTGGTCCAGTTGTAGCTTCCAACTTGTTGGACATCAAGCACATTGTGATACTCAAAGTGCAAAATGATTATTATCTAGTAAAGGGCTAGTAACAGATGCTCCTAGTCATAAAGGTCACATGGGCCTGTGATAAACATTGTGGGAAGGCAATGATGTTAGTTTGTTGTAACCCAAAATCAGGAAAAACCTGGTAGCACCATTTCTAATTAATTATTAAAAGGCATATATTTTTGCAAGTTGTAAGCTTATTCCTTTTGGGGGAGGAGGAACTGGCTTATCTCTGTTTTGATTTTATAGCCATCAGATGTACTATCATGCTGTTTTTCTCCCAGCATGTGAGAATTAACTTTCACACTCTTTCTCAAAGTCTTCAAAGAAATCAGATTTCAGTTGTGATTTATCCACTTCATCACTGCATCCAGGCAATAATTCAGGATATGATTCTGATGTTACTGAGAAGAAATTGGTTGTCATCAGTGTATTGATGGCACTCTCTCAGCCGGCCTATGACCTCTCACTATATATTGTATGGTTTAATTGTGAAAATTCAATAAATAGCTAATCAAAAGTTGTCCTTTAGAGGTGTTGTCAACCAGAATCACTTGTGCATAGTTTCAAGCAGAAATTTTATTGGTAGTCACCTATAAGAATCTTGTTAGACTGACTACATTCTGTTAGAAACAATCAAATAAGACCTAAGGGAGATCAGGTCTATGCATCCTTCTGCAGTTCAAGGACTCTAAACTTGGCTCCTTCTTAACACTTTCCTTGAGTCTAAATGGAGATTCTACCACATCTGGGTTTTATAAACCATAGTTTATCATATAGCATATTGTGTCAACACAACTATGTTAGATTCAACAATCATCAGGTTAATGCAAGGGTTCTGAAACTAGGGATCACAAGCATATTGGGGTGGGTCATATTTTTTAATGTATTTTTCATGAATTGGTGTTTTTAACATGATTAAAATGGCCAAATCACTCATTTCAGCAGAGAATAACAACTGATATTGTTGATGTTTCTAACATTTGAGCCATGGTGGCGCAGTGGTTAGAGTGCAATATTGCAAGGTAATTGTGCTGACTGCTGACTGCCAGCAGTTTGGCAGTTTGGCAGTTTGATCCTGACTGGCTCAAAGTTGACTCAGCCTTCCATCCTTCCAAGGTCGGTAAAATGAGGATCTAGATTGTTCGGAGCAATATGCTAACTCTGTAAATTGTTTAGTGAGGGCTATAAAGCACTATGAAGGGGTATATAAGTCTAAGTGCTATTGCTATTTGATTTTAGAGTCCACTGGCTTTGCAGCACATTCACTCTTCTTATACATATAATGATATTATCAATGCTTGATGTATCGAGAAGTATTATTTTTCAGCCAGCTTGTCACAGAACCAATGTTGATTTGGGCTGAGAGTTAATGACTTGTCCAGGTTAAAGCAGCTGGCTTCCATGCTTGACAGAGGACCTGAGTTTTCCCACTCCTAGTCCAGCACCTTCACTACTATTGTACACCTCATTGGCTGACACGTTCTGTTACTATGTCAAACAGTTATTGATACTGACAATCCATTGTCACCGATTATAGTTAGTGGGATGTGGCTTCCTCAGAATTAATTATGCACCACTGGTATCTCTTTTGGGCTGGCATAGCATTGTTCTTTGGCCTATCTGTAGAATGGCATATGTCAGTGAAGGTCAGCTTTTATCTTTATTTGATAAAATTATATGGTTCCATTGCTGTTTTCTTTGATATAAAGATTGAAATTTAATTTTAAAGATAAATAATATATTTTTCTCTTGCTCCACAATAATGACTGAAATCTGTTTTGAAATCATATACAAACCCTTCTATTATTTTAGGAATCAAGGAATTGGAATGTTTGAGAATCCCTGACAATGTAACAAACGAATACAATCTTTACAGTATCTAGTTGAGTGGACAATGCTTACTTCCACTCTGGACACAATGAATAGGACCCTTGCAGCAGAAATTAATAAGGAGATCAAAAACCAGCACTCTTCAACTCAGCAGCAGTCCATTCCTTGAAGTGCCCCTGGGGTAGCACTTAAGTTTAAAAATAGCCTCTACTGTTGCCCCAGTGCCTTAATGTTATTAACAATTGTTTCTAAGTTTAATTGCATAAGGACGCTGGTGTGTGTCCGTGCATTTCCCCTAGTTTTCATTGTGGACCCTCCTCCTTACTGGTAAAACGCTTGTCCAGAGGCAAAGAGATTTCCTTGTTCTGACATAAAACAGAATGGCAGCTGCCTTCCTACAATGGCAGCATGTCAATAGAGGTATCTTTGTTCAGCGGCAATTTACAGAGTTGAACAGGTAATGTCTTTATGTGAAAGACACATTTCCTCCTCCTCCTTTGTCCCCATGTACCTACAGATTTTTAATCCGGAGCTTTAGTGACCATATTAGTCTTCTGGTACTGTTGCCTCCTCAAAGTCTGATTGAATGTAATGCTGATTAATAATTCCCACAAGTATATGCAGATAAAGATGGCTATGGAATAGACTTTCCATGAAAACACTGGCTAGGAATTCTGAAAGTTGCAGGCTGACTCTGTCTGGAGTTCACTAGATGAGGAAGACCCACCCAGAAATTTGATGGACAGATTTAAGTAATAGCATCAGTATAAAAGTGACCAGTGATGAAATATTGGATGTTTAACCATTATTTATTTATTTATTTATTGGTCTTTAGTAGAACATTGGAAATCAGCAATTTGCGTAGCTTCTACTTTTACTTTGGTGCCGGAGCAAGCGTATGCTGAAATAGACACTGCCTGATTCCTGGCGGTCTTCAGGTAAGATATTTGTCAGATGAAGATTCATACAAATCATATGTCACTGGGGGGGGGGGGGGAGGAATGAAAAAAGTCAGAACATTTATATCTCATCTTCAACAACTTTTTCATGCTAGCATTGTTTTACGAGCAAATTCGCAAAATCTGTTTCTGATCATGTTTAGAAGACATCAAATTTGTAAGAAACATTGTCCATTTTGCAAATTAGTTACAATAAACAGCTATCTGCATACAATCCTTCTCTTTCATTCAAACTGTATTCCAGGAAGTTGACTTAATCTCCAAAATATGCCTTCACTAAGAATTTACTTGGCACAAGATGGCAAGTATTTCTACTAATCCTAATATATTCCCTTGATTTCGTACAGAGGTCATGGTATTGTACATCTGGAAGTACAGTTCTAACTATATGACTGCAGTGTCTTGGCAACGTATGTATGTGTCTTTGTTTTCAGCCTCTGTCATCACCTATGCTTCTAGCAAGTTTTAACTAGTAAATATGACTTCTTTCTTTGGGTGAGCCAGTTGAGACAAGAGAATGCATATGCAGAGTGAGACTCAGCATAGCCTTACCTCATTCTAAATCCAAATTTCAACCCACCAAATGATTATTTGTAAACATTATCTAGTGCATTTCTCTATATAACCTAGATGTGTTTTACAACAAATTTTATCATCCATCATGTTAGCCATAGGTGATGAGAGTCGCAATATTTGGAAAATGCCTTGTTGAAAAAGGAAGGATTTAATAAGTTTTGATACTTTGGAAACCAACTACTACAAACGTATTTTCTCAAGATGGCTTCTTTTTATTTATTATTTATTAGATGCACTTCCAAACTGCTTCCTGTTAAAAAAATAGTTGTGTAGAGACAATTACAACTGGAGTGCTATATAAGCTCAGCAAAATAATGCAGCAAATTCACAAACAAAAGCATAGCAGCTTTCTTCTTTATATAGAGTGATTAAGACTGGAATAATGAAAATGTACTTAGATCTGATTACCATGGCAACCCATTCAGCTCAATTATAATTCAGCAGAGTTGGGAGTAAGCGCTAAAAGAACCTAAGTGTATAATTCAGCAAAGTGTTGGGGTTTTCAAGTATTCTTCCATTTTTGTCATAAATGGCTGTTAATTGGCTCTGTAATGTTTGGGTAGGTAAAATAAATTAGAATATATTGAACAAACAGCTGATTTTATTGTGCTTTTTGATCAGTATTCTCACTCAAGAAGCTATCTGTCAGGTTATCTGTCTTGATTAGACTATTAGACTATTAGACTATTCTGGAACAGGAAAATATGTAACCTTCAAGAATTCTTGAAACACTACACTTAAGAGGAGCCTGAGTGGTGTAGGAGGCTAATGCCTCCTACTAAGGCAGCATTTAAAATCCAGCTGCCTGCAATTCCTGCGAGTTCAATTCTCACCAGGCTCAAGGTTGACTCAGCCTTCCATCCTTTCTAAGGTGGGTAAAATGAGGACCCGGTTGTGGGGGCAATAAGCTGACTTTGTATAAAATATACAAAAGTATGAAGGCTATTGCTTAATGCATTGTAAGCCGCCCTGAGTCTCCGGAGAAGGGCGACATATAAATAAAAAATTTTTTAAAAAGAAGAGAGGCCTAGATAGCATTGCCAATTTGAGAAATACTAGAAGCTACAGCTGTTGAACAGCAACATCTGAAAGACCAGCAATTCTGGCACTTTACCCAGGCCTCTGACAAGAAAAAGTGAGATCCCTCACTTCATCATGCTTGCCATTTTTAATCTTTATTTTTTATGCTTTGATTATAATTTTATTTGTTTGATGATTGAGAACTACCCAGAGTCATGAGATTTAAGTACAAATTATAATAATTATAATTAATAATCTTCCAAGGTGACTCAGTATCGTCTTAGTAGCTATCATTGTCATTATCCTGTTTTCAGTTATTTTGAATAAAATAAATCTTGGTTATCAAATGGCAACCATGCTAATAAAATCTCACAATTGCTTTATATTGCTTTTTATATTATAAAAAATTAGAAACTGAATTCCAGGAATTGACAAATACTAAGAACTTTACTACTGATATAGGAATGGAGTTTGGCCTAGAGGACACCCGAAATAACTGGTTGAAGAGAAGAAAGTGTGAATAATCAATGTGGCAATACGGGGATAGTAGAATAGAAGACAAAGAATTGGAGATTTAATTTAATTTAATTTAATTAGTTCAATTTATATGCCACCTTTTTCCGGAGACTCAGGGGATGATCACAAAATATCAAGATATGAAAATGGAAAGATTATGACATAAACCAGTCATGATTTATTGGCACAGTGGGTGCCAAACCAAAAACTCTTGGATGGCACCAGGGGTGGGTTCTAAAATTTTTTATTACTGGTTCTGTGGGCATGGCTTATTTTGTGGGCGTGGCTTGATGGTCATGTGACAATTCTTTAGGATTTAGCAGAGGTACTGGTCTACCAGGCTTTTAACTGCTTGCAGAGCTGTACTGGTCTACCCATTTGTTTTTGGAGGCACTGGTCTACCTATTTATTTTTGCAGGCATCGGTCTACTCATTTGTTTTTGGAGGCACTGGTCTACCCATTTATTTTTGTAGGCATTGATCTACCCATTTATTTTTGTAGGCATCGGTCTACTCATTTATTTTTGCAGGCACCGGTCTACTCATTTGTTTTTTTTTAACACTGATCAGCTGTAGGGCGGCCCTTTGAAGCCCCGGGGCAAGAGTTTAAACAGTTTTTTCCCTCTAGCCAATCAGCTGGGACTCAGGAGGCAGCAATAGATTGGGAGTGGGGCCAAATAAAAGGTAAGAATAATGCAGGGGGGGCGGGGGGGCAGAACCGGTTTGGTGATGTCATATCGTCACCACTACCGGCTCGGCGGAACCGGGCGGAACCAGGAGGAACCCACCACTGGATGGCACTTAGAAAATATGCACATTGAAAAAATTTCCATCTGTCAATTACAAAAGGCCATTCTGCCTGGATCCCAGTAGGGGTGTCCACAGGGATGGATGTCAACAGTGTCAAAATGGCAGGTACAATCAGGCAACTAAACTTGCCCTTTTTACTTAAGCAAAACACAACAAAAAGTGCAGGCTGTGATCATTTAGACATGTTTGCCATTTCGACGGTGTTGATGTTCCTTCCAGAGACACCTTTGATCCCAGCTGTACTCTTGGTTCTGATGGCCAAGCCCTTCAGTATATTCTGGTATACACTGATGCTTGTTTGATTTGCCATTGTTAGAGTCTCATTTCCACAAGCCCACTTTCCAATCATGAGAGTAGTTGGTCTTGAGAGCAATACAGAAACCTCGTGCAGAAATCCGTTTAGCTCTCTAGTTATTTAATTCTTACTGCTAGATAAGGATAATTTCCTTTTATCAAATTTCTATTTAGGTTTGGGACATCCAATGTTGACTTTGATGTTTAAGCATTTGCCATGTGAGTTGCATCTGAGTCTTAAAATGTTATCATTTTTTGTTTATTATTTACTTGTGTGCTTTTGCTGCTGACACAGGTGCCTGCAGGATGGATAAAGGGAAGAGAAGAAGGGAGCGAAGTGAAGAAACATGCATCGTTGTAATACAAACTCTGACCCTTACGAACCTCTGAGTATGAAGGAGCAGAGCTTGCACTGCAATACATGTTCTACCATTAGGCATCATTGTGGTTAGAAATAGATGCCTAGAGCTGCTGAAGGCCAATAATGGCAATGATAAAAATAATAACAATTTAACATTACTTACTCAAATTGGAATGCTCATTATTTTCCAGACTTTAATACTCCTCCTCCTCCTCCTCCAGCTCTTTCCTCATTTGCATCCTGCGATAGCAGAATCTTCGTTCAATATTGTTGTCGCTGCTGCTGCTGCTGCTGCTGCTGCTGCTTCTGGAGGCTCTACGCTGAATGAGCCTGATTGCCTCGGGATCCATTTCATCCATCTCAAGGCAGAGGCAGGAGGAGTGGTGATTCACCTTCAGTGAATCACCCCACATTTTTTTGCACATATCAGTTCCACTGGCATACATCTAGAATTCAGAGAGACATAAATGGTCTGGTTTATAGTATCATTTACCATCAGAACCAAACTGTCTTCCTTACAGCTTCCTTTACATCTAGGCTATTATGAAAAAGTACGGCAGGATGTGGTCTGATTCAGTTGGGAAGGTGGATTGGGGAACTAGTTTATTCAGCTCATTCAGGACCCAGAGTATACACCATACCAGAAAACTCCTAATTACTTTATTATGAGGTTAAAAAAATTGGAGCTGAAAAGAAACAAATCCTACCCAATCTTTTGTGTAGAATTTTAGCCTCTCTTCTTTTCAGCTTTATAAATAGAGATGTACCTTATATCATACCAATGTTTTTGAACCATTTAATCCAATGTTTTCATTTTGATTAGTAATTCTTTCTGAAATAGGGAGCGGGCAACCTTTGATAGTCAGGAACTGCACAGTTTAAGTTCATACTACAATATTTATGCATTTCTAGTTTCAAAATTGGGAAACAATGGGGGTTATTGTATTAGGTCATTGTGATCAGAGTGAATTCATTGTTTCTGCTGCTTCTGCTGCTGGAGGCTCTATCCTGAGTGAATCTGATTGTATTGGGATCCATTTCATCCATCTCCAGGCAGAAATAGGAGGAGTGACTAATCTTCAGTGAATCACCCCACATGTCCCCAGGAAGGTGGCTTGGGAGCCACGTGCAGCATGTGGCTGCTCAGTTTGTTTTTATTCGCTCTAGAATCTCTAGCAAACATTTTCCTAATTTTTGTTTTATCTAGAGATGCATGAGATCTATCACTGAATTGGCCAACACATGCATTTCTAGATGAGCCTTCCCATAACAGACATCTTTCAGATTTCTAGCCTGGGTGTTGCTATCCCAAAATATAGTAGAAATGCATTTCTCTTTAAATTAGTGTGATATAGTGGTACCTTGGTATTCATCAAGGTATTGGTGTTCATCATTAATTGGTTCCAGGGGGCACGATGAATACCAAAAGCAATGAGTACCAAACACATTTTCCCCATAAGAAATAACAGAGTGAGTCACAAGGCAGCCAATACCAATGAGTTCTAGTTTGTGCATTGAGTACCAAATGAAGGATGAGTACCAGGACAAAATTTTCATGTCAAAATATGTTGAGTACCAAATTTGATGAGTTTCAAAGCAGCTGAGTATCAAGGTACCATTGTAATTCCTATACTATATGTGCAAAATGACTGAAGAGTCCCTTTGTATAATATCAATATATCTTTTGTTTGGAAAACACTCATTTTAGATTAACCTATTTTAAAATAAATATTGGTACATTATCTTACCTTAACCTTCTCTTACTGAATTTAAAGTTTGGAAGCCAGACTTCAAAATCACGCACATAATCTGCATTTTAAATTATACAGCATTTATTGGTGGATTATTTAAAAGAATTATTGGTTGCATGCACTAGCAATACTAAAATATTTTAGAATTTAAGACAGAGTGAATATATGAGTTTCCCCTTGTTAAGTTAGATCAATTTGTTTGATTAGAGCGCTAGCACTAAATACAGGTAGTTCTCATGTTACAACTACAATTGGAATGAGAATTTCTGTTGCTAAGCAAGGCAGTTAATGTTAAAGTCATGTCTGATTTTTATGAACTTTTCTTGCCATAGCTGTTAAAACAAATCACCGGGTTTGTTAAGTGAATCCTTGTTCATTAAGCGAATACAGCTTTACCCATTGACTGCCTGAGAAAGTTGCAAATGGTGATCACAAGACCTCGGGATGCTGCAACTGTCATAAAAACCTGTCAGTTGCCAATTGTCCAAGTGAACATGTGACATGGGGATGCTTCAGTGGCTGTAAGTGTGAGAATCGATCATAAGTCACTTTTTTTTCCAGTGCAGTTTAACTTCAAACAGTAGCTAAATGAATGGTTTTAAGTTGAGGAATATTTGTATAGCAAGCCATGTTACACTTTAACACTAGGGTACTATGTATGCTTCAGAAGTAGCTTACTGTACAATACATTACCTCACTGATTGGGATGCAGTCATTCTGACAGTGATTCTCTCCTTTATCATCAATTTCCCAGTCAGTCAACCAGTTGCTAACACAAGTGTGATCACTTTTACAAGCTTCATACCTATAAGAGAAAACACAAAAGTAGAGGCCTTATCTGCATTTTAACACCCTATGTCCATGATGGCGAACCTATGGCACGGGTGCCACAGGTGGCACGCAGAGCCATATTGGTGGGCACGCGAGTGTTGCCCTAGCTCAGCTCCAGCACGCATGTGCGCACCAGCCAACTGATTTTCAGGCCTTCCGGTCCCACAGGAAGTCGGAAAACTGGCTGTTTCCAGCCTCTGGAAGGCCTCCAGGGGGAATGGGGAGGGCTGTTTTTGCCCTTCCCAGGCTCCTAGAAAGCCTCTGGAGCCTGGAGAGGGGAAAAAAGGGGCCTACCGGGCCATTGTGTGCCAAAAGCAGGGGGAAGTGTGTGTGTGGGGGTCACGTGCGCATGCACGGGAGGGCGGGGCGCATTGAATTATGGATGTGGGCACACGTAGTCGCGACCCCCCCATACCGCCCCCCGCTTTTGGCACGCGACGACAAAAAGATTAGCCATCACTGCCCTATGTAATGCAACATTGAATCATTTGTTTTATTTTTTTTAAAAATCAAGTCAATGCTCCTTCAGGATATGATTGGATATTATTCTTTACAAATGTACAGGGCAGTTTAAAACAAGGACATTTTCAGGACAAGGAAGGGAAGAAAAAACAATATACCTAAACCACGTGGCTTGTTACAATGATAGAATGTACAGTATGTTAAAAAAGACCTGTAACTTTCCTAGGTGATACCTATTAGACTAATAAGTAGGGAAGAATACTTAATGACTAGAGTTGTGGTCAAATCTAAGCTTCTAAAGAGTGATATTTTCTCCTCATGATTGCAAGGTCAACCTAGGGATGAAAATATTCTAGCCTGGAGAAGTAGCACTGGTATGGAGCTTATAAAGTGCACTTCATTGTTTCCATTTCTCATTTCTCAAAGTCTTCCAGTGGCTTTAACCATATAATTGGCAGTAAATTGGAAAGGAAGATCAAAAAAGACCACTCTGTTACTGTCATACTCTAAAGTACTACAGGTTTTGAAATAATACTTTGCAGAAACATGGTTGGTAAAACCAGAAGTGGTATTCAGCAGGTTCTGACCAGTTCTAGAGAACCGGTAGCGGAAATTTTGAGTAGTTCAGAGAATCACCTCTGACTGGCCCCACCCCCATCTATTCTCTGCCTCCCGAGTCCCAGCTGATTGTGAGGAAATGGGGGTTTTGCAGTAACCTTCCCCTGGAGTGGGGAGGGAATGAAGATTTTACAATATCCTTCCCAGTAGTGAAATCTGAGCCAGTTTACTACCAGTTCGCTGGCCGTGCATGCGCGCCATGCGCCAAACACATACTGCACCTGCACAAGGTGCATCAAACACAAGTTGTGTGCATGCACATGCAGTACGCACCAAATGGAGGCTTGGGAAGGTAAGTAGAACAGCACGAGGGGATGATCAGCTGTGGAGCGGGTGGAAACCTTTTTAAAAACATTTTAAAAGTATTTTAAAAGTATTAAAAGTATTTTTATATTTTTAAAAGGTTAAAAAAAAGGCTCTGACAATCACAGCTGTGCCATACAATTGTCGGAACCTTTTATTTACTTTTTTAAAGGATTTTTTTTACTACCTATTCGCTGGAACCGGTAGTAAAAAAAATGATTTTAAGAGGTAAAAAAAAGGCTCCGCATGATCATGGGAACCTTTTTTTAACTTTTTAAAAGCATTTTTTTACTACCAGCTCGGGCAAATAGGTAGTAAAAAAATGCTTTAAAAAAGTTTTTTTAAAAAAAGGTCCAGCAATCGTGCGGCACAGCTGTGATCATCGGAGCCTTTTTTTTTTTTACTTTTTTAAAGCATTTTTTACTACCTATCCGCCTGAACCAGTAGTAAAAAATCCCCAAAAAGTAAAAAAATAAGTTCCGACAATCAGCTGAGCGACGCATGATCGTCAGAACTTTTTTTTAACTTTTTAAAGTATTTTTAACTACCGGTTCCGGAGAACCAGTAGTAAAAAAATGCTAAAAAAGTAAAAAAAAAAAGTTCCAACGATCACGTGTCGCTCAGCTGATTGTCAGAATTTTTTTTTTTAACATTTTTTACTACTGGTTCGGGCGAACTGGCCTGAACCAGTAGCATTTCACCCCTGATCCTTCCCCTGCCATGCCCACCAAGCCACACCCACAGAACCGGTAGTAAAAAATTTTGAATCCCACCACTGGGTAAAACGCTTCTTTGAAAGTTTTCCCCAGCCCCGCTTCCTCTATCTGGACTTTATGATCGTGTGGAGTTCTGAATGAAGCCAGGAGGCCATGTTTTTGTGTTAAGAACCTGAAACAGAAAGTAGCATCACCTAAAAATTTACAATTCAGTTAAAAAAAACCTATGCTAGCCATTCCAAAAATCTTCAACACGTCCAGTTAAATTTTTAATTTTATTTTTTGAATGTCAAGACTTTTGCCAGCACCAGCTTTCAAAAACACTTGAAAACATCAAAGGGTACAGAAGAACTTCAGGTAGACAAACAAAAATTGGTAGCTTGATCTATGGAACAAAACTATTGTAAGACAATAATAACAATAAAAAGCCATTTCAAATTCTTTTTTCCCTAAGGAATATCATCTTAAAATGAATGATGCATAGTATCACAAGAATTGTAAATCGTATTCTGTTCTGCCTTGTAAAAATCCATGTGGGTTTGCTTCTCAACATTTTTTAAATGCTACTTATCAGTAACAGAAAGTTACTGATAAGTTAATAAGATTTTAAGAATAATGAAATTGCATTGGAAATTTTGATTTCACCCCAAAGAATGAAAAATTAAAATGTAACTTCAAACAGAATCCTTTTATTTATTTCTTTTTAAAATAGCAAGAAGATCCACCTACCATTTATCACAGAATGTTTGGCATATGGGAACAGAAGAAATAGTAGCTGATAGTCTGG
Source organism: Ptyas mucosa (assembly GCA_012654045.1). Classification (NCBI taxonomy): domain Eukaryota; kingdom Metazoa; phylum Chordata; class Lepidosauria; order Squamata; family Colubridae; genus Ptyas; species Ptyas mucosa. The sequence goes on from WNWU01000004.1 coordinate 20,656,092, forward strand.
GACGAGCCCAGTAAGCAATATATGGTGAGCACCTATAAAAGCACTCCATTTTCTTCATGTAAGCTTCACACCTATTTTTATGGAAAAAATATTCATTGTTATTATAGAAAAATCTTCAACAAACCAAATGGAAAATTGTTTGGGAAGTTTAATTCAGTTGTTCCTTAGACTTATAATTCTAAAATTATACTACAATTTCATTTAAGTAAATACTAGGTTTCATATCAAGGCTACATTAATACTTTATTAATCTCATTGATAACCCTGGGTAGCAACACCAAAGGGCTAAATAGAAGATTTATTATTTATTTATTTATTTATAAAATTTATAGGTCACCCATCTTATCCCTTTTTTCACCTAGCTTCTCTTGCTACATTGTCTTAATTACAGGTAGTCCTTGACTTAACAACCACAATTGAGCCCAAAATTTTGGTAGCCAAGCGAGACAATTAAGTGAATTTTGGCCCATTTTACCTTTCTTGCCAAAGTTTTTAAGTGAATCATTGCAGTTGTTAAATTAGTAACACAGTTGTTAAGTGAATCTGGCTTCCCCACTGACTTTGCTTGTCAGAAGGTCACAAAATGTGATCACATGACCCTGGAACACTGCAATCATCATAAAGATGAGTCAGTTGCCAAGTATCTGAATTTTGATCATGTGACCATGGGTATACTGCAACGGTCGTATACGTGAAAAATGGTCAAAACCAAAAGCCGCTTTTTTCAGTGCCATTATAACTTTGAATGGTCACTAAATGAACTGTTGTAAGTTGAGGGCTATCTGTATTTGCCTTAATTCAGTTACCTTAATTCAGTTAATATACTATAAGTCACTTTGGGAATCTTTGGATTTTGGACAATAAAAAAATAATTATTAATATAATTCTACTTTTAGAAGAAGAATAACAGCAACATCTGGAGCACCAGTTGAATATTATCAACATTAACAAAATCAGCATTTGTCAATTGGAAAAGGCAGCTTTTCTTGAAACAGCTTACATCCTGCGACGATACCTTTAAAGCCATCAAACAACATCTGCCTATCCTAGGTCCTTGATAAAGACTCAATAGTTAGATAAAAATGTCAAATCTAGTCTAAACATCTGGCTGATTGCACAACAATCATAATAATGTATTAAATGTATGCTTATGTCACCCAATTTCCAGGGACTTTATGTTATGCTGTTGTTACAAACAGCAATTATGGCAGAATTATGGCAAATAACATATTCCTAGAAACATGTGGAAAATAAAAACAAAACAAAACCTACCTTGGGCTAAGATTTCCACATCTGTTCCAGAAGGTAGTATGTATTTTAACGACTGGTGAAACGGCCAGTTGTTCTGTAATGTTTGCATAGCAACAGGCAGCTGTGGGAAATTAAAAACCAAAGAATTATTAATAAAGGCTTACTTTCTGACACAATTATAACTGTGAGGTCTCTGACCTAGTTAAATACCCACAAAAGCCAAGGTTGTTACACTTGGAATTAAGTTGTGGGGCACGTTTAGATGAAGAATTGTTTTGTTCCCCTTCTTGCAAATCCTCTTGAAAATTCAGCTTGTCTGTCTCCTAAGTCTAGAAAACTCTCAGAGAACTGATAGCTAATTAATACAGTAGTTGCTTTTTAATGCCAACATCTGAGCAAGGACAGCTTTTGCCACTATGTAATTGATTACTTATTTTGCCTGTGATTTCATACCTAAATGTGCATGTCCTTCCTGTCTTAAAAAAAATCTCTCTCTCTCATCCCTCCCTCCCTCCCTCCCTCCCTCTCTCTCCTCACCTTTCTTTATCTTAGTAAAAAGTGTTATATGACAACCTCAGCTAGGTGGCAGAGGTGGATGCCTATGGGCCCATCTGTAGTGACTATGTGTTTCTGTGTCTGTGTGTGCAGCAATTTTTTAAAATTTGGAATGTAGGAGGAAGTAAGAATTGAAAGAAAATAAAATAGATATGTGAGGAATCTGTAAAACAAAGAAAAGAGAGAATTTAACAGAACTGAAAGAAGAAAGTGTGCTTTTGTGACTAATGGGGAAGTGACAACATACCGGTAGTAGCTTGAAAGAAAGTATTACACTTGTGTCAGAAATTATGACTTGATAGTATCTATACTGTTGTGCAAATGTTGGAAAGTAGAAATTCCTATGGTGGTGATAGTTGCACAGTAAGCTCTAGTGAACCATGATAATAAAAGAACTAGCGATGAGTTTGAAAAAAATTGTGGATCATTCTTTATTCTATTAGCGACTATGAGTGGATGGGTGGGAAAAGATGATGGTACATTTGGTCTGTTTCCTCCTATCCTTTTGGGTCAATGGATATTTGGCTTTTTTTCTCCAGTTGGCACTGGAATGTACCAACTCCATGTTTACACAATGATATACCTGACAGCAGCACTGACTCCCACCTCACTCGCTTTTCCTCGTTGAATTACTTCTATGAAAGAAGTATGTTGAGGTGATTTGTTCTATAGAGTAGATGAATGAAGGGCTAACTGCAAAACTAGTATATGAGGGAGGTGTGAATAGGGTTACAAAAGCCACCAATCATGGTTGGAGGGAGTCCATGAGGTACTCAAAAAAGTGAATTGAGAAGTTTAAAGAGCAAAATGCAATGTGTGAAGTGATGTATGGATATGTATGGAAGAACAATAATTTATAAGGATACAAAGAATGAAGAGACATCACGAATGATTTTGGTATAAACTTTTATCATTTTTCTTTTTCTACTTCTACCTTGACTTGAATTTCTTGGCTTATTCGTTTTTATTCTTTTCTGTGCTTTTTTATTTTAATCTTGACAGTTCTTGTACTTTGTTATTTCATCACAGAAGTAATCAGTTAAACCCTAGTGTTGGCCATATACAATCTAATTTTTGACACAGTTTTGCAGCACTTACATTCGTCATATAGGGTACATTCCTGCAAGTATTTTTCTTTGGTAGGCCTTGGCTTGTGACCAGCCCCTCCCAGACATCTTTGGCTCTGTCCAGTGCTGGACATTAAGACAGCAAGGAACAGGAGCACCGAAAATTGCATCTTCTTTTTACTGCTATCCTTGTCAGGGATCCTGTATGGAAGTTGACATTTCAATCATAATGATGGTTTATGAAATGTAAGGGCAACCTTAATGTGAAATGTCAGAAAATATTGCAACTAAAATCTAGTAAGTGGAACATGGTTTTTCTTCTTATCCTACTTAAACAATTGAACTGAAAATTTATTTATTTATTTATTCAATTTAAACTTTCTGTTCAAATAAATGTGTAGGGAATTTTGCTTTAAAGCAAATATGGCTCAGAGCAACCAATTATTTAACTGCTTCACCCCTTTCCTTTTCTAACTCTCTTGCCTAAAGAAGAGTTTGAGAAATTAGAAAGTTTCCAGTAAGTGTATAAAATGTGATACAATAAAATATGATCCCTATAAATTTTGATTTTTTTTCTCATGGTGAATACTGTACAATTATTGTTGCTTTTGAACTGAGAATATCAACATACCTTGTGTAACTATTTCAATTCAAGAACTTTGTTTGTGGTTTCCATATCTCAACTTTCTATAAAGAGGACAGTGTGGACAAAGTCTCCCCATAACAGGCATGCAACATGTATATACACCGTATTTTTATCGCCCATCTCAGTACTGCATCCCAGTATACATCCTATCTCTCAGGCCACACTAATAATATAAATAAATATTAGTACCTGGGGTTGAAGCAGCTTTTGCCATTATGGGAATGGCCAAGTAATTAATGAGAACTAACTATGCACTATACTACATTAGTATTTTGAAGTGGCAAATTGTGCCACAGCACAAAATCTCCAACTTGAAAAGGTTTTGTATTCACTACTTTGTGTACCATGTAATCTTTGGAGTATATTAATAATCAACAGGCTTCTTTACCCTGTTGGCTTTCTATATTTATCTTCTCATTAGCCAGTGGTGGGTTTCAAATTTTTTTACTACCGGTTCTGTGGGTTTGGCTTGGTGGGTGTGGCAGGGGAAGGGTACTGTAAAATCTCCATTCCCACCCCACTCAAGGGGAAGGATACTGTAAAATCTCCATTCCCTCCCCAATCCAGGGGAAGGTTACTGCAAAATCCCCATTTCCTCCCGATCAGCTGGGACTTGGAAGGCAGAGAATAGATGGGGGCGGGGCTAGTCAGAATTTCTCAAAAATTCTGCTACCGGTTCTCCAGAACTGGTCAGAATCTGCTGAACCCCCCCTCTGTCATTAGCAGAATATATATGCTGCTTTCTATTATTGGTATGAATCCCACCAAATGACATAGAGAAGACCCAGACCAGGGGTGAAATGCTCCCAGTTCAGACTGGATCGCCCGATCCGGTAGCGATGGAGGCGGGTGGTTCGGAGAACCAGTAGCAAAAATCCCTGCCCCTCCGCCATTGCCCAGCTGAGCCACGCAATCATCAGAGGCTTTTTTTTTTTAATTTTTAAAAGCATTTTTTCTACAACCTCTTTGGCCAAAAAAATGCTTTTAAAAGTAAAAAAAAAAAAACAACCTCTGATGATTGCGCAGCTCAGCCGGGATCGTCAGACGCTTTTAAAAAAAAAAGAAAGCCTCTGCCGATCAGGCAAGCCAGCTGGGATCGTCAGAGGCTTTAAAAGCATTTTTAACAACCTCTTCAGCCGAAGAGGTTGTAGAAAAAATGGTTTTAAAAGAAAAAAAAATTGGCCACCCCCACCCAGTCATATTAACCCCCCTCCCCACCAAGCCACGGCCACAGAACCGGTAGTAACAAATTTTACATTTCACCACTGACAAAGGCACCTGACTTCTTAATATCTCTTGAGGAATCGAGATATTTTTTGGGCTCCAAACTTTCAGGCCATTGCAGACTATGAAGAAGCTAATATTATTTCACAATATAAAACATAGAACAATAGAGTTAGAAGGGACTTCAGAAGTCTTCTAGTTCAACCTCTTTGCTCAAGCAGGAGACCCTTTCAGTATACCATTTCAATCAAATGGTTGCCCAGTCTCTTTGGAAGCCTCCAGTGTCGTTTGATTTCTCTTTAGTTGTATGCAACAATAAAACGTTGGAAACTTATTTTTTGTATCTGAGAAACTTTGACCTGGAGTAATAAACAGTGTTGCATAATTTAAAAACTTTTCTGTATTAGAGGATACTTAAAGTAGAGTAACAATTGGTGTATGTGTGGCATATCCTTTTGTTTGCTAATTTATAACGTACAAGAATACCAGAGCAAGAAAACCTTTTTTCCAGGTAAAGTTCAAAGGGCCAGAAAGTAATTTAACCCCAATCTCCAATCCTCCTTGACACAATAAATAAATTAAACATTATTGTTTCAAAACATGAATTAAGTCATATTTCCAATAATTAACATTTGATTTTTACAGGATGTGAAATGTAGATGATTTGGTTACTGAGGAGTTAAGAAGAATTAAGCATTTGTCTTGCCAGTGCACTTAAACTACAATTCTAAATTGTTGACAAATGTCGTTTTTTTCCTGGTATGATTATTAACTGTGGTAGTTTTAGCATAATATGGATGGTAGTTACTTGAGCATTACAAACGCAGTATCTGTTTACTGATGGTCTCATCATCTTCAGGACATACAGTAACTTTATATATATGGTGTGAATGTGTCTGTGTGCTTTAGAGTAGGTGTTGACTCCTGGTGCCTGCCTGGACAAATCCCTTGTAGTTTTCTTGGCAAGATTTCACAAGAGATTTGTCATTGCTTCCTCTTCCTAGGACTGAGAGTGAGTGTCACTGGCCCAAAGTCACCTAGCTGGTTTTGTGCCTTAAGGTAGGACTAGAATTTAGTCTCCCAATCCTTGGCCTTGGGCCTTAATCGCCATATCAAACTGGTTCTTGAGCCCTTGTCTTATATTAATTATACTACATCATTGCTACTTGTGCATACAGCTTAGCAAACATGACCATTTATTTCCATTCACTAATTTTAAAATTAAAATAATACACTGTCATTTTATGGATTCTCTGGATTTTATATTCCTTTTGTTTTGAGGAACTGGTATTTAAACATCCCTTATCAATTTAGCTCCCTTCCACACTCTTAACAGTTTTCACTTCCCAAATTCCTAGAAACAATTTGAGGCCAATTTGTGATTATTCTCACGTCCATCATCCTTGAAGTGCAATGAAAGCATATGAGAACTAGTACTCGTCAACTAACCATTTTTAAAATGTGATAAATAAATTAAAAAAAAAACAACAACAAAATGATAGAAGGCCATAAAAATGGTATCTGATTGGTGACCTGTCCCTATTCACAGTCTATTTCATTCTCTGATTAAAATATTTATAATGCACTGGGAGAGGGAGGATGGCTTTATATTTATTTATATTTATATTTACATCAACCAGTACGCTCCCATAGAGAGGGACTTCTCAGGGTGCTGTCAGCCAAACAATGTCGACTGGCGGCCCCCGGGAGGAGAGCCTTCTCTGTGGGAGGACCCACAATTTGGAATGAGCTGCCCTCGGAGATACGATTAATCCCAGATCTCCGGGCTTTCCGCCGGGCCCTCAAAACATTCTTATTCATGCAAGCCGGCTTGGCCTAACCTCCCTTCAAACCATTAAATTCTTTAAATTTGGATCTACCCTATAAATTTGAGAATGTTTTAATTTAATTCCATTCTATATCAATCTATTCAATTGTATTTTTAATCAATTTCTAAATATTTATAGTCTGTATTTATTGTTAACTGTTCACCGCCCTGAGTCCTTCGGGAGTAGGGCGGTATACAAATCTAATAAATAAATAAATAAATAAAATAAATAAAATAGCAGAAAATTAAAGCTTGAAGTTATGATAGGTTATTTCCAGCAGGAGTTACAGTACATTGTATAATACACTTTATAATGTAATGATAATGTGATCTACATTGAACAATAATGTAGTTATTTTTATTTAGCATGTTGTAATGAACACACCTGCCATTTATTAACTATACCTATGGTGCAATATGTTGTACAAGTTCAGCTATTACATAAAGAAGATTGTTAATATATAGCAGAGTTTCATATCTGATGCAAAGATGGATTAAAAGTAAAAAATAGGCCTGATATTAAATGTGTAAATGCATTTAATATGTTGCTTCTTTTCGAACAGTAACAACCTGGAGTGGAATGAAGAGAAAGAATAAAGGAACAATGCCTCCAAGAAAGGAGACTAGCGGTTTACAGTATGTAAAGGTCAAACTTAAAAAGCCATTGTCATATCTACCCATTTTTTCCTCCAAAAGGGAAGTTTCCATCATAAAGTGCTGAACATCATTTTAGGTAAAAATTTGCCAAAGCAAGGATTACAGAATCCTGGTAATTGTTCTAATTAATCAATTCTAAGGCAAATGAAGCCAAATGTAACCATTGATTGCTTACCTCTTTGGTTGGCCTTCTGTTCCTTTCTTTTCCCTCTGGAAAGAGACTGAGTAAAAAAAAGTTTGTTTTTTTCTGTCTATCATACCCTCTATATATATTGATTGTCAGAAAAAAACATAGTTTGCAAAATAAAGATTCCTAGAATTTTGCAAAAGCTTAACAGACTTATCTCTGGGTCATTTATAACTGGGATGTTGACATACTTGCTTTGTTGGATTAGAGAAAACATTTTAATTCTAAAAACTGCCAATCAGAAACCTCTACAGAAGGCCTGAAAGCTTGCAATTCATCTAATAAAATGCTACAGATAAGACATTGGAAGATATGCTCATATTCAGTTAGAGCTGGATCATTGCCCATTCACTGATTTCAACAATTAGGTGTACAGTATTGATCTTGAGGCTGCAGAATTGTCTTTGAAGTATAAAGCTGCAATAGGTCCCACTTCTTCCTTCATATTTTAAAATCTCCTTTTGGTTAAGGGTATAAACTGACTCAAGGCAGCTTGGGAATCAGCTTTCTTATTAATAAAACCATAAATACTGAACTTCTAGTGGGCTGCTATATTTGATGTGACTATGTTAGTTACGCAGATATTTGTACTTTTTATGTCAGTTACATAACTCAATTTTTGATATTCTAGGGATAGGACTAAAAAGGTTGGGGAGTGTCATTGTAATACATCTGGAAGATACCAGATTGGGAAAATTTAGTTACAAACAAGCCTGTCATTTATTTTATTTAGTCATTTAGAAAATTTATATTTCTAGTTTCTTTGAATGTGGAACAAAATATAATTATTTGCCCTCTTTTTGCTTGTTTTCAGAAAACAATTCAAAACTTTATATTAAAAGGCATAATAAATAGTACATATAAAAAAATCACAATTCTTGAAATCAAAACTCCACACAAAGATCATTTAAAATTTTTCTATGCATTTTATAATGAATTACGAATGATCAGATAAAGTTGTAAAACAGGTAAAAATTAAGAACATCGTAGCTGTTACCAGTCTGTATTTGCTATCTGTTAATGATAGGATCGCCTCTTTTTGAAGAGGCAGCAATTCCACAAGGAAAGAGAGGGAACGTACTACATCTGCCAATTTTTTGTGAAGCTGGGCACCTAGTTTTTGATGGCTGATAGTGATGCAGAAAACATTGTTTCCAGGACAGAAGTCACAAATTATAATACGGTAACTGTTCATTTATTAAAAAGTGTGGTGGTGTCTAAACTCAAAGGTTATATGTTGTGGGTGAAAAAACAACAAAAAAGTTTCTATGATGGAATTTACTTTATATTTACCTAACAATACCAAGTATACTGCATGCCTTGAAATTTTGTCTGTCTGCAAAGATAGATATGGTAGATAAATTACAGTGACAATTTTGTACAGAAATGGAGGCTTGTTACTAGACAACCAAAACAGCAATACATTACAAAACTATTTTATTTTTCTTTGGGTTTTTTTTTTCCAAATTGCCACGTATCAACTGGGGTTCACAAATTATATTATACTATTATGTGTTTTATGGTGTAACACATTGTATAAATTAACCTGTCAGTTTATATTTTCAGTCTTTTCCTATGATTCCAATATTTTGCATATATTTTGACACAACTAATTAACCTTTATGGATGTATGTGAGATATTCCAAAATGACTTTTATCAGTAAATGTCCCACCTCACTCATAGAAAATTCTTTCAGTTAAGATATTAGCAAATATATTTGAAAACTGATCAGGTCAAACTGACCAGGACTATGTCACCCAGATGATAAGTAGTGATTATTACTAAAGCTCTGCAAATATACAATCAACCTTTAATAATTTTCCTGTTTTTTTAAAAAAAATCTATATATTGATTTGTTTCCAGGCTGAAAACTCTTGTCATCTAATATGGAGCAAGACTGACAACTGAGAATAATGTTAAAATCAAGACCAGTCACATAATTCTTGTTAAGAGAAGATGCTATAACAAGAAATAGCAATAGCACTTAAACTTATATACCATTTTATAGTGCTTTACAACCCTCTCTAAGGGGTTTACAGAGTCAGCATATTGCCCCCAACAATTTTACCAACCTTGGAAGGATGGAAAGCTGGGTCAAGCTTGAGCAGAGGTGGTATTCAGAGGTTCTAACCAGTTCTGGAGAACTGGTAGTGAAAATTTTAAGTAGTTTGGAGAACCAATAAATACCACCTCTGACTGGCCCCGCCCCCAGCTATTTTCTGCCTCCTTAGTCCCAGCTGATTGGGAGGAAATGGAGATTTTACAGTATCCTTCCCCTGGAGTAGGGTGAGAATGGAGACTTTACAGTATCCTTCCCCTGCCACGCCCACCAAGCCACGCCCACAGAACTGGTAGTAAAAAAATTTGAATCCCACCACTGATCTTGAGTCTGGTGAGATTTGAACTGCCAAATTGCAGTCAGCCAGAAGTCAGCAGAAGTAGCCTGCAGTACTGCACTCTAACCACTGCGCCACTATGGCTCATAACCAATACTGTAATAGCATTAAATAATACAGCTGTAATATAGTGAAATGTAGTTATTGAAGAATATTTGAAAATGAAAATTTATTTAATATACAAAATAATATTACTATAATGAATTGTATTAATTTCAGTTAATGGCCATCCCCCCCCCCCGAAATTATTTGTCCATGGATTTAAGAGTCTAGGAAGGTGCTTTGTATCTCACCTGTAGTCATAGCCTAAAGGATTTTTGGCCCCATTTTCTTTTCCTAGGGAAGTATGACTGGCTTCCTGACTGGCCTGTTTAGAGGAAAATATTTTCATCTAGGTATATATATATGGCAAATATTTAACCAGGTCAAAAGATGCTATCCAACAATAACTGGACAGCATATGAGATATTTTTCTAAATTGTTGTATATATAAATTATGTGTGTTATTCCTTTGTCATATTGTTTACTTCTATGGATCATAGATAAAAATACTAAATGAAAGTCTAGCTAATTGTGAATAGCAGCATGCATAGTATATATGCACTGATATTCAAAATAATACATTTTATTAATAGTATAAATCAGAGGTGAAATCCAGCAGGATCTGACAAGTTCTGGAGAACCGGTAGCGGAAATTTTGAGTAGTTCGTAGAACTGGCAAATACCACCTTTGGCTGGCCCCAGAGTGGGGTGGGAATGGAGATTTTGCAATATTCTTCCCCCTGGAGTGGGGTGGGAATGGAGATTTTGCAGTATCCTTCCCCTGCCATGCCCACCAAGCCACGCTGTCACCCACCAAACCGCACCATGCCCACCAAGCCACGCCCACAGAACCGGTAGCAAAAAAAATTAGATTTCACCACTGGTGTAAATGTATGCATGTCTACTTAGATAGAAACCTAATTTTAAAGTAAAAATTTCTTGGATTCTAGATATAATTTATTCATACTGAAGAGTGAAAACAAAGCTGTTTATTCTATCAGTGCAATGCTGAAGCCCCAAAGGCACTTGCAACAGCTTAAAATTGTTTTATTAGTTTATAGCTGTTCCACAATTTGCTGCTCAATGTTGATGCTTAATGTTTGAAGTGATGTAATAGGAAATTATAAGAAGGAAATAATATTATATGTATTAAATCAAATTGAATTTAAATCATATTTACTTTTTATCCTGAGATCCGGCCACATTTTGGAAAATGATCCTATCTTTGCACTGCTATGATTAAACAGAAGCTCTCTCTGTTCAAAATTCTTAATATTTGTTTTGCTAAGCAAAAAATGTTTTGATATCAGTGACTTTATTTGTTGTACAGACTTAACAACTGCATAAAACTCAGAAGAAAAATTTAACCTTTTATGGGACTAGCAGAAAACTATTTAAGAAAGAACTATTCAAAAATGGTGATGGTCAGTTTACTTGTGAAAGCTCTTTGTTTTGATGTTTAAGTAGCCAAACCAATTCAACAATAAAGGCAAAGCTCTTCATTTACTATAACATTTCCTTCAGTTGTAGCATTGATGGTGTGTATCTCTGCCATGGATGCTGCTGATAATGTTTCAGTTATAATGGGCTATTCTATAAATACTCCTGTGTAAAAGAATATAGATAGTCCTTGACTTATGACCTGGTTCTTAACAACTGTTCAGTTACAATGAGCCTGAAAAAAATTATTTACAATCTGTCCCTGAAGTTATGACTTCTGTACCACATTTGTAATCATGTGATTGCATTTTGGTTGCTTGGCAACCAGCTCGCATTTACAATTGGTTGCAGCATACTGCAGTCATGGTGATTGCTTGTTATGATTTTTTTGCCTTTTTCAAGCAAAAAAATTGCCCATTTGACAAAGCAGATTCACACTTATGAGCAGGTGGTTCTCTTAACATCTGGAGTGACTCACTTAATGTCATAAAAACTGTTTTGCATTGAGTCTGGTCATGTGGTTCCTTGACTTAGAACTGCAAAAACCTATGACTAAAATTGTGATCCAATTGTGGTTATAAATTGAGGACTATTTGTATCCTAAAAACTCACAGAAATCATTATTTTCTTTAGTAATGATAATTATTTCAAACAATTCATCATGCTGCTAGCATTTTTTAAAGACTTCCTGAGATAAATTGTTAGCCCTTCAAAAACAGATTGGCCAAGATTTTATTCATAGAATTTAGAAGCTGTTGCGAGAGATTGGCTGAGCCAAGGGGAGGAGTCAAATGGAGAATTAGTCTGGAATCCGTACGTGAGCATAAGAGAGCAAAGTCTGACTCTCTTTCAATGCCATTAAATCTTATCTAGTTTTACACAGGTACAAACTGTCAGAGAAGATTCCCGTGTATAGAATTTGAACAAAAAAACAAAAACAACCCAACTAATTGAACTCTTCATGTGTGGATCTGATTGTTCGTGCCTCAGTCTAATTTCTTCACTGTCTCCTTTCCAAGAAGTTATCCTGACATCAAAAAACTTAAAAAAGAAAATAATAATTGAAATATATTTATATAAAGATATTGAAAATTCAACATATCGTAAACTATAATATTGTATATTTTTAACCAATAAAAACTTTAAAAAAAAATCAGATCAAGCTGTTAATATTTGACAGGATGTGATTGTTATGCAATATTGTTGCCTGCCTTGCAGCTGGAAATCCACTTTCAGACCAAACTCCAGACACGGGTTCAGAAATAGCTCAACAGGTCATAGACATGGAATGTCCCACACTTACAACCCATTAGGCAATTCAATTAAGTATCTCAAACACTGACACCCACTTCCACAACTCTTCTTTACCACACATTTAAGGACAGTGGTGGGTTTCAAAATTTTTTTACTACCGGTTCTGTGGGTGTGGTTTGGTGGGCGTAGCATTGCTTGGTAGGCGTGGCTTGGTGGGTGTGGCAGGGGAAGGATACTGTAAAGTCTCTATTCCCACCCCACTCCAGGGGAAGGTTACTGCAAAAAGAGCCTGGTGGCGCAGCAGACTAAAGCACTGTTATTAACATTCAGCTGCCTGCAATTATTGCAAGTTCTAATCTCACCAGGCTCAAGGTTGACTCAGCCTTCCATCCTTTCTAAGGTAGGTAAAATGAGGACCCAGATTGTGGGGGCAATAAGCTAACTTTGTATAAATATACAAAAGTATGAAGACATATAAATGAAGGCATTGTAAGCCGTCCTGAGTCTCCGGAGAAGGGCGACATATAAATCAAATTTAAAAAAAAAATAAATCTCCATTCCCTCCCCAATCCAGGGGAAGGATACTGAAAAATCCCCATTTCCTCCCAATCAGTCTGGGACTCGGGAGGCAGAGAATAGATGGGGCCGGGCCAGTCAGTATTTTTACTACCAGTTCTCCAAACTATTCAAAATTTCCGCTACCGGTTCTCCAGAACTGGTCAGAACCTGCTGAAACCCACCTCTGATTAAGGATAGTGGTAATGTTTCTCCTGCTGTCAAGCGGTATGTTCCAGCAGGAAAAACAACAACTGGAGCTGGAAAACCCACCAATCATTGTCTTAACCTAGCCTTACATTTTGGACAGTAAAGACAGCAGCACTGGTCAGCTGCATAAGGATCAGCAGTGGGGCAGCACAGCAAGTTGCACCAAAAAACTTTCCTTCCAGCTTTGACAGAACTGGAGAATTGCACTGGCAGCGCCCTTAGGAGCCACTGAACGGCTGAACGGCTATTTAGACACGAAAGCCCTAAATAAAAGAGTGGGTTAAGGTGAGTTGACAGGAGAGCTTCACCATTCAGATTTAGTCTTTTAAGTAATTTTAGTGGATCTGTTACATTACGCTATCCACCTTTGTATTTATACAGATCCACACCGCCCCGTCACACTTTGCGAGGAAATTCAGTTGCGGACACACTTAGAGCGTATTTTTTTCCGCGCGCTCCCGTTCCCCCCTTAAGCTCTCCTTTTCCCTCGGCCCCGCCTTCTTCATTCTAGAAGCCCCGCCTTCCCAGAGCTGGCCCGGCCGGGCCCCGCCCTCTCGAGTTTCCTCGCGCGTCGGCAGCCCCTCCTCTCGCGATACGTGGCCGGGTGGGTGGTGGTGGGGGGAGTGGGCTTGTCGCAGTGTCCGGCGTGCTCGCCGCTGACAAGAGCGCGGAGCGATGCCTGCCTGGCAGCTAAACGGGGAGAGAGGCGCTTCCCGAGATCGTCTCCCCCTCCCTCCGCGGCCATGGCGGGCTGTTTAGCGCGCGAGCCCCCTCGCTGAAAAGTTGCCGCTGCCACCCGCCGCCATGAGGAAGGGTCGCCCTCGGGGAGAAAAAGCGGGGCCCTCGGGGCTCTCGGTTCCCCGGAACCTGGAGCAGCCCACCCGGGTCCCCTTAGATGCTTCGAAGAGAAGAGCCTATGCGGCGGCGGGCGGTGTAAAAGAAGCGGAAGAAGCGGGTCCAGGCAGCGCCGCCTGTAGGGAACCGCCAGAAAAGGTACTGCGGCGGCTGGAGGGTCTTCGGGTCGGCGGGTCTGCCTTGTCGGGAGGGCGTCGGTACAGCCAGGGATAGCAAGATGGTTGGTGGGGGTTGATTATGGAGGTTTTACCATTCGGGGGGGGGGGGGGGGGGGGGGGGGGGGGCAGAAAGCGATTTCTAGGGGTAGCGTGATTGCTGGTTGGAGTCATCCAATGTGGACAGCCGGATGCTCCTCCGTCACTGCAAGGGGAGACGCTGGGTGGGTGGAAGTGGGCCGTTGTGGTGGAGATGCCCTTCCAGGGATGCCGAGAGAGGCTTCCTCTGCTGTCAGAAAACTCGTGGAAACTTCTGCTTGCCTCTTACGAAGCCCAAGGAGCCTGAGTGGGTAGGAGGCTAATGTTCCTACTAAGGCAGCATTTAACATCCAGCTGCCTGCAATTACTGCGAGTTTAATTCTCACCAGGCTCAAGGTCGACTCAGCCTTCCATCCTTTCTAAGGTGGGTAAATTGAGGACCCGGTTGTGGGGGCAATAAGCTGACTTTGTATAAAAATATACAAAAGTATGAAGGCTATTGCTTAACGCATTGTAAGCCGCCCTGAGTCTCCAGAGAAGGGCGGCATATAAATATAAATAAATAAAATAAAATAAAAATAAATAACACCGCCAAGCCTTCTAGGCTAATTGCTGTAATAGAGGATGTTCACACTGGATCCCTTGGGGTGGGGACATGCCTTGCAGGGTGATTCCTGTAACCTGCAAATGGCTCTGGGGTGGGTAGATCTGGGGTGGTGTTCAGATGATTTGGTCCAGATCAAAGAACATCTCAGTGAAGAGACAGGCAGGCACACATTTTGGTTTAGATTAGTAGTGCTTCTGTTTGGTACTCTTCATTATTAGTATATTTTGCCCCAGTAAAAATACCTACAGAGCAACTGTGTGGATGATTTATCTTCTTCTCTAAAAGTGAAAGATTAATTATATAATGGATAAATTTACATGTATGATCTAAACCTTCCTGAGGATGTTCCAGAGGATTATTTATAATTACATTATGCTTTGCCTGGCCGAGAGAGCTCAAGGTTGTATATACTACAATAGCAACCTTCTCAGTTGCTGAGAAATAATGGTTGGGCCAAAATTTCCTGGTGAGTTTAGTAGTTAATCAAGGACTAAGAACTAAATGATAATTATACTTGCAGGATAAGTACTGTAGCCTATTTGAACATGCCCTCAAGTGGGCAAAAATAAATGGTGTGGACTGGTGGAAGGAACAAAATAACCTGTCTTGTAATAGAGGATTCATTAAGGATCTTTTGAATAAGTACTTTTACAATATAGGTTTTATTTGTACAATGTTAGCTCTGGTCCTTTGCATGATACCATAGCAAGTACCATTAAATACTTAGCTGCAGCTGATGCCTGAAAATTAATTTGACAATTGGGGTTCCTAATCAGTGAGCTGCCCAGCTTATTAGACATTAGTCGTGACTGAATATGAAGAAGTAGAAAGTGGGATAGTCCATCTTTTTCTGGAAGATTGTATTGACTGAGTACTTGTCATATTTTAAGCCAGTGAACACTACTTCACATGCAGGTAGTCTTCAACTTACAAATATTTATTTATTGACTTTTCAAAGTTACAACTGCACTGAAAACAGTGGCTTATGACAGTTTTTTACATTTATGATGCAACATTCCCATGATCAAAATTCAGATGTTTGGCAATCGGCTGATATTTATGACGGTTGCGATGTTCCTGGGTTACCTAATTCCTGAGTTATGTGATCACCTTTTGCGATCTTTTGACAAGCAGAGTTAACTGGGAAACCCGATTCATTTAACAACCATGTTACTAACTTAACTATAGTGATTTCTTAACAACTCTGGCAAGAAAAGTAGTAGCCTGTTTCCCCGAAAATAAGACATCCCCTGATAATAAGCCCAATCGGGCTTTTGAGCACTTGCGCTAAACTAAGCCTGTCCCTGAAAATAAGTCCTCCCCGAAAATATTTAAACGCAGAGCTGGAAATCAGGTAAGATGGCAAGAGGACCTTGCTTCATGTGCCCCAAAATAATAAAACCTCCCTGAAAATAAGACCAAGTGCTTATTTTGGGGTTCAAAAAAATATAAGTCAGGGTCTTATTTTCGGGGAAACACGGTAAAATGGAACAGAACTCATTTAACTGTCTTGCTTAGCGAGAGAAATTCTAATATTCAAAAATACCATATTTTTCGCACTATAAGACGCACTCCCCTCCAAAAGTGGGTGGAAGTGTCTGAGTGTCTTATAGAGTGAATATTGCGATGGAGGGGAGAGGGGTTAGTGCCTGTTTGCCGCTGCCAATTGGCATGATCGGGGGATCATCGGTGGTGATAGGCAGTGGCGGCAATCCCCTCTGATTGGCGGTAATCCAGGAGGCCGATCCAACAACCAATCAGCAACGAAGGCTCCAGTGTTCTTCAGTGGCAGCAGCAGCTCAGCTCAGTTGACCGGTAGTGGGAGGCAGAGACAGATTTCCCTCCCCCCTTGTTTTCCTCCTTTAAAGCTAATGTGCGTCTTATAGTCCAGAGAGACTTATAGTGCAAAAAATATGGGTATGTTATATTTATGAAATCTCTGAAGAAAACACCTCAGGAAAATTTCCCAATTTTGATGACTTTCTTAAATAAGTCAGAGTTTTAGTAAAATAAGATGTAATAAAGTATTATGAGTACATTTTAAACAATTTGATGTAATTCAGCAGTAATATAAAAAATCAACATTGTAATCAAGTTGTATTTTCATCAGCTAAGTTTGATAGTATGCGGTTAATACACCAAACCTTAAATGTCAGGGATTTTAATGTAGATTTTAGTATATAGTGCTAGTAGTGACATATTCTTCAAACGTATGTATCTATTTGTGTGTATCACAAATTCATATTGCTTGCATTTTTTATGAATATTTTATGCAACCATGGTTGTGTATTTGGGAAATAATGTAGATCTGGCTTTGGAAGGATTGAAGGAATTTGAAACATTACCACCTGCTCAGGAGACAAACAACTTTTTCTAGACTGCCTTTTTGGCATAGAAGATTAATCCATCATAATTTCTTTACCTCAAATTTTGGAAGGTCCTTTTTAAAAATGTCCTGTATATTTGTATTCATTTGACATATTCTCATTATCTGCAATTGAATAGGTAGATGAAAATGATTAGTATGTTATTTGAGCAGTATTTGCTTTAGTATGTCTTGTATCAACAGGACACTTACTGATTTATTGCTTCTTGCAGAAATTGTTACAACTTTGCGTTTCTCATGCAGCTTGTTTCCCACCCCATTGCTTCTCCACAGCATCTGTCTCCATTATTCCCTATAATAATGTCATTTCACAATAGACATAAATCACTGCAATGGCTTATTTTCATATTAAACAGATTTTGGGAATAACTGATAACCTTTCTCCGCATTCAGTCCATTAAAATGAGATTTCACTGTATTTCAGATGGTAAGAAAAGTTCTTTCACTTGCTTTAAAATGGAATACATGAATCTTGCTTTATTTGGGCACCCCATTGTTGGTTTCCATAAAGTTCTGAATCTATGCCTCCCTCCTTCCCTCTTTCTCTTTCTTTCTTTCTTTCTTTCTTTCTTTCTTTCTTTCTTTCTTTCT
>WNWU01000004.1:20674047-20691296 GCA_012654045.1 Ptyas mucosa
TCTTTCTTTCTTTCTTTCTTTCTTTCTTTCTTTCTTTCTTTCTTTCTTCAATAATGTACAGTGATGTTTATACAAGATTAACGGAAAATTATTGACATTCTATTGTTTAGATAACTTGGAGGGTTGAAAATAGACAAAAGAAAAACATTCTATCAATATTAGGATGATAATTGCAAAAACCTTTAATTTTCTTAGAGAGAGACAAGCTGTGCAACGTCTCTTAAACAAATGGTTAGATTTGGCCCAGGCTGCATATAATGTGTAGCATATATGCATAGACAATAATCAGGCAACAAAATAGTGATGAGGGATTTGGTGGGGAGTTTCACTAAGTTTCTGCTCTTCTTTTGTCTGTCCAAGATCATGGAATTCAAAAGTTATTGGCCCCTTACCTATTATACATTAGCCCAAGAGCCTATAGTTTTGTCTAAACCTGCCTGATTCCATGCAGGGAGGGACCATTAGAATATTGTATCTGATTCAATGGAAGGGCTAGCCTTAATCAGAGATTGTGTCAGGGAGAAGATTGTATTTCTATCTGCAGTTCTAACACATGAACTGCTTCCCGAACTAGCATATAGTGAACTCCAGAATAAAGGAGACATTTTGCTTCTTGCCAATCAAAATTTCAGTTGCTGTTGTTGGAAGAAGCACTTTCTAGCTCCTTCTATGATCTAAATCTGTCATCTATTGATCTTTACAAGTTGCTGAGCTGGTACAAGTTGCTGAGAGGTAGGACTTGTAATTGACTAGTTGATGCCCCATTTTCTGATGTGAAAATGAAAGACTGTAGAGCTGGCCTTGGGAATGGCTAAGGAGTGATCAAACTGTTAAGGAAAGAGTTTGAGTAAAGATTATCCTTCAGAAAAAGGAAATTATGAAAAGCAACACAAAATATCTCGCCTTAATTTTGTTTGGTATAAGCTGAAATAGACAGAAGTTCTGAGAGAGTTCTGTGTTATTCTGCCCTGCAACAATAAAGAACATTCCTGGAATCCCTTTGTCTACCTTGAAGGGTTGACAATAGAGAGTACATCATACATACTCATTGTATTAAACTGAGTCCCACTGAACTTAGTTTAAAGTGTAAGATTTTGCTGATATATATAATACTTTATTTAAATATTCAAATGCATCCTTAAGATCATATCTAGGAAGTAATGAGTAGGAATTCTAATTTAAAAGTTTGGGAAACATACATTTTTCTTGAGTTCTTAGGAAATCTAGAGAAATCTAATTATTGGGTAGATTAAAGTATTTTAGAAATAAGCATTATTGCGGGCCTATGTTTTTTCTGGCATAAAGGAGTCTAATCATATAGGTCTCAGGGGGTAAGGAGTGTGGGAGTGCCTCAACATGTCCATGGGCCACTGTATCATTGGATTTTATAACAGATCTACCAAAGTAAAAAAGGGAATATGATAATCTTCGTAGTGGTGGAAGCTTTAACTAAGACGGCTCACTTCATATCCTCCTGGTTCTGCCCACAGCCAAAAACTCTGCTCAGCTAGTTTTAAATTTACCATTTACATGGTTTAGCTTGGCTTGGCTTCAGATTGTGGCCCACAATTTACTGCTAGGTCCAAAGTCTAGGAATCCAGATCCACTTATCTTCCATTCGTCACCTGGAGTTAGAAAGTAGATGGAACTAGAAAATGGGATTCTGGAACAATATCTCAGATGTTTTATTAACAACCAGCAAGGCAACTGGGCGGACCTCCTAGCACAAGCTGAGTTTGCTTATAATCACAACATACCTCCAGCCAAATGACGCCATTCATGGCTAACTATGACTCCCACCCCCAATTTTTTCCACTGATCTCAGCAGCTTCTTCTGTTCCAGCCCCAGATCAGTTCTTGTAGGAACTACAAGCAATTTATTGAGTTCTCCAAGCTCATTTACAGAAGATCAAGGATGATTATAACCACTTTGCTGATTGTCATTGCCAGGCAGACCCACTGATAGCTCTGGGGAACTTAGCACCTTTTTATCTATCACCCGTCAAAGAAATTGGATCAGTGGAAGCTGTCATCAGTCCAGTTCCTTTATAACTAAAGTTACCTTCTAGTTTCTGTGTTCATTCTGTATTTTATAATTCCTTGCTTGTTCCTGCTGTACTTTCCTATCCTCATTGCTCCTTCACACTGGCCACCGCCAATTGTGGTTGAAGGGAATCTGAATATGAAGTAGACTACATTCAGGACTCCTGGTTTCATTGGGGACTCCAGTATCTGATGGACTAGAAGTTTTATGGACCAGAGAAGCATTCTTGGGAAGATATCAATGATGTTCATGTTCCCTGCCTCACATACCTGTTCCATTGATGGTACCCATAGAAGCCAAGGCCTCAGTCTACAGAAGAGGAGGGCCCTAAGGAGGGCGATAGTGTCATGGCCAGCTTAGTCTTGGGGGATAAAGAGTATCATCAGCTTAAGGGGATTCAGCTGAAAGAGTTGTCTCACAACCAGAAGCGGCAGCTATCGCTGGTCTCAGAAGACAAAGAGACAGAGCCAACACCTCCCTCAAATGCAAGGACCTGCAGTGAGGAGAGGAGAGCTAAACAAAAGCTATCAGCAAGAGTACTGGCCAGAAAGGAATTGCCCCATCAAAGGAATAAATCAGGTCAAGCCACCCCTATATAAGGGGAGCCATGTGCCTCATAGATCTGTTGATGACTCTCCATTTACCTCATCATCAGGTTCCTCAACTCCTTAGCTGTCTTCTTGTTTGTTCAAACTTTTTGCCATTAGAGTTCTGTTTGAAAATCCTAGTAAAGATAAAAGACTTGCCTATAAGACATAGTAAAGATAAAAGATTTGCCTGTGTGTCTGTGATTTCTGTGGACCAGAATAGGACTGCTCCAGCCCCAATTGCTTTCACCACCCTGCACTTTTTGGCCCCTGCCATCCTGCACTCCACCCCCCCCAGCTGATTTTTTGCCGTCTCCTTATTCCCACTGTTGACAAGGTGTGTCCAGTGTGGTCCTTCATGATGAGATTATCTTCCCCAGGTTTTGTGAGGAAATTGCTATGCACAACCCAGGATAGAAAGTCTTGTGCAGCCACAGCTGTCTTACAAATGCCCAGGCCAGGCATGCCTCATCAACAAGATCAGGAAAAAGGTCAGCTAGAGTAGCAGCATCATTGTAACTTCAAATGGTCACTGAACAAATGGTCATAAGTCAAGGACTACCTGTAACAAAAATGTAAAGAGAGTGTCTTGGTGATGTGAACAAAATAGCTTTTAAAGTCCTATATACCTCACGTTGCCCTATCCTTGTGTAACTCAGTTTGTCTCTTTGCTACATAGTCTCTCCTTGTTGTGTCTCCTTGTGCTTTGCTGCATACATATGTTGGTGTAAATGTGTCTGCCTCTGTATATATCAGGGTCCATGTGTGGATCTATGAATATATTCAATATTCTGCATTATGATCAGTGGTGGGTTCCTCCCGGATATGATGTCACCGAACTGGTTCTGCCTCCCTGCCCCCCGCCCCCCCCGTGTTATTCTTACCTTTTATTTGGCCCCATCCCCAATCTATTGCTGCCTCCTGAGTCCCAGCTGATTGGCTAGAAGGAAAAAAACTGTTTAAACTCTTGCCCCTGGGCTTCAAAGGGCCGCCCTACAGCTGATCAGTGTTAAAAGAAAACAAATGAGTAGATCGGTGCCTGCAAAAATACATGAGTAGATCAGTGCCTGCAAAAATAAATGGATAAATCGGTACAGCTCTGCAAGCAGTTAAAAGCCTGGTAGACCAGTATCTCTGCTAAATCCTAAATAAATGTCACATGACCATCAAGCCACACCCACAAAATAAGCCACGCCCACAGAACCGGTAGTAAAAATTTTTAGAACCCACCCCGATTATGCTATGTTTCATTTGAAAAGGCTCACCAATTTTTACCCCATACATAACACATGGCTTCACTTTTTTTGATAATGTGTCATCCATGTACTTATTAAAAATACTGTATATATGTCCCTTAGACCCCATTCTCCAGAACCATGATGGCAAACTTACGGCACGCATGCCAAAGGTGGCACGCAGTGCCTTCTCTGATGGCGTGTGAGCCATTGCCCCAGTTTAGCTCTGCTACACATGTGCGTGTGCCTCCCGCCGGTCAGCTGGTCTTCGGGTCTCTGCTGCACATACATGCGGGGAGGGGGCGGAGTGTGTGCAGGGTTGCACGTACATGCGCGGAGGGCATGAGGCGTGTGGAGTGTCACGTGTGCATGTGCGGGGGCATGCATGTGTGGGGGTCACACGCACATGCGCAGGGGGTGAAGCACGTCCGGGGTTGCATGCGCAGGGCAAGATGGGTACGGGGCAGGGATGGAGGCACATGCAGAGGGCCACTCACGCATTGCATTTGGGGGGGGTTTGCGCGCGCATGCGCTTTGGGCACTCGGTCCAGAAAAGGTTAGCCATCACTGGTCTAGAAGTTACACAACTATGATGCAGACCATAAAAATTGACATTGGAAGAGGTACTGTGTGTGGGGTGAACTTCAAGAAGCAGGGTTAGCAAAACAATATAAGAATAATATCAGGACATTTCAGTTTAGTTTAATTTAAATTAAATAATATGGTCAATAAGATTATTCCCATATCTTTAATATTTTTATTCTTCTACCATATTAAAGTTTACAATTTGATGGTAATTTTTCAGAAGAATATGAGTTACACATGCAAGATTTTTAGAGAATGTATCTAAGGTTTTAGAGTGTTCTTTTCCGGTATGTGGGAACGGTAATAACAGGTAAAAAGATTGGCAGTTAATGCATTGGCACAGAAAATGAAAGCTGTGTGGCAAATGGAAACAAAAGGTATTTCAGATGAGGAAATGGCTTCTCCAAACGGTTGTCATTCAGTTTTACTTCCTACAAAGTAAAATTGTTTTTAAATTATTTTAAGTTAATTTGCTATTATTTGGAAGAATATACTGTAGGCATTTTTACTTTTTCATCAGAGATAATACTTGAAATACACAGGACACAGGCTTGATGAGTTCCCCTTATAAATGGATTGTTAAATTCTAGGAGTTATAAAGAATTTGGTATTAGGTATTATTTGCCAACTCTATGTATTACATTTGAAGTGAGAGCTAAACCTGCTGTGTAAAATTGATTTCCATAGAAAATGGCAGAAGCAAACAGCTGGTTGTTTCAGATAGCTTGTCTGAACAGAGCGGATTTAAACAATTCCATGGCACTTATCAATGTAGGTGTCTCCAAACAGTGGTATCTGTTGTCATAAAGGCTATTTTATATTGTATAGCATACTTTCCCTGTATTGACTTCTGAAATTTTCCTAAAATCAGAATAGTTTTTTATATTGTACAATGGCAATGGTTGTCTATATTGTCATCTTTTGGGCTGGTTCTTTTCTGAATACACTGTTTTAAACCTCGTTTAGTTACTATGTTTGTTTACAATTAAATTGAATTAATATATGCTATATTCTTTGCATGGTACCATGTCAGGAAAGACATGAGCTAAGGCTTACAAGAAATGCTGAAAATACATGCAGGTTTTGTTTAGGTACATCAGAAGCAAAAGGAAAGGCAAAGATTATAGTTCTGTTGAAGTGAATTGGTAAAGGTGATGGCAAGAAGGCAGAACATTTTTTGTTTTACATTTATTTTCTCTCAAAAACAAAATAAAGCCTCAACTTGCGAGGGGGCTCGCAACTTGGGTGTCCTCCTGGACACATGGCTGTCTTTAGAAGAGCATATGACGGCCGTGGCCAGGGGGGCTTTCTATCAGGTTTGCCTGATACGCCAGTTGCGCCCCTTTCTGGATCGGGACTCCTTATGCACGGTCACCCATGCCCTCATCACGTCTCGCCTGGACTACTGCAACGCTCTCTACATGGGGCTCCCCTTGAGAAGCACCCGGAGGCTCCAACTGGTTCAGAATGCGGCCACGCAGGTGATTATGGGAGCATTGCGGCACTCCCATGTAACACCTCTCCTGCGCGAGCTGCATTGGCTCCCGTTGGTCTTCCAGGGTGCGCTTCAAGGTATTGGTTCTCACCTTTAAAGCGCTCCATGGCTTAAGGCCAGGGTACTTACGAGACCGCCTGCTGCTACCGATAAACTCCCACCGGCCAATACGCTCTCACAGAGAGGGCCTCCTCAGGGTGCTGTCAGTCAAGCAATGCCGGCTGGTGGCCCCCAGGGGGAGAGCCTTCTCAGTGGGAGCACCCGCCCTGTGGAATGAGCTACCTCCCGGAATACGACTGATCCCGGACCTGCGGACCTTCTGTAAGGCCCTGAAGACATATTTATTCCATTAAGTGGGCCTAGCCTAAATAGTTTTTTAGTGGGATTCTAAATTTTATAAGATTTGGGGTTTTAAATTGGGAGGCCGATTGATTTAATGCATTTTTAACTATCTTAACTTTTGTATTTATATGTATTTTAATTTTGGCTGTTCACCGCCCTGAGTCCCACTGGGCGGTATACAAATTGAATGAATGAATGAATGAATGAATGAATAAAATAAATAAATAAATAAATAAATAAATAAATAAATAAATAAAACTGGCCAGTATTACACTTATTTCAGTACTGTATAGACAAAGAGCAGGGATAGGAATATTTACTAAAGTTTTAAATAAATTCAAGCCTTCAGAGCCACCTCACTTGAAGAATCCCACTTTGGATCCAGAGATTTATAAGTATTGTTCAATTTCCAACATTCTGTCTTTGAAGAAGATTAAAAGTGGACTTATCTGTCCACTTTTAGGACTATCCCTACAATCAGGGTTCTGGAAAAGATATGAGATGACATTAGGTATATTAGGAGACTACTTTATTGGGACCTGGATGGAAATGTGCATCTATTCTGATTCTTTTAGACTTCTCACTGGTCTTCATATTATTGACCATGATATCCTTCTGGACTTCCGAAGAGGGTTGGGGATACTGAGTTCCAGTGGTTCTGCTCCAGTGGAACTACCCACCCTCCTTGGTGGGTAGTTCCAGTTGGTGGAGGGCAGGGCAGGAGAGATCTGCCTGATGGCCACTCCCTTGCAAAATGCTTATATTAATCTTTAAAGGCCTAATATGGCTTGTCACCTAGTTATCTGCAGGATCTCATTCTCTCATCAAAATTATAACTGGCCAGTTAGGCTTCCTAGGAGAAACTATCAGTGGTTTCCAACTTTAGGAAGATTGGGGAGACGAGGGAGGTTCAGTAGTGCTGATTTTTAACGGCTGTGCCAGTTCTCTAGAATGGCTTTCTAGTGGATATCTCATTGGATCTCAACCTGATTTCCTTCCAGAAACTGCTTAAAACAGAACTTTTCCAGAGGGCATTTGGGCCTAGAGTCCATCTTAGTTTTATTAATTTTTCTGTGTATTTATTAGTGTGTAGACCTTTTCTTTATATAACTTTTATTGTATATTGCTTCTTGTGTATCAAAGACCAAGAGTCCTTAGGAATTATGAACTTGGATGATGATGATGATGAAGACAGAAAACCATTCCAGGGAAAGGATAGTTAGTAATTTGATATTAGTTATCATTTGTCTCCCAGTCACCTCAATCTAGATCTTGGTGACTGATTTGATTGAAGTTTCAGTCTCAGGTTTCTGATGATAAGTACTAGTCCTTTCCATAATAAACTACATTTGTCCACAGCTTTTCTCTGGAAAATACTTGGATCTGAATTATTTTACCAAAATCAGATTGCGAGAGAGTATCTATGTCATCCTATAAGAATTTACCTTTCTGGGTCCTATACTAGTGCAGTTCCTAGGTAGGGGAGAAGTGGGGATAATTCTTAGTGATAACTTGAAGATAATAGGCTTTGAGTGCACATATGTGATGGTTGCAAGGACAAGTTAAGGATTTTCCTCATGTTTTTCTGCCTTGCTGCATGACAGATTCTCTTCATAGGTTCCTGGATTTTATTGCAGACTTGGATTGGAAAAACCTGTTATCCCTGGCTTTTATACTGGAGTACTTTTATTTTCAGTTTATGAGGGGGCAGAATCTCTGGGAAAACCTGAGAGTTCATGTCCTCCATTCAACTGGGTTTTCTGAGGGAGTTTCAGCTCTGACTCATGCAGGTGATTTACACATGTAGCTGGTCTTTGTCCCAGAACAGCTGGTACATGATCTGAAGGGCTATGTTGTATGAGGTCTTTGGATATGGTTGAATTACTTCCTGATTTCCTTGAGTTTAGTTATTGTTTCAAATCACTGAGTATTGTTAGAAACTCTGCCTCATTTTATGAATCCCAACACTTGAGAATATTCTCAATATATTGAATGCCTGATGAGTTAATTCGAGGTTGCCAAAGTGCTGAGGAAATCATTCCTAGGTATCCTCTTCCTTTCTTCAGATTCTTGGGGTTCAATGGTTTATTGAAGAACTGTGGGAAACAAAGCAGTAGAAGAGGCTCTTAGAGCAGAGATGATGGAAGACTGAATAAGAACTTGACAGAACATGTGAACCAGGGGTGAAATGCTACCGGTTCGGACCGGTTTGGGAGGACCAGTAATGGAGATTGGAGCTAGTTCACCGTACTGGTAGTAAATGCTGGCTGACCACGCCCCCGAACTGGACTATGGCCCTCAGTCCTGCCATGCTTCCCTACCTTCCATGTGGCCTTCCCATGGACAGCTTGTGAAGGCAGGCAAGCAGAATGCCATGTGGAAGGCAGGCAAGCATGGCAGGGCTGTGGGGAAGGGAGCTAGCAGCTTACTCCCTTCCCAGCAGCCCTGTCATGCTTGCCTGCCTTCCACGCTGCCAAACTCATTGTTTGGAGCATCAGTGATCTAAGGAAACATCTTCCAACTCTTTGACGGGGGTGATGGGACATGTGTGTGTGTGCGCGCATGCGTCCCTCTGCAGTCCTCCTCTCCCAGGTGACAGCCAGGGCTTCTCCGCTGCCTCTTTTCCTCAGAGGGGCAGGGTCTGCCTCCAAGTCCTTGTGAAGGGAGGGACACACACACACATACACACGCCCCTGTCCCCCCCCCCCCCGCCACTACTTTTACTGTCAGCTTAAAGTTGATCTTGAAGAGCTGGAAGACATTTCCTTAGATCGCTGCCAAACTAATTGTTGGGAGCATCAGCGATCTAAGGAAACGTCTTCTTACACCTTCTCCTTCCCATTCCCCCATTTTTCCATTTCTGGACCTGGATTCTGCTAATTACATCTTTTCCTCCCCATTACCACCCCCCCACCCCCCGTTTTTCCATTTCTGTGCCTGGATTCTGCTTCTGCAAGAGAAGGCTCCGATGTTCACTTGGGTGGTGGAGGGAAACTCAAAATGTTGGGGGCTTCAGAAGGGCAGAATGTGCTTCAAAATGTGCAGCTCCTGGCTCTAACAGTAAGTGACGTCAAGTTGGCCACGCCCACCTGGTCACATGACCACCAAGCCATGCCTATCAAGCCACACCCACAGAACCGGTAGCGAACATTTTTACATTTCACCCCTGATGTGAACCAGTTCATGTTCAAACCTATGCAGTGGTGTTCATAGAGCAAATTATTCATACTCCTCCACCCTTATTGTATCAGTGCCTTAGTAGCTAGATTTGCTGGACTCAGGACTCTGCATAGCTGGAATCTGAATAGTTACCAGAAATAAATTTTTGCAGTATGAACTGGAATTCCTTTAATCTTGTGAATTCTGAAGAATTGCATAATATACTGGATAGATTATCAACACAACATTAGGAGAAGGAGGTGATGACAGCCACCTGAAAGAGACAGTGGTATGTTTTTAGTTGAAGAGATTGTCCCTAGATCTGGCTTTACAGATATTCCTTGCTTAAAGATGGTAATTGGGACGGGCAAATCTGTGCTAAGCAACATAGTTGTAAAGTGCGATATCACATGACTATGCCATGATGGAAGTTGCAGCAGTCCCAGTTGCCATCATTAGGTGAGTCCCACTGTGCAGTCACAGTGTTCCATGGTTGTGATCACCCTTTGCAACCTTATGGTAGCTTTCCCATTGACTTTGAATAATTACCCTTATGCTATATATTAGATAATATAAAACTCTTACAAAACTATAGCCATATAAGTTTCTTTTTTTAAAAATGGATTGAAGGGGCCCCATGCAGTGGAAGTCAAACTTGTGATTTGAAGATTTTTCTGTCTTAATAAATAGTAACAAAAAAAGTAAATTCCAAAGTGGGTAAATGGAATGGGTAAAATGGTCCATGGAACATCAGTTTGCCATTTCCCACCAGAACTGATTCCAGGGAGGGGATTTTCCTAACCCTTTTCACTCAGGATTCAAATCAGGGTAAGACACAGAAACTGTGCTGTCACAAGACCTATGTAGGAACCTGGGATGAAGCGCATTACTCTTAATGTTTCGGGATTTTTCAGTGGCCTTTGATACCTTTGACCATGATATCTATCTGGACTTCCTGCAGTGTGGGATAACACAAGTATAATTTATAATCAGCTAAAATCTAATAAAAACAATTAAAATTCCAAGAAATTTAAGGGTCAAAAGCAGCACATTTGAAATGTCTAGAAAAATATTGAGAACCAGTGTAAGATTATTAAACTTGAGTGTAATGAGGTCCCAATATTATGCACTAGTTAATAGCCTAATTGGTATATTTTACACCATTTGAAATTTCCAATACTTTTCATGGATGCCTTATGTACTGTATATTAATTCTCTTGCATGACAGTAAATCAGAAATTAAGAATGGCAACATTTTCATTTAATACAATAGCTGCACTTAAAATTATTAAAATAGTTTTGTGTTAATACATTTCTTATCTATTTCTATTAGGGAATCCAAACTGTGCAAGTCCTCATGAATGTTTGTAGAGTAAGCTTACTCTATCTTTTTGCCTTTTTTTCTAGGATGTTGTAACAGAATCCATTCCTTTGCGCTGCCGAAAATTCAGCAATCCTGACATCTTTTCATCTACTGGAAAAAGTAAACTCCAGCGACAACTGAGCCAGGATGACTGCAAGCTGCGAAGAGGTAGTTTAGCCAGCTCTTTATCAGGTAATTTAGTGCAATTATAGCTTGATTTTAAACTTTGACCAGTGTAAAGTAAAGATGTAGAAACTATGAAATTAAGAACTATAACTTAAAATTATATGCTTAAAATCTGTAAGAACAATGATACAATTAAAATTGTTTTATTCAGCATATATCAAATTACAAATATAGTAGCCATATAATATTGCATGGTTAAACCATTTGCAGATATACACAATCTAGTTTCATATCACAAATAAACAAGGTGACCCTGGACAAGGCACAAAGGCCACACAGCCAGCTGAGAATTCAAACTCCCCTTTAATGCTCCAAATTTCCCCCAAACGCTCCCACGTTCTTGGCAAGTCCCAGAGCAAAGCGTGCGCGCACACACACAGCAGCTCTGGCTACGTGCAGTCCAGCAAAGCAAAGGAACAGGGAAATGAGTCCATGAAGCAAGGAACAAACAATGAGTCCATGAAGCAAGGAAGAAGCCCTGAATCCACGAAGCAAGGAAGAAACAAGCAGTCCTGCAAACTCCAAATGTTTGCAACGGCACACAAAACCTACAAATTCAGCGTTTGTTCCTGACAAAAGCCCCTCCCTACAGCATCTCCTTAAATCTCAGTCCCCAGGTGTGCCTTGTGAAGGGGGGTGGGGCGTTCTCCTCCCGAGTCATCGGGTCAGCCTATGCTGTTGCTGCTTTTTCTCCACTCTCCGTGCTCGAGATCAGGAGTGGGCGGTCCTTGCTCATCGCCTGAACTCCATTGCTCCTGATTTCCACTGCTTGCCCTTCTTTGGTCATACTGCCCCCATTCCTCCCTGCTAACAAGCCATCCCAATCCTGAGGGGCCCTGTGCTGCCTCGTCCTGCTCCTCCCCACATTTCTCTGAAGCCAATGAAACTGCCCTCTTGATCTCCGTCGGCTCCAGCTTTGGCTCATCTTCCTCCGCTGATTCAGGCTCCGATGGGGGCATGACACCTTGGCTGTATCTTTTAAATATATGCGATCAAGAGCTCTTTTTGTAAAAATTCTTGTCCAGAGCCAATGTGATTTAAGACATTTGTGTTAAAATTGTTCCTTTAAACTCATTCATTGTATTCTATAATTGAACTGTTGCAAATTTATGAATGAACAACTAAAACAGACTTTTTTCCTTAAAGGAAAGCAGTTACTTCCATTATCCACAAGTATGCACAGTGGAGTGGCACACACATTAGGACAGCCATCTGGGGAATCATCAAATCTGGTCCGCATGAGAAATCAATCATTAGGACAATCTGCTCCATCACTTACAGCTGGTTTGGTATGTTTCAATATATTTTTTTACAATTTTATTAAAGCAGGTTATAGAGAAAAAAGGCCATAGCTTCTCTATAGATTTTTCTAATTATTCCAGTGATTTATAATGTTTTGAAGTTATTCTTCATATTTTAGTATATATTTGTAAAAAAAAAATAGGGCAAAAGGTAGATAACTATATTTTATTAGTCACAATGAGCACCATTCCTACTTTTTCTGAAATAATTAAAAAAAAATTACCTTGGACTTCCAACCTGGATTAAACTATTTGGCAACTGAGAGTTTTAATAGTTGATCTTATGACGTAAAAAGAACGGTGTCTGTACTTTGGCCTTTACATGTGAATTAGTCCCCTTCCTGATATGTGTACACTTATGCTTATTTACCTAAGGCTTTGGAGAACTGAGCTTGTTTGTCATTCATAAAGGGAGTTCTCAATTTACGAGCGGCTGTTTAACCATTTGAAATTATGAATGCTTGGAAAGGGTGCTTTATGATCAGTAAAGCTCTTCTGGTTGTTGTAAGATATGGCGGCGCCTCTAGGTCATGTAAGCATGATCTGAGTGCTTAGTAACCTGTTCACCAGCACCCATGCTCATCGATCGCCATTTGCAATTTTCTCTGCTCCCCGGTCAGCAGGGAAGATTGCAAGCTACTGTCAGGATTTCCCTCCCTTCCATCTCCTTGTGATGGTGGAATCCTCAATGGGCTGCAGAAACAAAGCTGGGATCTTCAGATCTGAGCCTGGTTTCTCCAGCCCAATGCAGGAGTTCCCTTCCATGCATGGGAAACTGCTTGCTTTCTTGCAGGTTGTCAAGTGCCCTGCAGGTTATTAAATGTTTTGCAAGTTATTAATACTACACAGGTTGTTGACAAAGTGAATGAACTGGCTACCGAAGGAGTACAGGCAGTTCTTTCTCTTCGTCAACTTAATAACCCACACAGTCTCAGTGACCATAATTGGGAGAGTTGGGATTGTGATTGCCGAGTGACTTAGTCACATGGGCATCTCGTTTAAAATCTGCTTCACTAAATGACTGAGATTCTGGTCCTAGTTGTAGTCGTATGTTGAAAACCACCTGTAATGGAGGCCTTCTGATTTCCAACCTATAATTATGGGGAAATAAAAATATTTGGCATATAGTCATAATGAATACCTCGGTTTGGGATACCTAATCTCATTATGGCCCCTATAAACTTTAAAAGGTATTAAAATTATTGTGAGATTGTCCCAATTTTAATGTATTCTGTGGGGTTGTTTAATGTATTCTCTCTGGTTAAGAAAAATACAAATTCTTCAGTTTACATCTTCAGTTTACTAAAGAATTTCCTTATTAGTGTATTAAATGTGTCCATCCAATTTAATAATGCACATCTCAGTAAAGACTGAATTCTTCATGATTTTTAGTTGAATTGTTTAAGATGATGCAATTCATTTGACTAAAACAAAATATTGAATTATAAAATTGAAAATAGAGCATGAATTTTCTTTTGTTTGATCAGTTAATTGTAGAATCCCATTGATTTTAAAACTCCAAAATCATATTTAAATGTTTATGAATAATTGTGGCTGTGTAAAGAGCATACCTCATTTTTTTCTGGGACTTACATGGGAGTTTCATTGTGGTAGGTTAAACTAAGAGAGAGTGACTAGCTTAAGGTATCAAATCAAAGTGAAGACCTGGGCCTCCAATCCAAATCTAAACCCTAAACACTGCATTACATTGTTTTTGTGACATCTTAAACTTGTCAAATTTGTATTACAAGAAGCTTGTATTCTGCTATCCATTTAAAGCTCTCTGAAAACAAATGGCACATCTAAGCGAATGTATGTGCGCTTAGGAAAATTGTAAAGTGTCACAATCTTTATCTGTTCAAGGCAGATGTGATGCATATCTATTAATTTTGTGCATGTATGCATTGCAAAATGTTTTAAGGTACATCTTTAAGGTATGGAGACCGCAATTCTTTTTTCACATGGTATGAACTTCATGCTAGTGGTGCCATCTACTGGACAACTTATACCTTTTGAAAAACCAGAAGAATACTTAAAAGAATTTTAAAAATAGGGTGATCTTAAGTAAGGGCTTGATGTTGAAGGAAAACCACATTAGTCAATAAGGGCAGTCCTTGACTTATGACCACAATTGATCCCAACATTTCTGTTGCTAAGTGAGACATTTGTTAAGTGAGTTTTGCCCCATTTTACGAGCTTATTTGCCACAGTTGTTAAGTGAATCACTGCAGTTGTTAGTCACATAGTTGTTAAGTGAATCTGGATTTCCCATTGTCTTTGCTTGTTAGAAATTTGCAAAAGGGGATTACATGACCCTGGGATACTACAAACATCATAAATATGAGCCAGTTGTGAAGCATTTGAATCGTGTAACGGATGTAAGTGTGAAAAATGGTCATAAAACAGTTTTTTCAGTGCCGTTATGACTTCGAACAGTCAGTAAATGAATTGTAAGTCGAGGACAACCTTTAGTAGCCAAAAAGAAATTAGGAGTCTGGTTGTACACTTCATGAAATGTTGCTGTTCATGAAAGTTTATGCTTTTAATTTAAATTTGTTAAGTGGAAAAGGTGCTGTCAGACTCCAGCTGAACTTAAAGGATCATTCTGGTTTTTTTTAAGCTAGTAATTAATTTATTTACTAAAATTATTTGGCACCCATTTCATTGTCACATGATTCTGAACAGCTTGCAATCCAATGAAACTGTTATTATAAAAGATTAAAATAGTAACAATAAATACATTAAATTTAAGAAATAGCTAAGATAGTGGGGCATATAGAATAGAGTGGAGATGGGAATATCCATTTAATCGAGCAACCACCTCTAGGATCACATAACCCTATCCGAGCCACAGGCCAACTGCATTGCCAGGTTTTAAGGCCTTTATGGAAGGCCAAAAAGTTGGGACAGATCCTAATGGGTAGGATGTTCCGGGGGTAGCTGCCATGGTTTCTCCTGGCTAGGAATCTTCATTAAAAATAACAAGAACAAGAAAACAGACATGCCTTGTTTAATTATTGATATAATCTAGTCTGTATTAGTCAAATGAGTACTCATAAATGAAAATTTGTTTTTTACAAATTAAAATACAACATAAAATTTATATTTGTAGAATTTGTAAGTTGTATGATAATTTTCTTAGAGTAAAATTAAATTCATAAGGTTTTTTAATCTGGTAAAGCTTTAATGCAAAATTGCATGGCTGCAGAACTGCATTCTTATCCTTGTTTTGCTTAGGTGCTATATGAAGTCATTAATTTGTTTCATGATTTATCAAAAGTGCCAAGAATACAATTTACATTTCTTTGAGCATTTTTTAAAATGTGGATTATGACAGCTGGAAAAGGCTTAATTAAGGTTGAGGCTAGAGCATGGCTTTGACTTTTTAATTTTTGGTAAAAAAAATTATATTGTCCCCCAGTAGGATTAGCTTCCCATAGTGTGTTTGATAATTTTCAGCTAAACGTACATGGGCAGGTACTTAAAAAGAAATTAAGCCTGTATGTTTTTTTTTACTCTAATTTTCTAATCTCCTAGTGATATGGCATGCTAAACAGATTTTCAGATATCAAATAATAACTTTGTATGTATAGGTAATATGTACAAAAGATTTGAGGTAAATGTCACATATAAACTATATAGGAGGGTTTTTTAATCTTGTCAAGCTCTAGTTTCCTGAATAACCTTGTGATTTTGAAATATTGTAGAGAATTCTGCATTGCTGTTTGCAGAGTTAGGCATATGTTGATTCAGGGGTTTAATTATTACATGTTTAGGTAACTATGCCAGCTGTTTCAGGCAGCTGGATGGTGTTCATTTTGATACTCATGCCAGTTGGTCCAGTTCAGTGTTTATTGTATATTATGAATTGCAGCACTGTATTGTGCCTTCATAATATGTTAGAATATTAAGATAAAGGTATTCTTTGACTTAATGACTCATTGTTTAGTGGATATTTGAAATGATGATAGATTACTCCCCCCAAAGCTAGTTGTGACCCAATTTTGAAGTTCCTATATCAGCCCCCTACACGTCGCTTGCTAACTGTCCTGCATTTATGGCTGGTTGCAGTGCCCTACAATTATGTGACCATGATTAGCAATGGTTTTGCTGGAAATATTTTTCTTAACATGCCTAATTCTCTCTTTCATGGACCACAATGGGCAGAAACATGTTTTGTAATTAGTGATTTTTATTCTTTTAACAAACTTGTAGGATCACATACTGTTCTCTATCTTCCTACTTGGATTTGCACATTTTAACATTTTCCTATTATTAAAGATGTTTGTCATTCTATTAGAGTAACAACTTTTCCTCATTTATATATAACCTAGCAATGATTAGTTAAATCTGTTTTCCTTATCAGACAGAACTATCTTGGTCTTCAATATATTTGTTTCCTGTTTTATTGTGCTATATCAGCTAGCTAACATTTGCTATAAAATATTCCAATTCCCATCTCCTTGCTTATATATTATGCATAATATCCTTTACCCATACCTGCGCCTAATGTCATCACAAGCATTCCCTATAAATTTATCTATGTGCATTGACTAACTAAACATTGCACAAAATTATTTCTTGCTCAGTGCTCACCTTTGCTAAGCATTCTATTTATTCTCATGTATGCTTTACTTTATACCGTATTTATCGGCGTATAACACGCACAGGCGTATAACACGCACCTTCATTTTAAGAGGGAAATTTCAGGAAAAAAACTTAAATTTCAAATAAAACTCATGGAGGCCTACCGGTGGGGAAAGCAAAGTCTCAGGCTGCTCCTGGAGCAGCCAGGAGAAGGAGAAGCTGCCAGCGGGGAGGCGAGGCGCCTCAGGAGGACCGGAGGAGAGCACAGCTTCTCACTCATGGAAGCCTACCGGTGGGGAAAGCAAAGTCTCAGGCTGCTCCTGGAGCAGCCAGGAGAAGGAGAAGCTGCCAGCGGGGAGGCGAGG
>WNWU01000004.1:20701296-20745153 GCA_012654045.1 Ptyas mucosa
CCCGGGCCATTCGGCTCCAGTGTTACCTGGATGACATTTTAATTTTGTCCTCCTCCCCTCAGCAAGCAGCACTTGATGTGCGTACTACTGTTCAGGTGCTAGCCTCCCATGGCTTCTCCGTTAATACGGACAAGAGTCACCTTACCCCTTCGACACGTCTGGTACACTTAGGAGCGTTGATTGATTCGGAGGCTGGGAAGGTGTTTCTCTCTCAAGACCGCCAGGCTAGTTTAAGGGCATTAGTAACCAAGGTTGAGGGCTCCCGCTCTGTCTCTCCCTATGTTCTATCTCAGCTGTTAGGGAAGATGATTTCCGCTATTTCTATTGTCCCTTGGGCTCAGCTCCACTCCCGTGAGCTTCAATGGTTTCTTTTGCCGTTGCAGAAGGCAGGAAAAGGGACTTCCTCTATCAAGATTCCTGTCCCTCTCAAGGTTCGCAGATCTCTCAGTTGGTGGCGCTCGTCGGCGATTTCAGCAGGCTGCCTTTTTCTAGAGCCCCAGCGAATTGTAGTGACTTCAGATGCCAGCCTTCAAGGTTGGGGGGCTCATTGCCAAGGACAGATGGCCCAGGGCCTGTGGACGTCTTCCGACTCTCACAGACCGATCAACTGGTTGGAATTGCAGGCTGTATTTCTGGCTCTACGCTCCTTCAGTCACCTTCTCACCGGCTCCCATGTTTTAGTTCTCACGGACAATATGACCGCAAAAGCGCACATCAATCGCCTCGGGGGCACACGATCCAAGGCTCTGATGGCGGTTGCCATGAAGTTGGGGCTCTGGGCGGAACGTCACCTGGCTTCAATCAGGGCGGAACACATCTCCGGGACGACCAACAAACAGGCGGACTGGTTGAGTCGCCAGCAGATAGACCATGCGGAGTGGCGGCTTCACCCCCGGATCTTCCGGTCCTTGACAGATCGCTTCGGCCTTCCGGAGGTCGATCTATTTGCGACCCCGGGGAACACTCAGCTCCCTCGTTTCTTCGCCCGTTATCCATCCCCACGAGCGGAGTCCGTCGATGCGCTTCGGTCCCCTTGGCCCTCGGGTCTGCTGTATGTGTTTCCGCCCATCCCTCTGCTGGCCAGGGTCATTCGGAAACTGTTGCTGGAACGGGCGGAGGTGGTCCTTGTGGCCCCCCACTGGCCTCGGAGGTCCTGGTTTGCGGACCTAGTCTCCTTGTCTGTCGCCCCCTCATGGCGCCTTCCCCAGGAAGCGGACGTTTTAACACAAGGGGACCTGCAACATCCGGATCTCTCCTGGCTCAATCTGACCGCTTGGCGGTTGAGCGGGGCGCGCTGACGGACGCTAACATTCCTCTGGACGTGGTCCGTACGATTCAAGCTTCTCGCCGGCCTTCAACGGACCGGATTTATTCGGCCACTTGGCGGGCCTTTTGTCGTTGGTGTGAAACAAACGGGATTCTCCCCCTTCAGGCGACTATTGTGAATGTGCTAGTTTTTCTTCAAGCTGGCTTGACCAATGGCCTCTCTCCCAACACCTTGCGAAGGCAGGTTGCAGCTATCTCGTCGGTTCTTACCTGCGGAAATTTAACTTCGTTGGCCCAACATCCTCTTATTCGACGTTTTTTACGCGGGGCTACGAATTTGTGTCCTCCTGTTCTCCATCGTTACCCTACGTGGGATCTTTCGCTGGTATTGAACTCGCTAACGGGTCCTCCGTACGAACCTCTTCGATCGACGAGTCTACGTCTGCTATCGTGCAAAGTCGCCTTCTTAGTCACCATAACTTCTGCGCGGCGAATTTCAGAGATCGCAGCTCTTTCCACTCGCCCGGACCTCTGTGTCTTCCATTCGGACCGGGTGGTACTCAGATTGGACCCGACTTTTGTGCCTAAAGTCAACACGACCTTTCACCGACTGCAGGAACTGATCCTGCCTGACTTCTGTCCGCATCCCGTTCATTCCCGGGAGCGCAAGTGGCACATGTTGGATGTTCGGCGGGCACTTCGAATATATTTGAAACGGACCTCTTCGATTCGCCGCACGGAAGCCTTATTTGTCTCCTTTTTGCCCGCTTCCCTAGGGTCTAAAGTGTCCTCCTCCACTATTGGGCGCTGGATTCGGCAAACAATTGCGGCTGCTTACGACCTTCGCTCATTGCCCAGGCCTCCTCGGGTGACAGCGCATTCGACCCGCAGTGCGGCGACGTCGGCAGCTTGGGCCACTCAGGCCTCCTTACTGGAAATCTGCAAAGCGGCTACTTGGTCTTCACCATCACCGTTTATTCAACATTACAAACTGGACAAGTTCGCGTCGGCGGACGCCGCATTCGGTCGTCGAGTGCTACAGAGGGTCCTCCCGGAGGAGGTTTCTGCGGATCAGACTGGTCCCCCCCGTACTTAGGGACTGTGAACTTGGGTACGTCCCATGCTGGCTGCTGTCTCCACCATTACGGAGAAGGGGCGTTGGTCCTACCTGAGACGCACCTTCTCGTTGAGTGGAGACAGCAGCCAGACCCTCCCTTCTTCAGTCTGATAATGGCTGTTTTTTTCTCTGTTACTTACCTTTCTCCTCTTCTCCCACACGCCGAGTCTGTCTTTTTCGTCCTTCGCCAAAAGCTGGATCTGCCCGGCAACATAGGCGGGACTTAAGATCTAAGTCAGACTCAGTCCTTCAATCTGATTGGCTGGAACAACCCATGCTGGCTGCTGTCTCCACTCAACGAGAAGGTGCGTCTCAGGTAGGACCAACGCCCCTTCTAATGTTTTTAATTTTAAAATGTTTTTGTTAGGATTTTAAATGTATTGTGAGCCGCCCTGAATCTTCGGAGAGGGGCAGCATATAAATTGAAAAAATAAATAAAAATAAATAAA
Source organism: Ptyas mucosa (assembly GCA_012654045.1). Taxonomy (NCBI): domain Eukaryota; kingdom Metazoa; phylum Chordata; class Lepidosauria; order Squamata; family Colubridae; genus Ptyas; species Ptyas mucosa. Next base: position 20,704,129 of record WNWU01000004.1, read on the forward strand.
TAAACAGTGAATGGGACTGTTGGTGAGTCAACAGCGGGTCAGAGGAGGAGATGCTGCGGGACAGAGGTGAAAGTTGCTCTTTAAAAATTGTGATTTAAATTGAGTTGATTTAAATCTAATCCACCCTGCCATACTGTCTTACACTAGTCTTCCACATAAATAATTATGTTAGGTTGATATTTAAATTCTTTCCTTTGCTATATCTGCATATATGTAGATTTATGTTTAAGTTATGTATTCAAAACAGAAAGATACTAGACTTCTTGGGAAGTAATGTCAGACAGAAGATGACTGCGTGAGATTAGACTAGATGGCTGTGGTGGAAAGAGGAGCTAGTGAAAGGAATGGCTCTTTGGAACTTCTCTTTGGTTCAAGGAGAAGATTAGGTGATCACTAGGATCACCTATAGGTTTGCTCCATAGCCAACAAGAGTTGAGAGCTCTGGGAGCCAGGGGAAAATCATTCTGCCTAAGCCAGGGTTTGATGCCTTCATTCAAAGGCTGCGTTTGCCAGCCTTCTTTTAAACTACTTTAGGAAGTTGCTTGTTATTAATTTTCTAGATGTTAAGAACCTTCTGAAGGACAAGTTTCATCATACTAGAACATTTCTTTCCGTCTTGGAAGAAAGAAGCTTCATGTATGATTAAGGATTAAAAAGAAAAACTTTAATTTTTAGGAAAAAGTATAAGGGGCATAAGACTGTTTATTTTGGAAAGTTAAGGGGTGAACTTGAAAGAGTATTTCCTGTGGGTTGTTTAAAATTTTATTAAAAAAATATGGAGATTGTGAAATTAAATATAAGAAATCCTCACATGGGACAGTTTTGTTGGTTGGAAAATAAACATATGATAAGAGGGTTTCTTTGAAGGTTGATTATAGGGGACCAAAGGGATTACAGTTGAAGGAGAAAAGACCCATTAATACAATGGAGTAATATTATTTGACCATAAAAGAAATTAAAGCTGTTTGAGCACAGTGTAGAAATTACTTTCAAGCTTGTCTGACACTATAAAAGGGATTTAACAGAAGATACAGAAGAACAAATTTTACTCGATAAAATATAGCCTGAAATTGATTTGAATGTGGTTTTGAAAATGGATTTTAAAAAAAATATTAGACTACAACAATGATAATGGAAAAAGATGCTGTGGATCTGAAAATGGATTTAAAATTGCCAGACTGCAAGAGTGATGTAGAAAAAGATGCCACAATAATATGAAACCAGTTGATATCTTAATAACTAAAGGGGACATACAAATAATCAGAAGAATGAGTTGGAAAGCCTTCTTATCTTGGATTTACAGAAGGGATACATTAAACTACTGAAAGGAGGGAGAGAAAAGAGAAAATGATAAGAAATCAACTTGTGGAACATTTTTCAACACGATTAAAGACCAAGCTTTTAAAAAGTAAATGGAAGGAATATAAAATAAACTTATTTGACTAGGGTTAAAATATGTATGTTATGGTTTCTAGTTGCCATTAATGGATTTTTTAAAACTAGGACTGAATGATGAGGCTTCTGCTTTATTTCTTAGAGAATATGATAAATTGGAATACAAAATGGATTTGTTCAGCTAAGATCAGAGTATATATTTTACTATTTCTGGTAGTTTTTAATAGACTTTTGCTGATTAGGACTGAATGACAAGGCTTTATAATTTGCTTATTGATAAGGGATGTGATATAGGAAGAAGAGAGATTTTTAAAATTGAACTACCAGAGAAGTATAAATTATTGAAATTGTATTTGACTGAAGGGAGATGGAAGACATTTTTTATATATCCTTTCTTTATTTTTTATTTTCTTTTTTGTCTTTTTACTTTTTATGTTTTTGTAAGTTTTTATGTTTCGTAAGGTTTTGTAAGTTTGTATTAGACTTTATTGTTGTAAAATTTAATAAAATTATTAAATTATAAAAAAATAATTATTAAAACATTATTATTTAAAAAGCTAGACAGATACTTGCCAGTCTCCATCCTTCATTCTGGAATGTCTGAATGCCCACTCTTTTTTTTTTAACTTTCTTTCATTCCCACCCATTCATAATTTTCCTGCATATTCTGTTCTTGCATAATTCGGATTTTTGTTGTTTGGTTTTGTTATTTCTATTTATTATTACAAAAGAAAAATAATTAAATCTACAGTTTTAAGACAAACTTATTAATAAAAATTCATATATTATGGATCAAAAGAATCACACTATTAAATAATTTTCTGTTACCAGTGAACATACTGTGTACGCTCTTCTTGTCTTAAGTATTTCAGTGGCAAGATAAGTTTTGGATTTAAACTTTCCTTGAAATGAAAGAAATGTATTTTCTTATCAAAACAAATGTACATAGATTTTATATACAGATCCACCCACCCACCCATCCATCCCCTACAAGGCAAAAACCTTCTCCCCCCTTTGTGTGTTTGTGTTTGAATTATTATTGACCTTTGGTAACAGCCTAGACTAGCCCTACAGTTTTTGTGCAAGTTTTTTCAGAATTGGGGTGCCATTGCCTCTTTCCTAGGTCTGAGAGAGAGTGACTGGCCCAAGATCACACAGCTGGCTTTGTGCCTAAGACGATACTAGAACTCAAAGTCTCTCAGTTTCTTTCCTGGTGCCTTAACCACTACATCAAGCATTTTCTGTTATTTAATTAAATAAATATTACTGATATTGGTAAGAATTAAAGGAACTGCTGCCCTTCCAGCTATTCACTACTGAATCCCTTTGCTGTCTTCTTCCACATTGCAGTTTCTCTTGAAAAAGTGTCACATAGTAGTAATAAGAAATTTCATCATCAGTTCCATAAGAACTGGTTTATGACCTCAACAAAGAATTCCATTTGACAGTTTTGAATGGAGATAGGTTTTCAGAGAATCAGACAGAAAACCACTAGGTCAGATTACTTATATTCACTGATGAGAATGTCACTATTATGTTGTGCATTGAGATATAAGTAATTTTGTTAATCATGCTCCCTTTCATGTTCTGCCAAGAACTGCTTTTCTTTGACCTTCTAGTGCCATCTAGGATTGCATTGATATAAGGATGAACAAAATTAACATGACTTGCAGTTAAAAAGTTGAATATTTTCCTTTTCCTAAATTAATGGATTCCGTTTACTCTGAAACTGCCATAAGAACTGAAAATGCTTGACTTAGAGACTTTTAAGGTAAGCTGCTTAAAAGCTTCAGTGGGTTTGGCTTAGGGTACAGCGCCGTAGTTGTCACAGATCGTTGAACCTAAGCTTGTCTTTTTTAAATCCAGTCTCTTCATTAACATATATAACTACTATTATTTCTCTCAAATAAGCATTTACCATATATCTGTAGCATGCAGACGCTGAAAACCTCAAAGGATAAAGATTGTAATATAGCTTCAGTCCTCAAGCACATTTCTCAGTTTTGGATTGCTAAACTAAAAACATCCATCATAGATAGCTATAGAATTAAATGATGTCTTGCCTTTACTCTGTCAAAAACTGTAGCACACCAAGATTCAAGCAGTTTTATTTGCCAAATAAATGGGCATAGGACTGGGTTACCCGAGGGACTGCTTCTCCCTGATTTAATCTGCCTGCCCCACCGGTACTAGTAGAGAGAAGGCATGGATGTTACGGATTCCTTTGGCCTCAGAGCCCCATTTGACAGGCTCCGGGTAGCAGGCCTTTTCTATTGGGTGCTGCACTGTGGAATAATTTTCCCCCTGAGGTGAGATTGGCTTCCTCTCTTCTGAAAGTCTCTTAAGACTTGATTATGCCAGCAGGTCTGGAGCACATAGGGGACAGGTGAACTAGTGAGGTACCTTTTTTATTATTAACATCTCTTCATCTGTGATGTCTCTGTTCTTCTGTTTTTATAGTTTTTTCACTGATGTTTTAATGTTCTATAATTATTAATTATATAATAATAATGGTAATGGTTTTCAGGTATTTACTGACTGCTTAGCTTTGGTGTATACTGCTCAGAGTCACTTGTTGGTGAGATGAATGAGTGAGTATACAAATTATCAAACAAACAAAATATAACACAAGTTCCCACTAAGCCTTTAAGGGTCCCAAGATCTTTATCAAATATGCTTTTGAACATGGAGCTATAGAATGACAGAGTTGAAGGACTATCAAGTTCTCAGTGCAGGAATCCATGTTAAATCAGTTGCACACACAAATGGTTGATTAGCTTTTTTGAGCAAAGTAAAGCAAAGCTCATGATTTCCTGTGGTAATTTTTCCATTGTTAAGTTGCTCTTACAATTAGGATCCTTGTATCTCCATAGCATTCAAGTGATTTTTTTCTTCCTATAAGTTAAGATCATTATTTTGTGTTCTGTGCTCAGGCTTGGTAGAGAACCAGCGATGTGTGATCTTCAAGAATTTTAGATCCAAGAGTAAACCCTTTGGCACCATATTACCCTATGCCAGTGATGACTAACCTTTTCCGGAACGAGTGCCTGAAGCACGTGTGCATGAAAGCACATTGGGTGATGCTTTAAGATAGTCTGCCTATCTGTCTAATCCTGAAGATTTCTGAAAGAGCTATCTGAACAATATGTAACTTAAGTGCTAGGGACTGAGTAACCCTAGTTTGCTTTGTTTGGTTCATTCCTCTGAAGTAGTGGCTCTTCTGTAGATTCTACAGAAAGAATCCAGAGAATGGTCTTGGGTGGACGTGGGGGTAATGGGAGTGGCCCATTTTCCCCTCACTCTCTTAGCTCCTCATGGTTTGATCTGGTTGGAAGATCCCCAAATTGATCTTTTAAATACTTTTCTGATAAGAAGACTGTGGAAAACTGTAGCCCCCTAATAGAAAATAGTGCTGCTCAGACAGAGGATGCCGATTAAGTCCATGTGTGGTATAAGGTAGCTACATTTATCTTATTTATCTTGTTTTCTTACATGGAGCAATCTTTTTATTCTATATTAATAGAGGAGTACTTTTCCTAAAAACAGGATATTTGATAAATTCCAGGACTTGTGATCACAATCTTATTGTTGGAATCCATTTCATGGAAAGCTGCCATATAATTAGTGTTTCTAATCCAATAGAATGAAATCTGTTGTTTATGTTTTAATATTAGGGGTAATTATAAAAATGAAAAATGTAAAATATAAAAATACTTAGAAGATCTTTACATTTGATTTAGAAAAAACCCAATATATTTGTAATACTTGCAGAATTCTGAATTTGATCAGTGAATACAACATGTAATTTGCATTGTGGAAGACATCTTGATATCTTGTAATGAGCTGGAGGCCATATTTCATTTGCATAAAATTATTAACATAATTTGGAACGTTAGACCATGCTGGGATTTGTCACAAATTTGCTCTTGCTAGTGAAATATTTAAGACAGCTGAAGTGATAAAAGTCCTTGTACTACTGATTGCACATACCATAGTTTGTCAACTCAGTATTTATAAATCAAAATACAAACTTACACAGTTTTTAAACAAGTATTTTAAAGCGGATGGCAGTGTTTCATTTTTGCTAATAATTCTTTACAGTCCTCATCTCCCTGCTATGTTTGAAAAACCCTCAACCTCCAAAACAGCCTTTGGGGGTTACTGGCAGATACAAGGGAAAGAGGAAAAATTGTCACCTACCCTTTTCTTCAACATCAGCAGAACCAGTTGAGCTTTGATCGGTGTTCAGAATTCAGAAGATTTGAATGCAACACCCAAATAGCATATGAACCAATGATTTACTGCTTGCTTTTCAGTAATAATTAGATTATTATTCTACATGTTGAAAAGAAACACTATATGTATTTTTTGTTAGAGAGATGCTGATTTCTAGGTCAAGAAAAAAAATGAGCATTTAAATGAGAGAGGAACAGATGTTCCGCAACATCTTTCTACAGTGCTTTGCTTTAAGGATAAATAATATGTCATGTCTTAAATTAATAATAACCTTGATGAGTGAGCATAACACAGGGGAAAATACACGTACGTACACACACACACACACACACACACACACACACATATATATATATACACACACACACACATACACATACACATACACATATACATATACATACACACAAATGCATGTTAGGAGAAAGTGCTCAGTTGGGATACCAGAATACCCATTCAGAAATTGATTTGATTTTTCCAGACGATTTGAATCAGAAAGATTTCGATCAGAATGTTATGAAGCAAGATATTTGAAAGCAAGAATCTCTTCTTTTTGAGAGACCTTTGAGGTAACTAACAAGCAGAGTGACATTGCAGTAATGATAAAACTGATATGAGTTGGCTTCTTTTAATTTTAGACCTATACATTGGAAAGCTTACATTGAGATTTTAGATTTTGATGACAAAATCAAATTGTATAATTTCAGGAACAAGATAATAACGATTAAAAAAAACCTAATAGGAAAGTTTCAGAAGCAAACTAATTGTAAAGTATCTCCCTGACAAGTTTGACATTTTTAAAAATCCACTTATTTATCCAGCAAACTTGCACGGCAGGTTCCTGTTTCAATAAAGTATATTTAACTTGCAATTTAATAAATCCTTTGAGTAATCTATAATAATCTGAAAAGGTAGCTCTGTATCTGTATGCCTTTTAATAATTTGTGCGTATCTATTTTATAGACCAATTGCTTTTACAACCTGAAATGCTCTGCAAATTTATTTATTTGAAAATTAAGGTTTAATCTGGGTATATAGGAAGTTCTTGAGTTATGATGGCAATTGGAACTGGAGTTTCTGTCGCTAAGTAATATGGTTGTAAAGCTTGATGTCATGTGGTTACCTTGCTTAGTGATAGCAATCCTGGCACTCCCTGTTGCTGTTGTTAACCAGTCATCTGAGGATCTCCCTCAATCCTAGCCATCCCTAGTTTGATGTCCCAGCTCCAAGCCTCTGTTTTTCCAAAGTAAGGGACTGCTTCCACTTCATCCATCTCTTATTCCATCCATCTCTTCCCTTTTGCTGTCCTGCATCTTGTCTTATGTGTAACTCTGGAGCTCTTGCCCTGCAGTTCAGGGCAGTGGTGAAATCTAAATTTCTTTCCTACTGGTTCTGTGGGCATGGCTTGGTGGGGGTGGGTGGGGGGTGGGTGTCATGTGACTGGGTGGGTGTGGCTATGTAACCATGTGATTGGGGGAATCAAAAGACAGAAACTCACTAACAATGTCCTGCTGGAGCAGGGTTTGACTAGATGACCTCCAGGTCCTTTCCAGCCCTGGATTATCCTCTGAAGCTGCGTCTAGTGCCAGGTTTGTAGTCCTTACTTCCTCTCCTTTTTCCTTCCTTCCATCCCTCCCTCCCTCCCTCCTTCCCTCCCCCCCTTTTTTCAAAAACAGATTCCCCCCCACGTTTTTGGCCTACACTCCCGTTTTTGGCCCAGCAGGTTTCAGGGAAGCATGTTGAGAGCAAAAATGGACCTCCTCACTCCCCCACTTTTTGCCTACACCCCCTGTTTTTGGCCTAGTAGGCTTCAGGGAAGCCTGCTGGGAACAAAAATGAACCCTGCCACCACACTTCCGCCACAGCTGTGATCATTGGAGCCTTTTTAAAATCTTTTAAAAGCATTTTTTTACTACCGGCTCGGGCGAATAGGTTGTAAAAAATGCTTTTAAAAAGTAAAAAAAGGCTCCAATGATCACAGCTGAGGCGCACGATCGTCAAAATCTTTTTTTAACCTTTTAAATGCATTTTTTTACTACCGACCCGGGGAAATAGGTAGTAAAAAAATGCTTTAAAACAGTAAAACAGTAAAAAAAAGGCTCTGATGATCGCATGGCACAGCTGTGATTGTCGGAGCCTTTTTTTACCTTTTAAAAGCATTTTTTACTACCTATTTGCCCGCGCCGGTAGTAAAAAAATGCCTAAAAAGTAAAAAAAGAAAGTTCTGACGATCAGCTGAGCGATCCGCGATCGTTGGAACTTTTTTTTTTTTTACTTTTTAAAGCATTTTAAAAAAATGCTAAAAAAGTTTTTAAAAAAGTTTCGACGATCTTGGGTCGCTCAGCTGATTGTCGAAAAAAATTTAAAAAATTTTTTTACTGCCGGTTCGGCGAACCAGTAGCATTTTTAATTACCAGTTCGGGCAAATCGGACAAACCAGTAGCATTTCACTCCTGGTTCAGGAGCTTCATGATATGTTGCAGCTCTGAGGTTGCAAGAAGCCCCTGAGCCATAGTGCAAAGCTGCAGCTACTCCCAAGAATCCACTAGAACTATTGGATAATAAAACAATTGTATGGGTCATATTTTTGGAAGTACATAATTTTGGAATTTATTCAACGTACTCTGATTAAATGTAAATATCTTCTTCTTGCTAAAAATTCAAGGTAATTTTCTGAGAATTTCAAAACAAGGTGTCACTTTTGAGGAAGATAGATTAAGAATTACCCTTGGCTTGTTAGTAAGGAATTATAGTTTTATTGGATTATGTTGGTTTAGGTAGCTAGGCTATTTAGACTCATTATCTCTATATCTTGCACAAACAATAGCATCTTATCTGATCATGCAGAAAAGAAGAGTTGGATTTAGATTGGACACTACCAGGGAATTATAAGTTTAAATATTACAGTAGAAGTTTAAAAAAATGGGAAAATGCAGAAACCATTTTCAAAACCATTTTCCTACCATTGCCAAGAAAACTGAATGGGCATTTCTATACTGTTTTTAAAAGTTGTGGATCTGTTTAAAATTGGAAATGGCCTAGCTTGGATAATAGCTTAGTAACAGTATGCTCCAGCCAGAAGTTTGGCAGGATCATTATGTCACATAAATAATTTTGTGAGATACCATTGGAATAGAAATGTGGTTTCAGCAGTAATTTTTCCATATTCTAAAAAGCCTTCTGTACCACTTAGGCAACATTCAGCAATTGTAGAACCTTGAATCCAATTTATATTAATATATGTTCATATATAGTAGTTCCCTTCAGAACTTTGTTATTGTCTTTCCCTGATGTGAACTTTTTGAAATAATTTTATTTGGCACAATAAGAAATGTGCTCTTATTGGGTGGGGTAGATAATTTAAGGTTACATATTTTGTATTGAGTTATTAAACTGTGATTAGTAAGAATCCTAAATGTATAGTGAATGTCTTCATACTTGACATTAATCTGTAGGAAGCATGGCAAATATTGTAGTATAACCAGATTCATCTATAACTTGTAATTTAAAATAAATGAAGGGCAAAATATTATTTGTTTAAAAAGAATGCATCATTTTATGTACATAAAACCTGAATAAAATGCATAGTAGATTATTTTTTACTCTCTTTTGTGCTGCATTGTTTTACCATCCTCCAAAATACTAAACTTCTGGGTTGGAGTAGGATGGGCAAGAAATTTCCCTGGGAGCTATAAATTGATGGAAATAGAGCAGGACTCCTTAAATAAATAAACATTCCTTATGTTTGCTTAGGTTTTTTTTGAATTTTACTCTTTACATTGATTGATTGATTGATTGATTGATTTACATGCAAATTTACAAACACATATGTTTCTATGTATGTGTGTAGGTGGATACCCACTAGTCGCAATATACATCCACATGAATTATTGTTCAGTAGTTTGAAGTTATAATGATTACGTGTTTTATGTTTAGGTTCTTGTCAACAGAAGTTCCAGTTTTCTTTTTGGGATTTAATGTACAAGATGCTTGGAGTGTACTTTGGGGAGTTATAAAAGAAGTTCTGTTGGTTTTTAATTATAGTACAGAAAAGCATCCTTAATAGCCTGCTTATTTTTTATGTCTAGTATCTGCACAGTTTCTGTTCTGCAGATTTCATAGGATACAAAAATTTATAGAGCAGTGGAAAATATTAAAAATGGACTTTTGTGTTTTAAACATACAATTTTAGAAAATGTGAATGTGCCATTTTGGAGTGATTAAAATAGTATACTGGAATGGTTCAATTAATGATTGACTTATTCTTCTAATAGTATTTATGGTATTTTATGGTTTATTTTATAGCTGAAAATATTCAAGAAAATGTACATTTTATTGCAAGACAGAAGATTAATAAGTGTGCTAAGCAATTGAAAGATTATGCTAAGGAAGAATCTGGATCTTATGCTGTACTTTGTAAAAGCAATCATGTTATGAGGTAGCAAAGAATTAAAATAATATTGGGTTCTGCGTCTCACACATTTCTAATATTCTTAGTGCATGCTATGCACTAAATAAAGAGTAATATATATGACAAAACTTAACTTCACATTGCTGTTGCTTTCTTTGGGAAATAAAAATGCTGTTGCTGCTTTCAAATCCATCTGACGGTTGTTTTTCCAGAGAGCGCACTAGTTCATCATTGTATAGTGCAGTATGCAAATAAGCTGCTTCAGCTTAGATGCTCTGTTGAGTGGCTCACAAAGAATCAGTAGAGCTAATTCAGCGTTCAGTTGTTTAAAGCGGCAGATGGAAGGCTATGCTGGCGAGCTATGTGTTCATTAGTTCTTTACAAAAAAGAATAGAGTGTTTCTGTGGAGGATCAGAATACCGCTAGTGAATGGAGCTAAGCTTTATTTGCTTTTGGGTCAATATATAATGGCATGGCTAGCTGAGGCAACTCTAAGACGCTTAGCTGCGACATTGGCTTAAATATGTAAATATGTAAATATTCTTTTTAAGCAGCAGCAAACTGTATCTGATTGAGACACTCCATGGCAGCTGTCCTTAAAGGAAAAGGCTTTTTGCAGATACTCTAGCAATAGACAGAAGTCTGAGACCTTGTTGCCATTATACCTTTAAGAGGTGAAATCATCTAATGAAATCAAAGTCATACATTTTTTTACTACTGAAGGGGTTAGATATCTTCTTGAATCAAACAGAAATAAGTATTTGTTTTTTTGGTCTTGCGCGATTTGATCAGAAAATAGGCTTTTGTTTTCTGGAGGTCTTATCTAAAATTACTGTGCTGTTTTTAATAGGCTATTTCATAATGTATCCTATGTGTGCACGTTTGCTATTTAAGGCTATTCTACAGAGCACAACATGAGTTAAAAGCTATATTAGTTTCTATTTTGGATATTAAGTTTTATTTTATTTTTTTTAAACTTCTCTCTTATGATTGCTTTATACCACCTTTTTAAAATATAATTTTTATGAGTTTGAAAATGAGAAGAAATATTTGGACAAGGCATTGATGAAATATATTTTGAAAATAATGGATGTAGGGAAAGAGATCATAATTCAGGGTGAAAAAGCATCTATCAAACTATGAATACCAGTCAGCACTGGGATGGGCTTCTTTAGAGTAGCTCTCTCTGCGAAAAACAGCTCTGCCAATGAATGGATTCTTACATATTCAGAAGCACAACACGTGTTGCAAGTAATTTAGAACATAAAAGGAATATTTAGCTCTCAATATAGAGCTAAGACAAAAATAATCATGCTTATTACCATCGGGGAAAGAGAAGATGCCCTGCATATTTCAGAAAAGAGAAACAAAAGAATGCTACTGTATCTGAAGACTCCGACATCTGCTTTGTCTGTACAGAGGATAAAGGAATTTTGCATGCTGAGCTAATAAAATCCCTTTATCAATGTTGGACTTTTTACATTTGTTTGATTCACTAAAGGGTGTTTTTTTAAAATGTGAATTGTTCTTTTTCAGTGAAATATGTTTTGGATGTTGTGCATGGAAGATAAATGAAGCCGTTGTAGTTTACTGAGCCTATGTGGGAGAGCTGTTTGACTGAAGTAAGGAGAAATATGAACTGATTGCTTTTGGCAGCTTTTCATTCTTGGATTCCTAGGTGTTTAAGCTGCACACAAATATGTGTATGGACAAAAACATCTCCATGCTGAAATCTAGATTCTAGTTATCACAGTTATTTGCATACAGTGTGACAGTGCCAATAAGGAAGCATATTACTTATAAATGTTAAGAGACACCAACTTTGATTTTTCATGTTGCAAGAAGCTATTTTTTCTTTTTGTTGAAAAGAAGAAAACACTGAAAATAAAAGAGAAAACAGTACAAATAGTAAACAGGAGAGTATTGGAACATTTTGATAAACTGAAGTAGGCAAGAGTTGAAAATATGGATGATTCAAGCATTCTTCGAAGGAGGGGGTTACAGGTAAGAAACAATTCTGATTGGTAATCTTTGGCTGTCTTATTTAGAATATTGTGAAAATGTTCTCTTTGTTTTAACTAGAAAACCATAGTGGTGTTATGTATAGATTTTGAGCTTATTTATTTTAATACTGTGGGTGTTCTGAATGAGATGAATTGAAATTGTTAGTAAAATATTCAATAAATTATGTTACGGGATTTGAAAAAGGGTTCTGAAGGGTTTTTTAGTCAGCTCAATTGGGTCTAATCAAAACATAGTTGCAAAAACATTTGTATTGAGGAATATATTAATATTGTTAACAAGTAAAATAATGTGGATAGTATGCCCTACAATTAAATGACTTTTCTAGTTCTCTAAAAATATAATGGCCCAGAAGTTCTTCATCATGTCAGTTTGAGATTTATAGAAGCAGAGTTTTTTTAATCATTACGAGAGAGATGGCTGACTTAATGTCTGTCCAATAGGGAATTTCCAATTAACAAATTGGCCCCTTATTTGGTATAGAACTATGCTTTGATTTCTTGGTGCATAATTGGGGGAAAAGTATTATTTCAATTAAAATTTCTAGAGAGGTTCATAGAAATAAAATATATGTAGGGAATTTTTTTTAGTAAATTACAGTATAGACTAACAGAATTTTCTGGAATCATCTATCAAGTAAATATGTATTTTTAATGTAAAACTTTTTATAGCAGGGCCATGTTTATTGGAACATTATTTGGTGTGAAATTATTCTAGTCTCAGAGACTTTGGAACAGATATATTCAACTGGTTGTTTAATGTTCTCCTGGATATTATTTGTTTCTATTAATGCAATATGTCTTTGTGGTTGTTGTACAGAAAAAACTCAGTGATGAGAAACTAATGTTGAATGTTCCCTCTTTTATTAGAATCATTGTTATCTTTGTGGAATTCTGATTAATGTTAACATAACTTGAGGTATATTGACATAGTATTAAATTCAAATTTAACCGGAGAGGCCTATAAAGAACTATATAACAATTTTTTTTGCAGGTATAGCAGAGATTTGCCATGAAATTCAAGATAGATCAAAAAGTGCTGTTTTAAAATTTGGAATTCATTACTATAGTAATGAATTTCAAAACTACAGTAATAAAACCAGTTGGAATCTCTCTCTTCCCCCCTCTCCCCCTTCTCTCCCTCTCTCTCTCCCTCCCTCCCCCTCCCTCTCTCTCCCCTCCCCCCATTCCCTAACTTTGAATAAACTAGACAGGGAACTGAAATGAGCTCAAATCCTATTTCTCTGAGAGTTGTTGCATTGGTAGCGGCTCTTCCTTCTGTCCTTCAAAAGCCCATTCCCTATGCCCTCTACATTACATATTAGAACTGCTCATTAAATTTTAGTGGCTTGGATCCCAAATGTTCCAACAGATCAAACAGTTCTTGATTTCTTAACTTATTATGGTTTGGTAATCATAAAGATTTCGTCAGATCATTCATTCAAATTGTACATCTATGAGTTCCTTTATTCATTGCCCAAGCAATTCATCAAATTAAGTTTATCTCTTCCTAGTTTTAAACATGCAGTTGCATATGCTCATAATTCTGCCTATGTTGTTCAGACAATTATTGTGCCTGTTATTAAAGCTCAACTCAGAAGCTTTTCCACATTTGCAGGGGTGGGTTTCACTTACCTTTGTTACCGGTTCACTTGTGTGCACTTGCTTCGCTCGCACGCATGCCACTTCTGCGCATGCGCAGATTGTATTTGATGATGTCCGGACGGGTGGGCAGAGCCTCCCGCCACTGCTACTACCGGTTCGCCTGAACCGGGGCGAAATGGTAGCAACCCACCACTGCACATTTAGATTTGGAAAAGCATGCAGGAAACAACAGGTTGTGCATTTTCTTCTCTTACAGTTTTTCAGTTGCCCATTTAGCATGTACGTGTATATGTTTGTGTGTGTGTGTAGACTTTAATGTAGCTCATGTTCTTTGAATGAGAAATCAAAGGTTGAAGGTGACTTTTGAGGTAAAAATAAAACGTAAAAAGTTACTAGTCTGCTTTGGATTGAGTTTTTTTAAATAAAGTGGAACCATTCAAAAAGCCAGATGTATGTACTCTGTTCAGTATCAGTATAATAACTCTTAAATGAAATATTTTTTACAATGATGTACAAGGCTGAGTTCTATGAATCTGAAATATTCATTTTAATTACCTGGGTTTTGGAATCTACTAATTGTGTAATACAAGGTCACACACACACACTTATTAAAACCATAAATTCTAAACCTCACCAGATTATGATTTCAGTGTATATACATTTATACACGAAGAAAAGAACAGACCATCCAGGCCTTGATAATCATGGCATTGAGTGCCCTATATCTTATATTCATGTGTCAGTGCAACACTTGGAAAGACAGGCAAGTTTCATGTGATTGGTATCCTGCATTAGGAGTCCTAGGTATATGGAAAATTACATATAAACAATTGTACATACTTAGGATTTCCTTTGCAGATCTCACATAAATGTAGGGGGTACTGGTAATGTATGTAGTATCAGAAATAGCGATGGCATGTTTACAATTTCAATTCTTCCTTTTTGTGTTACTATATGCATGTATATGATGGTCCAAAAAATGGATAAAGAACATGTGTCTTCCATTTATTTTTAAGTAGTTTTATATAATTCAGGTTTCCTGCATTTACATATTTTATTTGTTTACGTCTAATAATAATTTAGTAATTTTCTATTGGCAAATTAGTACAAGATTAATTTGAGTGGAAAACATTTGTGTTGGGGGTTTATATTTTAAATGGAATGAAATATTAAAATTTGTTGTTGATTTGTACATGTTTTTTTAGAAAAATAAAAGTTGTTTAGTATTTCTCTGATTATGAAGAACTGATTAAATAGTGTTCATTCTTACTCTTCTGCCATTCTTAAATCTGTACTATATTGTGTCGATAAGGTGAGCTTTAGTAATTTTATTCCCAATGTGATAAGGATAAATAGTCCGCAGTGCCTTCTGTAAAATTTGTTCTTCCAGTCTGAGAATAATGACTTGTATTCTTTACACTTGTACACTCAAGACATAGGATATATCGCTTCTGTTAGTATCACTCCAGATGAAACTGTATCTGTTCCAGAAATCCTGAGTTTATAGTAGAAATCAATTTCCCCTCATGGCAACATAATATAATGCCAGCATATTGCAGAGCAGACTTTCCTAATTTGCTCTGGTATCCATCTCCAGTATATGAGAAATCTCACTTGTCACTTTAATGAGAAGGAGCATCTAATAGCAAGGCAACATGTATTTTGCTTACTAAATCTAATGCCCAGAGGCAGGAATTGGTTATCGAATTTGATATCATTCTTGCTTTTTTTCTTTTAAAAGGTCTGAAGGGATGAGGGCTGCCTTATATTTGCTTTAAAAATGACTGAGTTTGATAAACACTATTCAGAACCTCTACATTAAGGCATAATTTACATTTAAGGTTTTTTTTCTTGCATATGAATATCTCCCTATATTGTTTTCAGAAGTGCCAATTCCTGTTGTTTTAATTATCAGAAAATGTAGTTTGTAAGTTGAAGTGAACCAGCATAACTACATCAATGTGGCAAATCAATTCACATTGTCCTCTGTTAACAACTACTTGTTTAGCGACTTTCGAAGTTACAAAGTGCTGAATAAATGGTACTTATGACTGGTCCTTAAATTTCCAGCCATCCCAGCACTTCCACGGTCACATGATTGCGATCTGGGCACATGGCAGCTTGCCCATGCTTAATGACAATTGCAGCATCCCATGATCATATGATTGTGATTTGCAAGCTTCCCTGCCAACTTCCCAAGCAAAGTCAATAGGAAAGCTAGCAGGGAGGGTTGTACGTTGCTCAGGTAATTCTCCCCTTTCCATGCACCCTTCCTGAGCCTTGCTACACTTAGACTGCACCTCCCCACCACTTACAAACCTTCTCATACCTTCTCACATTTGGCAGCCACCCCAGGAACACTTCCTCCCAATTGTCTTGACTGTGAGAAGGTTTGTAACTTTGGCTTCTGTAGCATATTTTCTTGTTTTTATTTAACCTACAAGGGTGTGGTAGGGTTTGATGCCTCAAATCAATAGTTGATATACCAGTGAAAACCATGTCTTGACAACCTTATACAACATATATTCCATCCTGTGCAATAGTGTGTGCAACCTGAAAACAGCAATCACATTTCTATTGTTCCTGGGAAAGGTAACTCTCATACAATTTGAACATCCCAAGTTATTAGAGATCGACAAAACATCTTTCAGTGTCTCATTATGGTTCTAACAACTTTACAATTGTTTTTTACTGTAATTATTTGACCAAGTATATCACTCTTCTGTGAGAGTGACAGTCTTGGCAAGAGAGCATGAGGTAGAGTGACTGCAGAACAGTGCTTCTATTTGTACTATTTTTGAGGGGGTAGAGTGATATGGTATTTCATGTATACCCCAGGAAACTTACTAGTCCTGTTGGTCATGAAATTATTCTTTTTTAGTACCAAATTTAATTTTTAGTTTAAATTTAAATCTTAATATTGCCCTATTTATCTGTGATGAAAAGTGTCTATGAAGAGGGAGGTGAGGTGATGGACCACATAGCAGGTACCCAGGAAGGAGAGAGCACATTCCAAAGAGGGGGCTGGGGCAAGACAAGTACAGCCCAGTTTGGACCTAGATCGTGGGAAGAGGAAAAGACTTAAACTAGCCACTCCCTAGAATCTCCAAGGGTATATCCTTTGGGTTAAGGTAGTAGAAGTTTAGTCTGGCAAGGTTCTGTCTATATATAGAATAAGCAAATAAAGAATTGAACTTTGGCTGGATAGACTAGGCCTGGCATTATCTTCTGATAGATCATCATATACAACAAGTTTAATATTCCTGTGAAAAGCTGAAATAAAAGATGAAAGCAATCCCTGAGGAGATAGGGCTGAAGAGGGAAATATTGAAGGATGCATGATGAAATTGAGAGTTAAAATTTCCTAGTCCCTTCCTGTCACATCAGTGGAGAAAGACTGGTAGTTGTTTTACTTGACAGAAGGTAGCACTGGGTAGGAAAAGAAGGGAAGATAAAGGATCCATCCCATTGCTGCATTTTCCAATATTACATCTTGTAGTGTGAAGAGCACTTGACTGTTGTTTGATGTACTGTAGCTTGTTTAGGGAGGCAGCACAGTTCAACATTATTTTTTTTTGCCAGCTCAGGGAGAGACAACATGCACATAAATGTTATATAGTTTCTTACAAGTCACCAGTATGTCCTTTATTCTGATGCAAGTGTTGCATTGTTTAAGCTATTTCAATTTGTCTGAATGCACTTCTAAATGAGATTAGATTAGGATTAAGATATTGCTGTCCTAATTAGGATTTACTGTTATAAGCCCTTTTCTTTTACCTAATAGTTAATTTATTGAATAGATAGTCCCCACTTAACTCTGATAAAAGGGACCAGAATTTCCATTGCCAAGCATCATGTTTATAAAGCATGGTGACTGCCCTGCTTAGTGCCGGAAATTCTGGCACTTACGGTTGCTGTTGCTAAGCAAATCCCGCAGTGTTGTTAAATGCAACATCACCTAGTTGCCAGTTGTGACCTTCTGCCAGCTTCCTCATTTATTTTGGTTGTAGCAAACCAGCAAAAAAGGTTGCAAATTGGCTGCAAGATGCTGCGACTTTATAATTGCAAGCTGGGTGCTGAGTGCCCAGATCACAATTACGTGATCACAGGAAGTCTGTGACCATTGTAAGTAGAAGGATTGTTGGTAAGTACTATTGGTTCAGTGCCATCGTAAGTTTCAACAGTTGCTGAATGAGTGGTTGTTGTTAAGCAAGGACCACTTGTACTTACCTTCTTAGTAGCATCATATTGCTGACTCATAGTTTGTGGTTTAACCTAGTAAAAAAGCTTTGTCTTTTCCTTGTAACTGATTGAATATTAAAATTTCAGAGCATTCTGCAAATGCTTGTAACAGAATTTGTGGTGTTAAATATTCTAAATTTGCTAAACTAAAATAATCATACCTAAGAACCTGTGAAGCTATATTTATTCTGTAACTTGTTCCATTAATTTTCAAGTAATTGAAGTATAGTTAACTAAATTCAGATCTAATATTTTGAAAAAAAAAACCCTCTCCAGTACAAATTAATTTTCTGCTACCTGAGCTGCATTTCTTCTTTGTTTAGTCAGTAAATTTATTTTGAATTGATTAGAGAATGTGTGTGTGTGAGAGGGTGGGGGAGGAGGGAGGGAGGGAGTTTAGATGTTTGGAAAAGGTAACAGTGCTTAATTTATTTTATCTAATTTTCATCAAGCTGCTCAGTGACTCATTTTACTGATTTTTTTTTTTGCAATGAGATTATTGCAGTACACCAGATGATGCTTTTGCAGATAGACTTTTCTAACATTATTTGGTTTTTCAATAAGATAAAGGCTGTCTGACATATTGTTTCAGCAAAATGGAGGTGATGTAAGAGAACTTGCAATTTTGCTCCAGTTTTGTTCTTGTAAAAGAAAATGCATACTAAGAAGTATCCCATGAAAACAATATTTAAACATTTTTAGACTATATAAAATCAAACTTCTTGGATAGTATTAATATGATAAGGAAATGAATAACCTTGTTTCAAGACTGCCTTTTCTGATAAAACTGGACATAATACCAGTAAGATTACTATGAGGGGTCCTTGATGCTGTCTGAGCTTGGTTGTTTTCTTGCAGATATTTCATTGTCTGAAATAGGTAACATCAGTGCTAGTAGGGAGTGGGGTTGGCTCTCAGTTTAAATTCCGGTGCTTGCCCTGTCAGTGTTGGTGGGGATAGTCTTGGAAGTTCTTTGGTTGGACTATTTACAGTTAGCTTGTTTGGATCAGTGGTTCCCAACATGGGGCCTACGCCCCACAGGGGGGCAATTTGATTTTTAATGGGGGCAATTTGGAACCTTATTTAAACCAAGTTAATGGCCTTTTAGTCTTCTTCCACGTGAGTAGGAGTTCACTTTTTGAATAGCAAGAATTATATGTCACCGGGGGTGGGTGGGGGTGTGGGTATCAGGATTTTAGAGATGCTTAGGTGGGGCATGGCCAAAAAAAGGTTGGGAACCACTGGTTTAGATGCTGTTTATGTCTATGTGTCTATTGATGGCTAATTTGTCAGAGTGCCGGAGTGTCAGAGTCTAAAAATTCTCTAGCTTTTTTCCCCTATCATTATTTGTTTAACCTAGTAGTAGAATGATCTTGAGCTTTTTTTTTGTCTAGTATTATTCTTATTTAAAGATAACAAACTTATTTCCTGGGTGCTATATAAATAAGACAGTGTTATCATTTTTTGTATCTACGTGTATCTACAGTCTTGCACTATCGTAAAAGTAAATCTTGCAGTCTTACCTTTCTGCTTACTTGGTGGTCAACTGATGTACTGATTATGAAAACTTCTATACAAATGATTTCATATCCTGATATAAAAATGCTGTGAATTCAATCAAAAGCACCATGTCATAATTATGTTGTATTTATCATATCAAAGGCTCGGAGTTTATTCAGAGCTTATTATTTGAGTAGAAGAGGCATAAGTAATTGTTAAAAGTTGAGATTTGTATATCTGGGTATCTTTCTCATCTTTTGCTGCCAATAGTATGGATCAAAGAAAAAATAGTACTTACTAAAATGAATACACTTAAAAAAGGAAGGAGTTACTTGTTTGATATTGAAGTGCTAATGATAAGAAATAGTGAAGGATTCATTACACACACACACACACACACACACCGCCAATGTCCTTTCATAACCCCTAAGATTTTCTAAAAAACTTCTTGGAAAAAAACACACCCACATATACATAGCTGTAATTTTATGGACACAGATAGACATTCTTGGTAGTTTAGTTACATTTTTGAAACTCCTCTGCTTTATATGTTTCTTAAACATAACCCAACTCTATTCAAAAAAGATTGTAACTTTTTTATATGGGTTTACACATTGCATGACTAGGAGCAACTTCCAAGTTAAGTATAATTTTTTGTAAAAGAACCAAACCTTTGTTATCTCCCTGCCGTTTTTAGAATATAATGGGATTTGCATATCATTAAATAAATAATGCTTATACTTTACCTAATTTGTAATTTGGTATAGACACAGGATAACACAACTTTCCAGGAGACATAAATATTAATTTATCAAACTGTGGTGTGTAGAGCCAATTTTTGAATATATCAAATTCATTTTGTTTTTTATCAGTAGTACAAGTCACATAAACGTAGTCCTCGACTTACAACCACAATTGAGCCCAAAATTTTTGTTGCTAAGCAAGACAGTTAAGTGAGTTTTGCCCCATTTTATGACCTTTCCTGCCACAGTTCTTACGTGAATTGCTGCAGTTGCTAAATTAGGAACATAGTTGTTAAGTGAATCTGTCTTCTGGTTTGATTTTGCTGGTCAGAAGATTGCAAAAGGGGAATCACATGACCCCGGAACACGGCAACTATTATAAGTATGAGTCAGTTGCTGAGCATCTGAATTTTGATCTCATGATCATGGGGATGCTGCAGTGATCATAAGTGGGGAAAAACAGTCATAAGTCACTATTTTCAGCACTGTTGTAACAAGTCACTAAAGGAACTGTTGTAAATTGAGGACTACTTGTACTGTGATCTGATACCAGCCATTACAACATGTAGATTTTAATAAGTTAGGCATGCTAAACTGCTATATTTCTTTGAAACTGAGTAGTATGAATCATTTCTCTTATAGAATTGAGAATATACTAATGTTTCAGAAAGCAGTATTATGTTTGATTAAGTTCAAAAGATGATGGAGAAGCATAATAAATAAAATATCTGTGAATTCTTGCTGTAACATGGAATAGAATGTTGTTACACTTGTGGGATATTTAAAGAAAAAAGATGTACAGCATATTGTACTAAGATATGAATACAGTAAATGCAGTAATGGTATAAAAATCATACTAATTTCTTACATATTGGGATGGGCTGAGAAACTTTTGTATGTTCAGTATTTCATGTATATCACTTTGTAATATGTGCAGCCTGTTTTAGCTCCAATCTGAGAAAGTAAACAAGAAACTGGCTAGATACGAGAGGAAGAAAAGTAATAAAGTAAAAGCAATACAGATAATTTGAATTGCACTCATATCAACACCTCTTGAATGGTTTCTATTTATGGCTGCAGCTGAGAAGCATAATTTTCCTGCTGGAGAAATAAAGGAAATTAAATAAAGTTTTCCTCCTCCTCCTCCCCCTTTTGATACAACCAACATTATTCTTGAAATCCTTCAATCCTCCAAGTCATCTTCTTAGACAATAAAGGTACTGTTGCTATGGAAGAAGGAATATGTAAAGCCACCATCCCATTTTCTTTGCTTCGGATTAGATGCAACTTTATTGGAGGGAAATATGGATCCAGCTGTTTATTTTTTTTAAGTTTAACATTTTAAAGAGTGTGAATGAAAAATATAAGTAAGAAAATATAGAACAGATAAGAAAACCAAAGATACCCTTGGTCTTAAATTGAACATACTTGGTTAATGCAGTAAAAATTATAACAAAACTTTAAACATTAAGCCAAAGACTAGATCAATAATGAAAATTACAGTTTTTTGTTCCAATTCCTTCAAGTCAGGGCATATTTCACAACCCAACACACCAGCATTGCTGTGATCTGTTTATTCTTCTCAAAATATTCCAATACAACTATAAATTGCCTCCTCATCGTCCATCACTTGGTTAACTGGCATTGAATTGCTGTGTAGTATTTTTTTTTTCTTCCCCCCCAAAAGTTCAAAATCTTTAAACATTTAAACAATGCTTTTTAAGGACCATCATCTCGTCAAGCAGGGTTATTTTCCTTTTCTCCAGGCTTTCTTCTTTTCCTTTTTACGAACTTTCTTCTTAACTTTGATCCCTCTGCCTTTTTTAACTTCAGCAGGGATTTGCGGTTTTTGGGATTGGATATTATAAACTTTTTGCAGAAATATGGGTTCTTCTGGAAACAAGTCATCAGCTTGCAGAGCTTCTTGCTCCTGCACAACCTTCATCTTTCTCTCTTCTGTAAGATCTGCTATGGTCTTTTGTTGTTTTTTTTCCTTTCCCAGCTCTTGACTCAATCCCCCACTGCTTGGTTGTAACTCAGTATTCCCATGTATTTCATTGTTTCCAGCTTGAGAAGCTTGAAATATAGTATCAATTCTTTTCAATAAAGCAGAGGTAATTGAACTCAAAGCTTCCTCAAATTCAGACCATTGAGAGTTAAATAACCCTCCTTTCCTTTCTTTGTTTTCGAGAAGCCCAGCCATCCTGCCCCCCCTCTTCCTTCCCCTCCAGAAGGACGGGGAAAAAGAAAAGAAAAGAAAAAAAAGAATTTCAAGAAGAAAAAAGAAAAAAAAGACCCTTCAATCTGTATTGCTGCCCGAGCCACCACCACCACATCCTTTCTTATTCCATCCACCCCTCAAAAAGGAGTTCTACGTTTCAAACAGGGGCCCATCAACAACTATTTTTAACTTTCACTTCTTCACGCCCTGTTGAAACTCAAACGCCATCTTGCTTTCACTTTCCACTTAAGAGAAATCTTTTAAGAAAGTAAGTCCCTGGAGTTAGAAAAAGAGAAAAAAAAATACTTGCTGTTTCCTTCGTGCAACTTGTGCTCTGCCAACTTGATTCAAAGGTATTTGTTTAAAGTTGTTTGATGGGGTGGCCGCGGCATCTAGTTCTGACAGGGAAAGACTTCCCAGTCAGAGGCATCCCAGGTCCGGAGCTTTTGACAGGCTTCACGGGGAGCTCTCATCTTCGAGCACCAGATTATTAGGTAAATCTGGTGCCCTCAGGGAGCTCTACCCCACCCGTCTGCTCTCCTTCCCCCCTTCTTCCTGGGGGGAAGGATTCCAAACCGCAAGACAGCCGATTTTCGCTGTTCTTGCGGTTCTACGGAATCTGGGGCTGGCGCTTCAAAAGAAGCGTCTGGCGATGCCGCTGGCTCAACCGGAAGTTCCAATTCCCCGAATTGGAACATTTTATTAAGGACTGTGATAAATCTGGATTTAACTGTAAACGTAGAAGTCTCATTGAATATACTAAATTGGAGTTTTCTGTTTGATGGTAATAAATATAAGGCAAAAGGACTATGGATCTAGAGCAATTGCAGTTGATCTGGTGGTTTCCTTAATACGTTTGATGGATCTACTAATCTAGTTTTGACTGGATTTGATGGATATTACTACAATTATAATTATAAAGTCACTCGGGGGGGGGGTTTTATAAAGAAGCAAATTACTAATTAGGTGGGTAGACGCAAATGATGAAGATATTCTATATGCTGTTGGAAGATGTGAAGACAAGAAGATTAGCAACTGGTTTAATCTAGTATGAAGAATTAAAATGTTTGATATAGTTATTGAATGATGTTTTATCTGTATTGATAAATTTATAAGAGGTTTGATTGTTATACTCCTTTTTTGACTAAAAACTTTATTATTATTGTTTTAAGTGTTTTAACTATAAATGGACCTTGATGGTTTAAAAATGGAGGACGGAAGATTTTATATAGTATTCTATTTTAAATTTGGGGGGGGGGTTTGTTGTTTTTTTTCGATTGAGGGTTTTTTATTTTTCTCTCTTGTTGGGTTTTCTTTTTCTGTTTTAAATGAAAGAAGTTACAAAATATTTTGTTAGATTGTGTAGACTTAATAATTTGCTAAGTATTAATTAGTTATACTGAGTAATGATAGTTGTGATTACTGCTGTAACTATAAATGGAGACATGGAGATTGATTTTGTCGAATTAGATGGAATGAGAAGAAAAGAAGACTTGCTTTCCTTTAATTTACTTGTTTAATGATTAGGATTATGATAAGTGTGAAATGGAGTTTAACTTAGAGAATTTGAGCTGTATTTTATCATGTACTTGTATTTGCTCTGGGAAGTCCGGGGGGTGGTGGGGGAGGGGGGAGAAAATGTATGTAAAAATTTTAATAAAAAACTTTTTCAATAAAAAAAATAATGAAAATTACAGTTTTTTGAATAAGTAACTCAAATTTCAGATATGGCATAAATCCACATGTAACAGTATATATGGTAGGGGTGTATGTTTTAGTGAGGCTGTATGAGTTTATAATAGAATTTCAACCTTCAAAATCTATTCCATTGACTATGTCCAATATTGTTGGGCTTTATAGCATGGCTATTACACATGGAAAAAAGATCCAACAACTTCAATACCTTTAGCATTTTTAGAGAAGGAATTATTCATTTTTGCATTCAAGACTGGAGTAATGCATCACTCTCATTTGTAGTTATGCTAATTCATTGATTATCATGTTCTTAATTTGACTAGTCAGCTACACTGAATACCATTATGCAGATTAAAAGTGCTAATTTTAGTGCTCTAACAGGCTATCCCGACTCATAATGGGGGAAGCTGTTTAGGTGGTTATATAGCTTCCCCCCATTTTTTAACCTTTACCCCCATTTTTTAACCTTTACATTAATAACATTGTTATAGCTTTTGCCAATCCAAGCTTCCACCCTCTATCCCTCACCCATGGCCAGTTCCTGTTCTTCTCTGTTCATATGATGCAGCTGCTTCCGTTTCAGAATTGAGTTATGGAGAGGTCTCAAGGAGCTTTTAAGATACTATGATAGACTAGGCCTCAAAATAAACTACCAAAACAACAAAAGTTCTGCTTTTTTCCAGAAGAGCTTGGTTAACTCATTAAATTAATGCCAGACCCATCAAACAGGTGAAATTGTTCAAAGGCAAAATTATTGGACTGCTGCTGTAGCTAATCTTTGACTGCTGCCAAGGGTGGAAGGATATATAAGTGACCCTATATTCTACATCCACTATCCCTGCCAGCTCCAACTGACTTTTACCATCTTCTTATAATAATAATAATAATAACTTTATTGTCATTGTACATGTATGCACAGTATACCCATACAGCGAAATTCACTTAACACCCAAAGACCAGGTCCAACACACAGAACAATCCCCAAACATACTCCCACCCACCACAAATTCCCCACCCCTAAACCACCCAAACATCCACACAACAGACCAAGTAATGCTGTCCAACAGCTCACTGATGGTGGCCCTTGAGTTCATTGTTGAGTGCAATTATAGCTCTGATATAAAAACTATTCAGAAAACGTGTGGTCCGAGTTTAAATTGTTCTGTATATTCTGCCAGAAGGCAACAGTTCAAAAAGATTCTCCTCCCATTGCCGATGAAACATGCCCAGCCTGGCCCCATTGTGAAGCTGCAGGTACCCCAGTCTAGCACCTAGGCCCCAGTTGTCCCAGCCTGGCCCAGCAACACAAAGCCATGGCTGATCCAGCTACAGCTGCCTTGGCACCCTGCACTCCACTGCCTTTATCTGCCTTTCACCAACTTTTTGCTCCTGTTGCTGCTGAAGCACGCCTGGCCTGCTAATAAACTGTACCTTGTGGTCATAAATGCAGGTGGGCTGCAAAATGCCTGAATTTTTATCACAAAGGTGCTCCAGTGGCTGTAGCTTTAAGAACCAGGCATAAATACCATTTGTTCAGTGCTCTCAGAACTTCAAAAAATAACTAAGTGAATGGTCTGTAAGCAAAGACTATCTTTATATGGTTTTTAGATGTATATTTCCAAAATCTCTCAATCCTTCAACGAATACAAACAAAATTCTAAAAAAACAAATATATTATAAAAAGAAACATCTTTATAATTTATTGTTCAGTGGTTACTCTATTTCCCCCCCAATCTTGAAGTAAATTTCTGTGATTCAAAATACGCTGGGCCTTAATCATTGATCATTCCCATTTCTATTAAAATAACATTATTTTTGTTATGTCCTGAAAATAAGCAGGTGGTAGTAATTGTTCTACCCCTAAAAAAATAATGTACTGCTAATTATGTGTGTACAAGAGCATTCTTGGATTTACTTTGACTCTACTTAAAAGCCAATAATGACTAGGATTAACAGTACTTGAAAAGCAGGAGGGAGTGCATTTATAACAGGTTTCTGAATTTTTGATTAAGACATTGCTAGTATTAAATCTACACCTGGCTATTTAATATATTATTATACTCTAATGCTAAAGTAAAGATAAAGAATTTATGAGCTGCATTTGGTTTTCTAGCACCGTGAAATCAGGTATAGAAATTTGACAAAATGGCAGGATTTGAAAGTGTATCCTTGCCTATATTCAATCTCTTGGTCATGAGAATGGAAATTTTAGGAAGGTTTCTTGTCCCCACTTCTACGGTTGCAACCATCCTACTAAAAGGACCCAAAATTTGGTCACACTCCTTCCTATTTCACACGCCTTCCTATAATAGGATACAATCCTCCAAATGTTTTTCAGCATTGCTAAACTGGGTCTGAAATTGCCCTTTAAAATGTTCTATTTGTGTTTGTACTTTGAAGCTTTTAGTAATTTTTTTAATACAGAAAGAATATAATCAATTGTAAACATTGCTTTTAGTGAATGCATTATATTGATTTTTTAAAATATATATGTTGAAAGGAAGAGAAAACTTTATTCCTATCTTCTAGATACAAAAACAAACAAATAAACAAGACCCAGTACAAAGAGTAGTTGCAAACTTTGCTGAATTGACTCTCATTAAGTCATAAGTAGAGAGCATTGTGACAGATGATCAATAAGAATTCTCCAGTAATTGGATATTAGATTTATAATATTTACTGAACTTTTTAATGCTTTGAACTTAACTTTGTCCAAATTGAACATCTTGCATTTTTTCCCTTTAATTTGTATTGGATCATAATACATGATTCCTACAAATGCTGACTTTTATTTTTTGATTTGGAATGCTGTAGCAAGTTGTAGTTAATTCTTAATACAACATTTTCCTTTAAGCAGCTTGCTTTATTTAAAATATTTAATAACGTTAGAAATGGAAATTTAAAAACTACAGAGTTGAATTGTGCTAGCAAATGTCTTTCTCCATTGTAGTGGTGGCAGCATCCAGGAAGGGTTGTCCTTGTGCACTAGCGAATGGGACTGAGACTGTCAATTTGGAAGGACACGCCTCCACCAACGGTCCCCAGCTTTGTCTCAGTCCTAGCTGTGGACAGGCGTGTTTTTCCTAGGTCTCCCTTTCCTGGATGCCTTGGAGAATCAGTTCCTTTAAATTTCTTCAAATTTTTTCTTCATTTTTTTCCTCCTTTGGCTTGTGGAGTGACAGCGCCTAGAGCGAGGCAGTCACGTTTATTCCTGCGGGCGGTGCTTCGGCACAAGCCGCAGAAGGCTGCGAAGCAGCGAGTCGGCCCACCGGCCGGTGGGTCTGACAGGGCAACTTGTACTGCCCTAGAGCCTTTCCAGCAGGGCTCTAATTCCGGCTTGGTTGGACGCTCCGCGTTTGCCTCGCGCCGAGGAGCGGCTGGGCTGTCAATCGAAGCCCGAACTGCCTCAGAGCCGCTGGATCGTGGTGAGTCCTTGCCCAGTGGTGGGCTAGTGTTTTTTTGCCCCGTTAGCGGTCAGCAGGCCAGGGGCCCGATTCCTGAGCCTCTGCCTGCTTGCGGGTACACTTGGAGGCGCCGCGGCTGCATCGGCGGCAGCCTTTGATCCCAGCTGTTCGTCGGGCCTCAAAATGGCGGACGCGACTCCCGGGACTAGCAGCGGAGTCGCTCAGCAAGAGGAAGGTGCGGTGCGGCGTGAGAGCACCAGAAGGGTTGCTGGCGTGGCAGAGACCTCGGGTTCGAGGTCAGCCAGCAGGCTGGCAGCCGCCAAGATTTCCAAGCGTTCGCGGCGAGCTACGAGGCCCTCCAAGGCTGCTGAAAAGGATGCAGCCAGGCGTCAGGGCTTTAGAGAAGGAGATTGCCAGGGCCTCTGACTCGGGGAGAGAAGCTCCTCAGGACATAACGGCAGGGGTTTCCCGCCATTATCAGGAGCGGCAGTTGGCTGCTGAGGACTTTGACAGCAGTTGCATGCAGCCCTTGTCACCAGATGGCGCTACTGAGCAGCCCGGGATTAGCAATTTGCCCAGCAACAGAACTCTCCCTGATCCTTTTTCTGCCCCTGTGGCATGGCAACAGCCTCCTAAACGCAAGCCCTTGTCTGCTGGGGTCTCTGTGGCCCGGCATGCTGTTCCAAATTCCCCTGGGGATGCTCAGCTAGGCCAGTTTCCACGTAATGTGGAAACTATTATTTCTGATGCAATTGAGAGGGGCATTGCTGCTGGTTTGCAGCGTAAGCATAGCCACAAGACTAAACACAGGGAGGTTGCCCTTCGCCCTGAGGCATCTCAGACTAAGGTTTTGCCCCTTAAAGGGCATGTCTCTGGTGGCCTTGCCCACTCCCGTGGGGCCTATTCCTCTGATTCATCTGAGGAATCTGATGTGCAGGAGGAGATGGAGGAAGAGCCTGAGCTCTCAGAGGATGAGGGGCTTGCCCCTGACCAGCCTTCCTTTGTAGGGCTTTTCCGCCCTCATTTGTTTAAGTCATTGCTGTATAAGGCCTCCAATACCGCCCGATTGGCTGGTTACTTGCCCTCAGCCACTGCACCAACAGAATCAGGGCATTCCAGTGGGGCCTTGTTTTCTGAGCCCAAGGCAGAAGAGGAGGTAGTTCCAACACCTCCCTTATTTACTGACACTGTGAACAGACAATGGACCTCACTCGGGTCTGGTGCTGCCCCTAGTTCCCTGGATAGGCGATATTTTAACGTGGCTCCAGAATTGTCCCAGATTCTACAGGTGCCGGCTGTGGATGGACCTATCGCGGCACTGGTTTCCTCAGCAGTCCTGTCAGATGCCCCGGAGGAGGCCCTTCGGCCAGAGGACAGACGGGCGGAGCAGTCCATTAAAAGGTACATCAGTCGGCAGCATGGACCATGAAGGCCTCTTCAGCAGCGTCGTTCTTTAATCGAGCTTCGTTGCTGTGGCTAAGACAGCTTCAGGACAGGATTCCGCTGACTGATTTGCGAGCCCATCAAGATCTCAATAAATTGTCTGCCGCCCTTGAGTTTTCAGCCGATGCCACCCTGGCAGCATCTAGGTTTGCATCAAAGGCCATCGCTTCCTCCGTGGCCTCGAGGAGGCTTCTCTGGCTCCGTCATTGGCAGGCGGATGCCAAGCAGAAGTGGCGGCTGGCATCTGCCCCTTTTTCCGGAAAGCAGTTATTCAGGGACTCGCTAGAGCCGCTGCTCATCGAGACCAAAGACAAACGTAAGGTCCTTCCTTCCCTGGCACGACGGACCGATTCCCGCCCTGCTCCCTATCCTCGAAGCCAGTCATTCCGGGGACCCGAGGGTGGGGGTGGCGGCTCCTTCAGGACGCAGCGCCCCTTCCAGCCCAGACAGGGTCAATCCCAGGACAGGGCGGGGAGGTTCAGACAGTTCCCGTCTAGGCGGCCCTTTCGGGGGGAGGAAGCCGTCCTTACCGACGCCGTTAGTTGCCTCACGGGCCCTCCCATTGGGGGACGCCTGGCCTTATTCGCCGAGCATTGGGAGGGTATCACTACGGATGCGTGGGTCCTGGAGACAGTCCGAGCGGGCCTCTCCTTGGAGTTCCTCTCCACACCCCCGAGGTTCTTCATCTCTTGTCCGATTTCGGGTAATCCGGCCAAATGAAATCTCATGGAAACTGCTATTCAGCACCTATTGGGTATCAGTGCTGTTCAGCCAGTTCCTGAGTGTGAGCACAGGATGGCTTCTACTCCATCCTCTTTGTGATTCCGAAGGCCTCAGGGAGGTATAGGGCTATTCTGGACCTCAAGAGACTTAACCGCTACATCTCCTACAAGCGGTTCAAGATGCATTCCCTTAAGTCCATCCTGGACGGCGTCAGGGAGGGCGACTTCCTTACTTCCATCGATCTGACCGAGGCTTACTTACATATTCCCATTTTGCCGCAGCACAGGGGGTACCTCCGGTTCTGCTACTCAGGCCAGCATTATGAGTATAAGGCCTTGCCCTTTGGGCTGTCTTCAGCCCCTAGGGTTTTCACTAAGGTGTTAGCAGCCCTAGCAGCCCATCTGCGGGCTCGCCCCGTGCGTCTCCAGTGTTATCTGGATGACATCCTTATTCAATCTTCTTTCACGGGCAAGCATGTGTTGATGTTGAGGTCACCATGCGGGTGCTCCAGGAGCACGGTTTTTCTGTTAACCTTAGGAAGAGCCATTTGGTCCCCACCACTCGGCTTCTCCATCTGGGGGCCCAGATCGATACTGTTGAGTGCAGGGTGTACTTGTCGCAGGAGCGTCAAGCTAGCTTAGTGGATCTCGTCCGGCAAATAGCGAGGACACACTTGGTGCCATTGGCGACCCTATCAAAGCTTCTGGGCAAGATGGTGTCCTGCATCTCAATCGTGCCTTGGGCACGTTTACATGCAAGGACTCTTCAGTGGTTTCTCCTACCTTATCAGAGGGCAGGCACTGCCTCTTCCCTCTACAAAGTGGGTGTACCTACCAAGGTGTTAACTTCCCTGGAGTGGTGGGTCTCCCAGGCTATTACCAGGGGTTGCATGTTCCGAGAACCGGAACGGTTGACAGTGACAACTGATGCCAGTCTTTATGGCTGGGGAGCACACCTCCATGAGCGGATGGCCCAGGGCAGGTGGTCCCAGGCAGACCTGTCCCATAATATTAACTGGTTAGAGCTTAGGGCGGTCCACTTGGCCCTTCAGGAGTTCCGGGACCTGGTGGTTGGTAGGCCCATCCTGATCCTCACGGATAATGTGGCTGCCAAGGCCCACATTAACAGGCAGGGGGGCACTCAATCTAGGGCCCTTATGGACGAGGCTCAGAGACTTTGTACGTGGGCAGAACGGCTCCAGATCTCCTTACAGGCGGAGCACATTGCAGGGACGGCCAATGTTCAGGCTGACTGGCTCAGCAGGGCCACCATTGACCACGCAGAGTGGCGCCTGCATCCGGATTTGTTTCAGGAGCTGACGAGCCGTTTCGGCCGCCCGATAGTGGACCTCTTCGCCTCTCCGGCCAACGCTCACCTGGACAGGTTCTTTGCACGGTTTGCGGTTCCAGGGGCGGAGAGTATCGATGCGATTCGCAGCCCTTGGCCAGCGGGGCTACTTTACGCCTTCCTGCTGCTACCCCTCCTGCAGAGGGTGGTAAGGAAGATTCTGGCAGAACGGGCGGAGGTGATCCTGGTCACTCCTCACTGGCCTCGACGGCCTTGGTTTGCCGACTTGGTGGCACTTTCGGTGGCCAGGCCCTGGCGGATCCCACCGGACAGAGTTTCCCTCACCCAGGGGTCGGTGGTGCACCCGGACCCTCAGTGGCTCCACCTGACCGTCTGGCGTTTGAGTGGAGGGCTCTGAGCCGGGCCAACTACCCCTCCGAGGTCATTGATACCATCCAGGCTTCCCGGAGGGCCTCAACGAACAGGATTTACGATGCCACTTGGCGCGCCTTTTGTTCTTGGTGCGGTAAGTCGGGTATTGACCCAACTCAGGTAACTGTGCCCCAACTCCTTCACTTCCTCCAGGTGGGCCTGAACCAGGGGCTCTCACCTAACACACTCCGGCGCCAGGTGGCTGCGCTGTCTTCTGTTTTTTCCTGCAGGGGGCTGGATTCTCTGGCTCATCATGAGAACATTCGGAGGTTTCTTAGGGGCGCAGTGAATCTTCGACCTCCGGCGGTGCACCGATTCCCAACCTGGGACCTTACCAAGGTGCTGCAGGCCCTGATGAAAGAACCCTTTGAGCCTCTGCGAGACATTCCCTTGCGATTTCTGTCATTCAAAGTGTCGTTTCTGGTCGCCATAACCTCCGCCAGACAGATCTCAGAACTAGCATCTTTGTCTGCCCGACCAGATTTGTGTGTCTTTCATACTAACCGGGTGGTATTACGTTTGGACCCTTCTTTTCTACCAAAGATTAATACCTGGTTTCACAGGGCCCAGGAGCTGGTGCTTCCTAACTTTTGTCCCAATCCAGTGCATGCTCTGGAACACAAATGGCACACCCTAGACGTGCGGAGGGCACTCCAGATTTATTTAAAGCGGACTTCTTCATTCCGGAAGACGGAGTCCCTCTTTGTTTCTTTTCAGCCAGCCTCTCTGGGGGCTAAGGTCTCCCCTTCGACCCTGGGCCGTTGGATTAGGGCGTGTATCGCCAAATCTTATGAGCTGCAGGCCCTTCCTTTGCCCAAGAACATTATGGCCCACTCCACCCGGAGTGCGGCCACAAGTGCGGCATGGGCAACCCAGGCCTCTCTGGAGGAAATATGCCGTGCTGCTACCTGGTCCTCCCCGTCCCCTTTTATCAGACACTATAAGGTCGATGCTTTCGCCTCGGCGGAGGCAGCCTTTGGGAGGCGGGTCCTCCAGCGAGTTCACGTTGATGGGGGGACCTAGGTCCGGGCTCCGGCCCACCCGTAAGGACAGCACCGCTTTGGTATGTCCCTTCCTGGATGCTGCCACCACTACAATGGAGAAGGAACGTTGGTCTTACCTGATACGATCCTTCTCGTTGAGTGGTGGCAGCATCCAGACCCACCCTGTTCTGGAGCCGGCCTTGGTCCACTGGTTGGGGTTGGCTCTGCTGGTCTAACGTGTTGTTTGTTCCTTTGAGTTATCACACGCCGAGACTGTCGCTATTCCTTCGACAAAGCTGGGGACCGTTGGTGGAGGCGTGTCCTTCCAAATTGACAGTCTCAGTCCCATTCACTAGTGCACAAGGACAACCCTTCCTGGATGCTGCCACCACTCAACGAGAAGGATCGTATCAGGTAAGACCAACGTTCCTTTCCATACATTTCTCAAATAAAAGATCTGCTATACCTTGGAGTTCCTAGATATTCCACAGAATAACTAATACTGTGAACATTCCATCAATTGATGAATTAAACTTACTATTTATTTATTCACGTATGATGACAAATAGGATAAATTTAAGGGTTAACTTGATAATTAATGCTGGATTCTGGTAATTAATGTCACTTTGTAAAATTGGTCATTCCTTAGATGTTATCCAAGCTTCAGCATAAGGTTTGTATATCATTTTTAAAATAAGTAATTTTTCTACTTTTATTGCTATTTATGCAATGATGTCAGTGAATGTTTAAGCATGTAGTGTACATAGGTTTTACAAGGTCCCGGTTTGTGGGGGCAATAAGCTGACTTTATATAAAAATATACAAAAGTATGAAGGCTATTGCTTAACGCATTGTAAGCTGCCCTGAGTCTCCGGAGAAGGGCAGCATATAAATAATTTTTTTTTTAAAAAAAAGGTCCATTACTTTATTATAATGTTTATTATATTACACAATATAGTAACTTTGCATTCAGATATACATTATAATGAAATATAAGGAAGAGTTGTCGTCACATGTAATTTTGTTGCTTTGAAATCTTTGATATAAATACAACACTTAAAGATAGTGTGAATAAAATTAGGGATTAAAAAAAAATCCTTTGCATTTTTAAATAATTGTTTTAGTATGGGAGACTTTAAAGTATATTTTAAGTAAGTTTTAATATATTTTCTTAACTGATGCTTTGCATTGATGACTCTTGTTACATTAATTGTATTGATATAATTGGTATTTATGGGGTGATCTAAATTTGCAAGATAAATTGATAATATATTTGTCTATAGAATTTATATTGTTGCCTGTCTCAGTCTTGTGACTCTTGATGACTTAAAATACCATATAAATATAAAAGAAATACGATTTACAACAAAGCTGAGGTCCTTAAAAATTGTAATAAAACCAAATCACACATATTGAGCTCTACTGACATCTTGCCCCAGAGCCTGAGGGAAAATCAAGAATTTGAAGGCTTTCTGGAAGATTAACAGAGTCAGGGCTGTCTGGTTTAAATGGAAGCTATTTCGTAAGACAGGTACCATGATAGAAAATTTCATGCTTCCTGAATCCCATTAGATGGAATTCTTTCAGAGAAGGAACCCGAAACATGTCCACGCTGTTGGAACATGTGAGAAAAATAGACCTAATCAGAGATAGGTGACCCAACAAGTAATCTGGTCCTGTGCCTATATAGGACTTTATTTGATAAATGCCTCAAAATCACCTCACAGTAGTACTTTATGGGCCACCTGGTCCTCTGTACCTAGGAGAGATAGTGACACTGCCAGCTATCTACAAATGCAGTAAGTGGAAAAATAATCACATTTTCTTGCTTTTAATCATCACAAGGTAGTACTTAACAAAGGATTGCTAACAAAGAAATGTTGATAAATAATTTATTTTAATATAGTGCTCATTCATGCAATCCCATCCCATTTAGAAACTCTATCACTTCTGTTCTGGTCATTTTAACTTCAAAGGAAGACTTTGAATTTTTTTAATGGGATGCTCTTCTTACCTTGGGAAAATGATTTTTGTTTGTTTGTGTTTGCATGCACAGACACATATATAGTCAAATGCACGTAAATGTGCACATGAGTGTCTGATCTTTGGATTAAAAAACTCTTTTCACTCTTTAAATCAGTTCTTTTAATTGATTTATTTTCTTCTTACAGCAGTCTGGAGATGCAGCTGCAAATTAGAATCAATTTTAAGTAATTTCATGGTTTCAAAATCTGAAGCAAAATCCAGAAAAATACTCAAGCTGAAAACTCCCATCAAACTGCAGTTAATTAGTCAATAACACAAACAGTTAAATTGCACAGTAGTCTTGATCTTGGGTTAGAAAAGCTGTTCTGGATAGGTAGATTTATTGAAGTTGAAGAGAAAAGAAAAATAATTTGCACTAAAGAACAGACAAATGGTTACTACAGAACTAGATAATGAAAGCCAAAGATGATAGTACTAAAATAAAAATTAATTCTCCCCAGTGAATCTAACTGAATACACAAATAAAATAAAAACAAAATAAGCTCAGGAGGGAAGTGTTGTAGCAGCAACCATTGCAATCTTGCCGTTATAAATATCCATATGTTTCAGCTGATTAAGAAGCACTTCTCAAACGAAGCTTTCAGAGCTATTTATACCATGTGTCATCTGTCTCCTGAAAATATCAATATAGCAGCCTCTAATTTCAATTAAATTGTGTCTTTTGCAGAACACTATTTTTTGAAGTGAATTATTTATGACAACACAATTTAGGAATAGTATTTTGGTTTTAAAATATTTTCTTCCTAGGGTTCACTCATTTAAATGGCAGGCATTATTGTTTTGTGGCTAGACGGGTTTTAAAGAAAACTGCATAAAGCTAGACTATATTGCTGCCTGATAATGAGATTATGTTAACGGAAGGGTTTATTCTAATGAAAATCTTCTATGGGATAGGGATACTGATTTTCATTGAACTGCTCCTACCAGTCATCTCTTTTACAATTGCTCATACTGTTCTGTACTTCAAAAATGGCAACAGTAGGAAACAAAAGGAAAAGTTATATGCCCATAAGTTTAATAAATCTGAAGTGCAAATTTCTGTATGACCACAAGATAGCAACAAATAGTTGGTTTCTTTGGTTCTTTTGCTAACAACTTGTCTCCTTCTCCTTCTCCCCCTCCTTCTCCTCATTCACCTTCAGGTGTCAAGGGAGATACAGAGTTCTGGCTCTTGCTCTTCTGGTAGCTTCAACCATTGTTAATTGGTGTTGTTGTATGTGTTTTTGATGTTTCCTCTCCATTTTCTGGGTCTGCCTTGTGTTCTTGACTGATTGTATGCATTCGATTTGCTAAATAAATCTGCTCATTAATGTGTTACCTGGCTTTGTTTGAAGTTCATTTAATAGCTTCATTTTCTTTGTAAAAGGGAAAAATAATTCTAAAATGCAGTACAACATGATAAATGAAATAAAGTGGGGATGAGAGAAGGGTCGAGTTCTGACAAATATCTTGATGATCTCACCAAGCTTTGATATTGTATTGAACAGAGGAGGGAGAGGTATAACTACGGTTCAACTACTATGCAAAGAACCATTTGGCCCAGATTAGCAATTAATTTGAATTGGATTTTATACTTGACTTCAACTTTTACAGATGGAGTCAGCTGCAGATGCTTTCAGCTTTCTAGTAAAAATGAAAGCTCTTCATAGTCTGGGAAAGTTTGCGCATATACTGTATAGGATTTGAATACAAATGCTCTAATTCCCAGCTGCATCTACTTTTCCTGGCTTCTTCTGGTTGTTTACCCACTTTTCCTAAATAAAAGATTTCTCTCCCTGGGGGAACAGAGTGGGGGAGTGGAGGATAAAGTGCATATTAATTGACTCTAGAATTCAAATTGGTTACGTAAAAAATGATCAAAATTTAATCAAGATATTTCAGTGATTCATAAAGAAAACGTGAGCAGATTGAATTATGTTGGACTGAGTAAGCAGATATTCTTCTATGCATAGAAAGAACATATTCAATAATACTGGAAACTTACTACGAATGATGAACAATGTTAAGGAAGAAAAGAAGACATTAGGTATTTAAATCAAATCCAGAATTAATAAAGGTACTTTTTCCACATGTCTGCTCCACA
The DNA here is from genome assembly GCA_012654045.1 of Ptyas mucosa. NCBI lineage: Eukaryota > Metazoa > Chordata > Lepidosauria > Squamata > Colubridae > Ptyas > Ptyas mucosa. The sequence goes on from WNWU01000004.1 coordinate 20,740,599, forward strand.
GATAAAATAAGTGTGGAGGCAATAGTATAGATACCAGAGAGAATATTGACAAAAGAGGTATTCTTTCTCCTCATCTCTGTACCTTTAGCTAGTTGAAAAAACTAGTGAACAAAAGAGACGTGAATGAGGAGGCCAGGACATTGAATTTTCCTAAGAAAAACAAAGCTGAAAAATTCATATTTGGCAGTTGTTATTCAACTGCTACATAATTAGATCTGCAAAAGATATCTATTGAAGAGACTTTCAGAGGTTGCAAAGGGTACACAGTATATTACACTTTTGAACCCATTGTACTCTGTTGGTGTCATGTGCTTATTAAAGCCAGGAATAAAGCAGAAAAATGTTATTGTGAGATTGTGATCCCTACCAAATTTGAAGCTGAAATACCCTTAGATATTAAATGATATTTTTAAAATGAAATTGTAAAGGGCTATAGATATTTGTTATAATTGAGATATGTAGAACTTCTCAACATTTCATATGGACTATCATAATATTAACCTTATCAGACTTCAGGTTTCAGAGTCATTAAACTGTTTCTTTAGAAGAATACCATACTGTAGCATTTTTAAAATGAGAAACCAGTGTTGTTAGTTACCGTATTTTTCGGAGTATAAGATGCACCTTAGTTTTTGGGAAGGAAAATAAGAATACCCCCAATCAGCTGTTCCCAGAGATGAATTTTAGCAACAGGTTCCTTGGTTGTGAGCTCTGTGCCTTGCTTTTTTTTTTTGCTTTTTTTACTGCCTCTGAAATTTCTGAAACAAAGCTTCAGAAAAAAAGCCTCTGAAGCTCTGTTTGGGGGCTTCTTTTCTGAAGCTTCTTTCTGATGCTTTTGTCATCCTTTGAAACCTCTGTTTGAGAAGCTGGGTGGGACTACATTCGGAGTATAAGATGCACCCAGATTTTCACCCTCTTTTTTTGGGGAAAAAGGTACGTCTTAAACTCTGAAAAATACAGTATATCATATGGCGATAAGAGAGACTAAATTATAGGTAGTCCTTGTCTTATGACCATAATGGAATCCACCCATTAAAGTCATACATTGTGACAGGTGTAAAATGGGTCAATCACATGGCTGAACTGACTTTACAACCATTTTTGGAGGTGAATGAGTGGTGGTTGTTAAAGGAACCAGTGACTCACAATGGGTATGGTTTTGCTAAAAAGAGGAAATATCATATTTTTCGGAGTATAAGACGCACCTTTTTTCCCCCAAAAAGAGGGTGAAAATTTGGGTGCATCTTATACACTGAATGTAGCCCCGCCCACCCATCGGCCCTCACCCTTTGGAGGTTGTCGGCCTCCGCGCATCGCATTTTCCAGCAGTTCCAGTCGGCGAGGATCCTCACTTCCACTCGGATTTTGATAATGAGCAGCACAGATCTTTTTATCCGTTTAAAACAAACCCTATCACTCTATGTGCATTTAACTGGAGTGGGTGGGGTAGGGTGGGGTGGAGGATGATTTTTATGGGTGCCGAAGAGGGACTTGGCACCGAAGGCTCCACTCTCGCGATGCCCCCATCTTCCTACCTATAGCTGTAGGCATTGAAAACCTGGCTTTCTCGCAGCAAGGCCTGATAAGAGACGCAGCACTTCAGTCCTTCTGGATGCTGCCATCTCGTAATCATTGTGCCAGTCTTCCTGGCAAGCCCCCTGCGCCTTTGCTGCCTCGGTCGGAGCCTGATTCCAGAAACAGCCCAGGGAAGCACGGAGGTTGGCGAAGAGGGTGCTGCGCAGAGGACATAAGGTAAGCGGGTGCTGTGCAGGGGGCACCCAAAAACACTTTTGCCGCGATCTCTGCCGCCTGGAATCGCCCAAAAACATGATGCTCTTTTTTTGCCTCTGCACGCCCCATTTTTGGAATCAGGGAGGAAAAAGAGCATCGCATTTTCGGGCGCTGCACAGGAGGTGTAAGGCAAGGTGCTGCCACCCGAAAACACTGTTGCTGTGATCTCCGCTCCCTGGAGATCTCCGTTGCCTCCCTTATTCCAAAAATGGGGCGTGTGGAGGCAAAAAAAGAACATCACGTTTTTCAGGCAGTTCCAGGCACTGGATGGCAACAATGTTTTTGGCTGGCAGCGCCTTGCCTTACACCTCCTGCGCAGTGCCCAAAAATAAACTGGTAGTAAAAAAAAATTGAACCGGTATTTCCGATGATCAGCTGTGCCGTGCGATTTATATCTAAATTAAATCTAAATTGCGCGGCACAGCTATTCCCCCCCTCACTGTTCCACTTACCTTAAAACGGCTCCTTTTTCTGTGCACAGTGCGCATTTGGCACGCACTGTGCATGCATGCAGTGTGCATTTGGCGTGCACTGCGCACACACAGGCACGAAACCGGTGGCAACCCGTGGAGGATTTCACCACTGATTTGGTTATATATGTAGCAACACTGAGCATTCTTATGCTCATAATGTGTGGCCAATCTTGGAAATCATCCTTTATTCAAGGCAAATGCATGTTTGTTTAAAAGTTTCTGAAAAATATTAATACTGGTTTCACTAATGATTTTTAGGAATTCTTACACACAAAGAAGAATGAAAACGTGTGTGACTTTAGTCTACCTGAGTTGCTCTGTTGTTATGTGGATTTTCAAAGAAATTATCTTTGATTTACTATGTCTGATATGTTTCATTATAGGTTAATATTTTTAATTACAATAGAATTGGGGGAATAATCTTTTGTATTGGCAGCTTTACCAAATAAGAACCTCAAGGGCAAACCAGTCAAAGGATGCTGAAATTGAAAATGATTCCATTTTTAGATTTAAAAATTGTTTCCATCTCACTTGTTGAACTGCATAGAACTATTACATTCCCTTTTTACGACCCTGTAATTCTTTAATTTGAGGTAGAGTCGGGGTGACTGGATCGAGCTGAGCATTTACTGGCTGGATGCCCTTCCTGATGCCATGTGGACTTCGCAGCAGATATTTTTTTCTTCTCACCCTAGGAGAGAAATATCTGCTGCTACTTAGGATTGAACTCTCAACCTTCCAAGTGGGAGGCGAGTGTTGGCACCACTAGGCCCCTTAGAATACCATATATCCATCTTAAAAGTTCCAGGGCAATTGCAAATTTGAAGCATTGACTGATTTTGAAGGGCTGACTGGAGGGTATCAACTGGGCAATTGATGTGAGCAGATTACTTAGGCTCTATTGACAAGGAATACGATTGACATGTAACAGGGAGGAAAATAATTTTTATGATCATTGGGAGGAAGAAGTTTCTTAGAATAGTGCAGATTAGACCATAACATAGTAACATACTAGCAGACATATAGACTTAAATGAAGAAGATAATATTCTTTCTGTTAACAACTAAAGTGCTAAAAATAGATTGTACACCTGTCTTGTACAATCTATAGTGTGCCTTGATATTTACCCCTAATTTGTGTGCCAGATTTAGGAGAGGGCACTTATTAAGCATAATTAATATATTTAATCAAATTTCCCCTCTACTGAATAAAATTACTGCACCAGTAAATTCTAGGTTAAATATAGTAGCCACAATTTGACAGTGTATTTTATTAGCTTGCAAAATTTTTTATTTCTTTCATGTATACTATTGTAGTAGACAAGTGTAAAGTTATGAATAAACTTAGATAGCATTTATATATGGGTTTCAGGCTTCCTATAGCATGCTTCATTAGCCTCCCTGACATGCTAATTTTCCTGCTGATTCCTATTCATACATACAGTATATTTAAGAAATGTAAGAAATAAATTAATTCTATTTTTCTTAGTCATACCACATGCTGCAGTAGCATAAATAATAGTTTCTGGAGGTTTGCCTTTCCTTTTCTAAATATGCTGAGACTTCTGAATATTATTGTGCTATGGAAAAAAATATTGGAGATATAAAATCTTTTCAGCATTTTTAATTTGCTGTTGCTGCTATCTGTAGAGACTTAGTAGCCAATATCAGCAAGAATTTCAAGATAAAAACTCTCTCATCTGCAAAATCTGAAAACCTCCTAGCAATTGTAGCTTCAACAGATGCTTAAAATATTATTCCGGATTCTGAATAAGAAATAAATACATTTTGATTTAGTTCTCAAACTGAATTTAAGGGGTTATCATATTATTGCAGGATACCTTCGAGACCGACTTCTGCCACCAATAGCCTCCCACCGGCCAGTTCGCTCTCACAGAGAGGGTCTCCTCAGGGTGCCATCGGCCAAGCTATGCCGGCTGGCGACGCCCAGGGGGAGGGCCTTTTCTGTGGGAGCCCCAGCCCTATGGAATGAACTGCCCCTGGAAATGCGTAAGATCTCTGACCTCTGGGTATTTCGCTGTGCCCTTAGACCCTGTTGTTCCGCCAGGCTGGGTTATCAAAGTAATAATTTTAAATCAGGTGTTTAATTTTTGGAGTCTTAAATTGAGCCGAATTATTTAATAATTTTAATTATTTTAATTGATGTTTGTCTTGTGTTTTTAATAGGCTGTACACCGCCCTGAGTCCTTCGGGAGAAGGGTGGTATAGAAATAAAATTATTATTATTATTATTATTATTATTATTATTATTATTATTATTATTATTATTAT
>WNWU01000004.1:20745163-20834469 GCA_012654045.1 Ptyas mucosa
ATTATTATTATTATTATTATTATTATTATTATTATTATTATTATTATCATCATCATCATCATCAAAATATTCAATGGAATATGGTTTTAAAAGGCCCTTGTTCGGTTATTATTGCATTGTATTCAAAGGTTCCTGTTCAGTTTCTCCTCTTTTGATTAGGTTGAGATTATTTGAAATAGTTGAAAACCACTGCCAGTAAGCATAGGAACTACATTATAGAGCAGTGCTCCTCAAACTCATAACTTTAAGATGGATGGACTTCAAATTCCAAAATTCCCGAGCCATAATGGGGAAATTGGCATTGATATATCTTAAAGTTGCTGAGGTTGAGAAACATTGCTGTAAGCAGTACTTTATTATAGCCAAAGGACAAGGAAACCAAATATAAAACCTAGAAAGTAAATTAATATAAATATACATATCAAATGATGTGTATGCAAAGATATACAGTAAGTTGTTCCAGCAGTTCGGCAGTTCGATTCTCACCAGTTCAAGGTTGACTCAGCCTTCCATCCTTCCGAGGTCAGTAAAATGAGGACCCAGATTGTTGGGGGCAATATGTTGACTCTGTAAACCGCTTAGCACTGTGAAGCGCTATATAAGTCTAAGTGCTATTGCTATAGTGCTATATAAAGTAAGTTGTATAACAAGAAATAAGGATGAAATGCATAATATAAAAGTACAGTCAAATATAATTTGAATGGTTCGATCCAACATGGTTCTGAAAGTCTCTTTTTTTGAAAACTAACAACTGTCTCTACTTAGGCTATGTTACAGGCTGCAACATAGCTAAACAACATATTCAATACTGGGGAGATGGTTTTTCCCTCTTATGCACACACACAAAAAATCACTTTAAATTATTTTTTCTTTCTGAAGCAGTTTTCCTTTCAAATGCAGTATTTTGTTGTTTCTTAAATTATTCTATAGAGAACCAAGTCTGTTAGTCTGTCCTCTTCTTTCTAGCATAGGAAAGGAGAATATGTTTCTTCCAAAAATAATTTCCACCCAATAAGCTCTTCAGCTGACCAAACAAGCAAGGACAAAAAGCTGTTTTGAATCTTCTTTGTACAGGTAGTCCCCAGTTTAAGAGCAAGTTTTGTTCCCTGTAACACAAGAGGGAGATTGAAAATGTATTTCTATGTAAGCTGGAACAGTATTATTGTATAATATTATATAAACAGTATAATATTGCGTAATGAACTTGAAGTATTGTGTAATTAATTAGAATTTTGCTACAATAGGGTACTAAATTATGTGTTATCGTTAAACCAGGGCATTTTTAACCCAGGGATTTACTGTATACCAGTATTTTCAGTCTTGCTCTAGTGCCAGTCCCACTATTAACTGGCTGCCTTCTCATATTCTCAATGTTGTGGGTAGAAGTTGAAACTTCTTGTGTTCTCTGATAGAGTTCCTCTGAAAAACACTTCTGGGCAGAGAGCACAGTATTATGAGAGGAGCAGCTTTATATACGCAGAGGGAGAGAAGCCAACTGAGTAATGCAAGAGGGAGATTGAAAATGCATGCAATAGAGCTATCATTCCACAATCAGATTTATACCATTCCCAGAAAGGAAAGAGACATTCTTGGAGAACCCATTCAACACAGCGTCTTTTCCTGGCAATCTAGGTTGATCTTAATTATTCTTGCTAGCTAAGATTAGTCATGATGGCAAATGGGGTTCCTTGGACTTCAAAGTATAAATTATACCATGATAATCTGAGGAAAATGTTAAAGTTAACCGAAGAGAAGAAGACTCCTCAGGTATTAGATATTAAAATGATTTTGATAGACTTTTCAAAGATTAAATAACAATGAAATTTTTTCCTCCATAGTAAACTTTTAAAACTTGAATAGATTTGTTTTTTGAACACTGTTAATCTTTTCACTTTTCTTATACAGCTGCTAAAAAGAATAATCATACCATCTAGTGGTGAAATATTATATTTACATGTAAATGTAACAAAAAAATCCCTAAAACTGAATTCCATATTTTGTATTATGGCTGTACCTGCTATGAAAATGACTTGTAAAAAGTGTGTCGGACTTTATGCAAAAATAAAGGCCTCTATTTACTAAAGCAAGCATAAACCTGAAAAATGATTCAGTTGCTTTGAGAAATAAACTCATTAAAATTAGTGCCACTGAAAGCCTTAATGATTTGTTTATATCTTGCTGTGCAGTTTTAAGTTGTAAATCAGTTCAAAAATTATACAGTTGAAAAATATATACTTATAATAAAATGAATATTTACAGGAGTTACATTTAGAGTAATGCAGTCATATATATATGCTTTGAAAAAAAATCTAACATTTTTACAATGCTGTATTTAGACATAGTTATCTTTTATTTATTATTTCAGTCACTGTAAATAGCTAGTCACTCACCAAGCAACTCTAATAATCTGCTCTAAATCATTTTATTGATTTTTTTTCTCTCCCACAGAAAGAACTTAGTCTCCCTAGAAGAGGAAGCTTGTAAGTATAACTTCTTAAAATTATTGATTTAAGACATATTTTTCAAAATGTTTAATTTGTATTGTGGTTTTGTATTATTTTTCAGGATTAAGCAAGTTAATACAATTAATATTGCTGCATGCTACCATTTCTCATTCTCTACCACTGTTTATGATGATGTGGAGTTGAATATGGATAAATTGGAAAAGGAAACAATGCAGACTTCTAAAATTATATGATTCTCAATTAAAATATTTTACATTTTATATGCACTAAAGAATATAAAATGTACAAAACTTTTGTACAGATTCATGATTTAAGGATTATCTGTCATTGTGGTTGCTTAGCAATGAAATAAAATTCTGTTTCTAATTGGGTTATATGAAAGTCCTAGAATTAAGCCTTAATCCTGGAATAAGAATGGCAATTGAGAATCATGATCTGAATACTGATTTTATCTTTTGTATTGGAATTTAATGGATTTTTAAGAGAAAAGGATATTGGTTAAGAGCAATATTGATGCTATAAGTATGTCAAGGCAGTTGAGCCATAGAGTTGAGAAACTGAGGCTTTGATTGCAATCTCTTTATTCCTGTACATTTTTTTTCTAGGCCATTCTATTCACATGGTACTATTTTGTCTAACTCCTGCATGTCCTTATCTACTGAGTCTTTCCTAGCCATTCTGTAGGATTTTGTACTTTATTAGCAATTTTAATAGTGTCACCTTTAACAGCTTTAATAGTATTAGCTTATTTTCTTTTTTAGGACACTTCAGTATACTTAGAGATGTGGGCTGGGGTGAAATCCAGCAGGTTCTGGCAGGTTCTGGGGAACCATAGCGGAAACATTGAGCAGTTCGGAGAATCGGTAGTGGAAATTTTGAGTAGTTTGGAAAACGGGCAAAGACCACCTCTGCTGACCCCAGAGTGTGGTGGGAATGGAGATTTTGCAATATCCTTCCCCCAGGAGTGGGGAGGGAATGGGGATTTTGCAGTATATTTCCCTTGGAGTGGGGTAGGAATGGAGATTTTCAGTATCCTTCCCCTGCCATGCCCACCAAGCCACGCCACGCCACGCCCAACAAGCCACGCCCACAGAACCGGTAGTAAAAAAAATTGGATTTCACCACTGGCTGGGATGGTAATGGATATATTATATGATTTGGGTACAAAGATTGGAACATGATATGAAACTAGAGGTCTGACATACTGTAAATTCTGGTAAGAAATTTGCTAGCTGAAGAGTTAGACAAATATACAGTATGTCAAGTTACCTCTTGCATTGATATGTATTATTCCCCCCCCCCCCCAGAATTACATAATGCAAACTGGTTGCTAGGTGTATTTTAAGTAAACAGAAGGTGGTTCAAAAGTGAGTATACATGGGTAATTGTAGTGACTGTCAGTTTTTTCCTGATGGATACTGGTTTAGTCTGAAAATTCCAAGCTGACAAGAGAAAAGACATCAGATTTGTATAGAGCAAAATGGCAGAAATATTCATTGTGCTAGTTAAACGCAAACAGTTGCAACTTAGAGGAGAACGAAATAGGCATAGAACCTCATAGTCATATTTCCATCTATTTTCCTATCTGGAAGTTTTGCCTAAATGTTTCAGTAATTGAAGTTTAAACTCGTGAGACATCAGCATGCTCAGGGATATAATTTTAAATACTCATTTATGTTCAAATGTGAAAGTGCTTCATCACTTTTTTTTTTCAAAAGTCTCATTGGGATTGTGATAAAATATATATATTTAACAGGGAAAAAAATTCAGAAACTATTCTTAGTTCATGCTGCATATTAATTATGGTTACTTAACATTCTTTTTTTAATATTAGTGCTTTCAAAATGGTAAGTGGGTTGTAAATGGAAAAATAGCTTTCTAGGTGAATAAATGAAAGAAATATAAGAAGCCATGTTTCCTGCAAGTCATATGACTTTTCCTAAATTGTACAGCCAAAAAATTGTTCATTTGGATACAGTTTGCTGCTATTATATCTTCCTGCATGAGGTTTTTTATTAGCTTATTTTGCGGTTCTGTGATGTTTCCATCTTCTGTTTTATTCCTTGTCTTCAGTTCTTTTTCTCTTAGCAAAAGCGATGATTTTCAAATTTAATTGAACCTTTCAGATTAGCTGCTTTGCTCTTAATCTCTTTTATTTTCTCTGTGACAGATTGTTTCCTTGGTACGAAGCCTTGGTTTTACTTACTGAGAAATGGGTGCATTATTGATAGGCCTCTAAATCACCTTCTTCCTAATAGTTGTATGACTTGACCTTATTAAATAAGCACTCAGAGGCCTGGCTGTTCTCTGACCCTTGGGGTAAAGTGGATGATGGACTCCCTGTGTGGTGTTTTGATTACATTGACATTGTTTCTCTCAACTTTGTTTTCTAGGTTATATACTTTGGGGCTTTTATTGTTTTATGTTGAAAGTCACCCAGAATTATGATAGATTGGGGGTAGCCTGTTAAACAAACAAACAAATGCTGATTTTCATTCTTTCTCAACCTTTCTAAATGTTGTTGTTTCAACAGTTCGAACACCTCCAATTTTCGGCATCTATAGGCAAGTGGTCTCCAAGGTACCCTGTCAAGCACAACTTCTTTCAGTTGTTGGATGTTCATCTTTATATCAGTTTTTATTGTTATCAGACCAGCTCCTTGCTTGCCCCTTCTTCTTGTTCCACTAACCATTCCTAGCATCACTGATTTCTCCAATTTGCACGCATGATATGATCAAAGTAAATCAGACATAGTTTTGTGATAATTGGCTTCTAAGAATGTTTCTGGTTTTATACAAATCAGCACCTCTCTTTTGATTGCTCTGGCTGTCCATGGTATACACCAGTGGTTCCCAAAGTGTGCGCCGCGGCTCCCTGGGGAGCCGCGCTATCCTCATAAGGGCGCCGCGAAATATTCCGCCCGCTGGGTCTAACGCTGATGCGCCATTTCTGAAACGTCTAGTGCGCATGCGCAGTTGCAAGTCGGATTGCTAGGGGAGCCGCGAACCGAAAAGGATTGGGAACCTCTGGTATACACAGTAATTTATACCACATCAGCACCCCAGTACAAATGTGTCAATTTTTGATCGGTCATTCTTAGTGTCCAACTCTCACCCCCATAATAATTACAGGGAAGACTTGCTCTAACTAGCCTCTGCTTTTTATATTTATACCGTATCAATAGCTCTGCTTTTTCAGATCTTATTCATGTTAATCATTGCAGTGTGGCCTACAGTTATCCTGCATTTGATTTAAGGAGTAGAACTGCCATAATGAACAATTTTTGATCCAAGGAAGATAAATTATCAAAAATAATTCAATTTCCTTCTTGTGGATTTTAAACATGTCATGTCTATTTCAGCTGTTGTCCTTATGTTTGCTTTCCTGATGCTAAGACACAATCCTGCTTTTTCACTTTTGTCCTTGATTTTCCAGATCATTTTTCCAGCTCTTCCTTATTTTCAATCAATAGTGTTGTATCATTTGCGTACATCAAATTATTTATGGTTCTTCCCCCAATCTTCACTCCAACATCAGGCAGTTCCAAATCTAATTTCCACACGATCACTTCAGCATACTGATTGAACAGAAACCGTGCCAAAATATAACCCTGTCTAACTGCCTTACTGAGCCTGAACCAATCTGTGTTGCCATAGAGCAGTTATGGCTAACCTTTTTGCCATCGTGTGCCAAAAGTGGGCAGGTACGGGGGGGGGGGGTCATGCGCATGTATGCCCACACCCATAATTCTACGCACCCCGCTGTCCCGCGCATGTGTGTGTGACCCCCCCGCGCTCCCACTGCTTTTGGCACGCGATGGCACGCTGGGCCCAGTAGACCCATTTTTCACTCTCCCCAGGCTCTACAGCCTTTCTATGAGACTGGGGAGGGCAAAAATGGCCTTCCCCAGCCCCCCGGAGTCTCTCCGGAGGCCAGAAATGGCCCGTTTCCCGACTTCCGGTGGGTCCGGAAGGCCGAAAAATCAGCTGGCTGGCATGTGCATGCTGAGCTAGGGCAATGCTTGCGTTCCCACAGATACGGCTTCGTGTGCCAACTGTGACACACGTGCCATAGGTTCACCATCACGGCCATAGAGTATTCTCACTGTTGAATCCTGAGCAGTGATTTGATAAAGTCTGATCAGGTGAGTTGGGACACAAGATCACCCAAAGACGCCCATAGCATATTGTGTTCTACATAGTTGAAAGCTTTTCTGTAATCGATAAAACACATATATAGATCCTTTTGATATTCACATGTCCCAATTGTATATGATTTTGTTTCATTGGGGTGGTGGTCGTGATTCTGTTGACCTAGAAAAATTTGAACCATGGGAAAGATTAAGTCCATGGGATACAAAACTGTTTAAATATATGCAAACTAACATTAACGAACAAGTACCGTATTTTTCGGACTATAAGATGCACCGGTGTATAAGACATACCAAGATTTCAAAGAGGTAAACAAGAAAAAAAGTTTTTCCCCTCCCCAGCCCCCAGGAGCACTCTGCAGGCCTCCCAAAGCCTCTGCATGCCCCATTTTTGCGGAAAACAGGCTTGTTTTTCACCCATTTTTCTGCAAAAACAGGGGCTTTTTTGCCCTCCCCAGCCCCCAGGAGCACTCTACAGGCCTTTCAAAGCCTCTGCACCACCCCCACCCCCCATTTTTTTGCAAAAATGGACATGAGGGGTGGGGCTTCGGGAGGCCAAAAATGGCTGTATTTGGTGCATAAGATGCACCAACATTTCCACCCTCTTTTTGCGGGGGGGAATGCATCTTATACTCCGAAAAGTACGGTAGTCATCCTTAAAAAAAATGAATAGAATTGATACATCACAGATAGCTAGTCAATTTCCTATCCAGTTCAGCCTTTAAAAAAATTGTGTCCTATCTGTAGGACAATTCTTTACCATACGTCTAGGGGAAACAGTTTTTATTCATTTTACAGAACTTGTATGAACTAGATTTACTGTCATATAGTCATGAAAAAGTATTTTTTTCAATTCAGTTTTGGTATGATTAGGGTAGGTATTTCCTAAGTACTGATAAGTCTTTTTTTTTGCACCTAAGATGAGATGAGACTTTCAGGAGGGAACAAGAAGGAACAAAAAGATTACAATTAAAGAACATTTAAATTTGACTTACTAATATAGAATGAAGCAAAATATTTTAATATTGGACGTATTGAAAGGTTTTTTTGAACAAAAGTTATGCTTTTGTACATAATAATTACAGTGAGATTATTGTATGCACAAAGATGGAAAGATTTGTAACTACCCACCAAGGATGAATGATTAGTGATGATAATAGAACTTGCAGAGATAGCTAAATGTACTTCTTTGATTAGAGAAAAGATAATGTATTGTCTGTGGTTTTGGCTGATTGGAAAAGCCGTATAGATTTTTTGCATGAAACTGAAAAAATGCACTTACTATTTGTGATTTTTCAAACTATAAACATTTTCCAAGAAAAACATTAAAAGTGCACCTTTTTAAAAAAAAAAAGTGAAGTGCAATACAGCAAAAAGTATAAAAATAATTTAGCAGTAGTTACAATTCTAATGCAATTCTACTGTTATTCAATGCAACTATTATTTAAATATATATGCATTTCTAAAACATTTATATAACTATCATTTTAAACCTATTGTATTTTATACAAATGAGTCCCATATTTTATTATATTTGTCCATACAAAGTTACATTCATAGGCAACCTACTCATATGAAGATCTACGAGGCAGTACATAATTTAGTTAAACACATTGGTTTTATTTGCAATTACATTATTTTGTTTATTTCTAAATGTCACACTGCTATCAGTATTGATGCAAAAGATGGATGCAGGTTACTGTATTAACTAGTCCAAATCAGAACTGATGCCCATAGGTGAAAATCTGGTAACCTATTTAAGGAATATAAAATGCGAATTGATCCTGAATCCATAAAGTATCTAGGTATGTCTATATTGTAAGATATAATTCAGTTAGTAACATATAATAAAATAAAATAGTGAAGTTTCTAAATTTTTGATAGATGGCACTAAATTTTACCCTTTGGGGTAAGGTGAACATTCTCAAAATGAATGTTATTTCCAGAATAATTTATATTATGAGAGGAAGTCCAGCTATAGATCTGATAAATATTTTTAGAAATAAAAAATTTCTATGGGGTTCTTTATTTGTGGCTTTAATATTTAGGGAAAAAAATGAAACTGAGCTTTTTTTAAAACCAAAACAAAACCAAAACTTATTTAAAGAGTTTTTTTAAAAAAAATTAAATTAAAGAAATTAAAATTATTTAAAAAGAAATGAATAATTGTTAGCTAAGCAATCTGCAAACTGAGAGACATCATGACAGCAAGATTAATTTATTGTCTTCTCATCCTGCTTATGGACTTCTCTGTGACTTGGTTATATTGAAAATGGAGGGACTATCATTTATTTGAAGCTGCAAATGCAGTTGTCTGTGTGGATACTGGAAGATAGATTTAATTATGTGGATGAAGAGAGAATAGCAAAAAAAAGTGTGCATAATTGAAGAGCGTGATTGATATTGTTCTTAGCAGAGTTTTAATGGCAGAAAAAATTAATTGCATTTTAGAACACTTACTATTGAGCAATTCTTACTTTGTTATGATAATAGACACTCTAATTATCAATAAATAATTGAAGGATTTAGTTAGGAAGGAGTTGACTTCCTTGAGTTAGTTATAAAAATAAAAAATATGGGATATAATAAATAAAACAATAAAAAAATGAACTAATTATGGTACATGCTCAGGATATTCTAATTTATCAGTGGCATATAAATATGTGCTATAGTGGTTGATAGATTTATATAAATTTCGCCAGATGGTGGATTTGAGGACACTGATTAGCAATGGAATGTATATAATTACAATTACTTATGACCAGTTGTTTAACAACAGTTCGGCATTTCAACAGTCTTGAAAAGTGTAAAGCACTTCCAGCTGATGTAAAATGCCACAACACTTCCTCCCATGGTCCCATGATCACATTTTCAATTGCTTGGCAACTGACTTACATTTACAATTAATTGCAATATCCCACAGTCACATGACTGCGATTTGTGATTTTTTGTTTTACCAGTTTCCAACAAAAAGTTCCCATTCAGTAGAATAGATTTTGTCTTACAACCATGTGATTTGCTTAACAACCACCATAAAAACAGTTGTAAAATCAGGTCTAGTCATGAGGGAGCTTTGACTTATGACCATCACAATTTACAATTAAAATTCCAACCCCAATTGCAACTGTAAGTCAAGGACTTTATGTTGATTTGAGTCAGCAGCTAGGACTGTTACTTGCCAGTCAGAAAGAATGACTGATAAAGGAGGAAATAGATTCTTCTTCAAAAGGATTCTGTGATCTTCTCCTCAAAAAAATCAATAATATTTGAATCCTTTTTTTTACCCGTTCATTCCTAGATTCATTTTAGGAATCATAACTGTCAGAACACTTTTTCCATCTCCTGGAAGTCTAATAAAATAGTTTAATAATTTAGGTTTGAATTGTATATTAATATAAGAGAATAATCCAGAATAATGAAAAAGGCGTGACATTGTTCCCTGATTAACATCCAAAAAGAGATATCAAAAATTATCTCCAAACACGAAGAGCAGCTGCTCATAGCTTTGTTGGAAATCTGGCTCAGAGCAGTGCCCAAGTACTACTTTTACAGTGTGAGTTTTCATGTTGGTATGCAAGACTTCTGCCAAATGTTTTTGCTCATGTGCCATTTCTCCCTCTTGGTTTCTGTTTTCCTTGGGGCTTGCTGAAGTGAACAAACATTTGTCAGTGATTTGTTGAGCTGCAATGTGATTGGTGGTAGAAGTATACTGTAGGATGGCTGTGTGATAAAAAAGTCCAGTCCTTATTTCAGGCTTCACGGTCCTAGTACTTCATACTGGTTGTCTATGATTTAGCTGTTTCGGGAGGTTATAAATAAGTTTTAGAAAATTTCTTTGAAAGCTTTTGGACAGCATCTGATAGTTATGAACAGAAGTTCGCTGCATAGAATATGTGACTGATATTGGGCCTTTGCTGGAAGCTAAGTATTGGATTTAACTGGCTCTAAGATCTCTGGTTGTTGAACAAAATTTAGTGTGTCACACAGTGAAATGATGAAACGAAGAAGAGAGCGATTTGGAGCTCCATCTCTACGCATTCAGTAAGGCTCGTTTTGGAAAATAGATTTCCATATTAACTAATCTTATTGGAATATTTGTTCCTGAATTAGTGTTTAAAACATGTTCTCATGTTTTTAGTAGGAAAAAAAGTACAGTTTATATACTATTAGTAATACAAGATATTTCCCCTAAAAGAATGCTTTCACCTCTTGAAATAAATATTCATATTTTTTCTTAATCTTTATAATTAATGGAGGTGTAATGTAGAAGTAGTAAAAAATAACCAGTGCTTATCCTAATATTTTATAAAATGAGGCAGTGTATTTGGATTTTTGTGTTCATTTGCATAAACTGAATAAATGTTAACTCTTAGGTTTTATATGTTTTAACTTTTACCATCAATCATATGGCAAATGATTCAAATAAAGTATTTAGTATAGTAAAAGAAATTGATACAGCAGTGTCAAGACTAAATAAACTTTATCTGCATTTTTCCCAATTCAGATTCTTCAGATAAAGTTTGTCTCTCTCTATATACATCACCTTTTAGAAATACGTGAAAATCAACAATTTTGTCTACAATTGGCCAAACATTAAGAAAGGTCCTGTTGCAAATGTCGTTTTTGCCATCTGCGAGAAAATTGTCTGTGGTTTATTAATTATTTATTTGCTTAGAAAAAAGAAAATGGCACCCATTCCTTTGACAGTTCTAGGCAATTTACCTGGTACAATAAAAGTGTAACTCAAATTCTATCATCATGATCGGCAACATTTAAAAAAATATCTCCACATGTAGTTATAGTAAAAATAAGATTTGGTTCATTTCTACTGGCAATTTGTTGCAAACTATGGACCTAGTTATGGAGAAAACTGAATTGGTCATGGGGCCAACAAAAGACATTCCACTGAAGACTTAAATATAGAGAATAAACTCTATGGAGACAGGCACTTTAAAATGTCATTGAATGCAAGTAGATTTATCATTAAATGTGAGGACAATATAGAGGACTCTTTCAGCAGTCTGTAAATTCCAATTCAGTATGGAAACCAATTTTAACAGCTCATGCTTTCATGTGATCACGTTTTAAGAAACATATGGACTAATCGACAAGCAATGGTCTTCATGTATAGCTTCAGTACTTCTTGTGTACAGTGTCTAATAAGATCTCAAACCTTAAGGGATTTTGAAGATAGAGATACATCTGGTTTGGAGTGGATACATTATTGTCAGGAACATGATTTTGTTTTCTGAAAAGACTACAGATGTGAGATGATTTAGAAATTGACTCTTTCTGTTGTGGTACTTTATCAGAATCTCCTCTCCTTTCCTCTCCCACTGCCGAGGAAGTGATGTCCATCAACATATGTTCTCCCCTACATCTGCTCCAGGTCTGCAGCATCTTAAAATTCCACTTAGTGCTGATTGTGCCCTTGCAACCTCTCCTCTAGTATTTTACCTCAATCCACAACCTCAAAGCAACCCTGGTAGTCCCTGCCACAGCAGTCCACTTCAGTGGAGGTAAGGAGGAACTTACACTGGGAGCGTTTGTGGTTTGGGCAACCTTTTATGTGGAATATTTAAAATTTACATATTTTAGGACATTTTTTAACAGTCAAGATACTATCACATAGCTAATGATAAGGTAATGTCCAATTCATTTATCCAGTTGCCCCTCTTATTTTATCCATTCAGGTTTGCCTGTGGTATTTTAAAGTTTTTAATACTTTGTAATAAAATAGATTTTGTGTGTGTGTTTTCATGCTTAGTTAAACAGTTATAGATATGAAACCACATAGTCTGCTGCATCTAAATTGGATGACTTTTGCATCAGCTCCCCTAAAGCTGTGAAAGAAAAGAATCTCTATTTTTCATATCCACACCCCCCGTGTGTGTGTGTGAGAGAGAGAGAGAGAGAGAAAGAGAGAGAGAGAAAAGGAGAATTGTTGTGTCTTCGGCTCCCGAGCCTGGACCTTCGGAGGAAGAACCCTCCGAAAGTGAAGAGGAGGAGGAGGCAAGGCCCCCGTCTCCTGGCCCGTCTGGTTTGGCACCACCCCAGGCCCTAGCTGAAAGCCCTGAGGAGGAAAGCTCCTCTGAGTCAGACGTTAATGAGGAGAGGGAGTGGATTAATCCCAGGTGGCGACGATCAGAGAGACGGGCTCAGCAAAGGAGTGGGTGGGGCCAAGCACGAGGTGATGAGTCACAAAGCCAACGCCCCACAAGGTATAAAAGGAGCTGACCTTACCTTGTTGGCTTTTGTGACGAACAAATTATTAACTTGGCTGCTTGTTTCCTGAAGTACTGCATCAGATAAGTGTTTGCTAACCTTAAGACTGTTTTTGGACATGCTGGAGAGCCTTATCAGGGACTGGCCGTGGCAACTCAAAATAACAGCTGTCTTTATCTCTCCCGGGCTCGCTGCCAGCTTGTTGTTTATGAATGGTGAATAAACGACTTTTGTACACTTCTGTTTGTGTGCGTGCTTGTCTGGGCTCCTGAAGCAGGGAGGGGACAGAACATGAATGTAGGAGCTTTTTAAATTGATCTGTCTTAATTTTCTCTATACAAACTTATAATTCACAATAAAAAGAAGAGGCTGTTGATTCCTTCAAACGTTCTTAAGAGGATTCACATTGTCGAAGAAAGACTGCTATTAAAATGTGGAAAAAGCCATTAGTGCTGAGGAATGTAATTTGGAGAATTAAGTTAGGTGCGACCCAGAAGAATTGTTGAGACTTGGATAATATGAATAAAGTGAATGCCATATGACATGATGTGGAAAAAGAGGAAGAGAAAAATAGTATTAACAACTTATCTTTTTTAGGCTGAGACATTTTACTTGAAGTGTTTTCTTTTAATTTTAATCATGAAATTACTGGAATAGTCCTTATTGCAGTCTCTTTCCATTTTTTATTGGGCTTGATGTCCAGAAAATTATGGCTAAAATCAGTGGTGGGATTCAAATAATTTAACAACTGGTTCTCTGCCCTAATGATTTCTTCCAACAACCAGTTCACCAAACTGCTCAGAAAGTTAACAACTGGTTCTCCCGAAGTGATGCGAACTGGCTGAATCCCATCACTGATTAAAATGTTTTAAAATGAAATGTAATTTGGTCTTAGAGCCGTGATGGCGAACTTATGGCACATGTGGTGCAGGTGGCACGCATAGCTATATCAGTGGGCATGCCAGCTCAGCTCTGGTGCGTATGTGCGTGCCGGCCAGCTGATTTTCAGGCCTTCTGGGCCCACCAGAAGTAGGGAAACAGGCTGTTTCCTGCCTCTGGAGGACCTGGGGTGGGTGGGGAAGGCCCATTTTTCTTTCTCACTTGGCTCCAGATCGTCTGTATGCATCTGGGGAGGGTGAAAACAGCCTTCCCCACCCTCTCGGAGGCCCCCCGGAGGCCTGAAATGGCCCATTTCCCAACTCCCGGTTGGACAGGAAGTGATGTTTTTTGCTGTCGCCAGCCTCCAGAGACTCCTAGAGACTCCTTTCACCCTCCCCAGATGCATAGAGAGGATCTGGAGCCAGGTGAGAAAGAAAAACAGGCCTACTGGGCCATCGCGTGCCAGGAGTGTGTGTGTGTGCATGTGCGCAGGGCAGGGCGCATAGAATTATGGGTGTGGGCACGTGCGAACCTCCCCCCCCCCCAGCATGCGATGGCAAAAAGGTTAGCAATTACTGTCCAAGAATCTTAAGGACAGGGCTTGCAGTCAAAGGTTGAGGGTAGGTGAGTAGTGGGCCATGCCAGATATTCATACATAGAATGACACGGTGGAGCTGACATTGCCTCCTTTATCCCTTCCTTTGTTTCCACCTACCCAACTAAGTCTTATCAAAGAGTAGGGCTATGGTTTTCTCCTTAATTACATGTGTTTATTTACTTTAAAATGTAATTTTCATCATGAATATGCATTGACTTTACATTTTAAAATTAAGCTTCTTATTCATATATTTACTCCTTCTTAGAAATACTATTTCCTTCAATGAAAATTATACATTTGTCAGCAATTCAGTTCCTAACATCCAATTGAATGTTTTCTGGTTGTACCTCAGACATTTTTCAAACTGTTCACAAGATTTGTTTTGATTTATACGTGAACATTCATTGCAACATTTTATTCTGTATTATATGTGTACAGCTCTATATTTTACAAGGCAAATCATATTTCTTATTTAGGAGTAAACATTATTGTGATCCAGAAAACAATACATTTTACTTTTGCTAGTGTAATTTTACCGTTCTACATTTTCAAAGGTTCATCTACCATTCAAAACTTGTTGATAATCAATAGATATGCAATCGTGTCTCAGAATACACTTTGTAAAATTTAACAATTTACTACCTTTAGTTGTGTAATTCTTGATTTTGCATTATCAATAGCTTAATTGTCACATGTACTTAGGTACCATTCAGTCCCTGTTTCTGCTAATTTGGAATTTATATCCATGCTGTCAGGTTAGTTTGTGACACTAGTAGATAAATTAGGTTGCAGTTCCCTTATCTTGGGAGATAATTACCTTTTAGTATCCATTAATAGCACATTTATTAACCTTCTGAAACATTTTCCCATAAATATTCGACTGAACTTTTTCTTGTTTTGCCATATTCCGCCTTTCCAGATATAGCATGTCTCTTCCAGGCATTCTAGTATGTTGAGAATAGAAGAATCTGCTATATCTGTAAAATTTTTGAGCTTAATTTTTCTAAATGAGATAGCAAAAGTTTGTGAAAATTAATCCTAGTTTGATTCCCTCAACTGATATGGTTTCTACCATGTGAAATGGCCAAGCAGTTTGAGACTTACTGAACTTGTACATATAGTTTATCAAATCTTTTATATAATTTTAATGAAGGCTTCCAGTATAAATGAAGTGATTTCTGAAGTATGTTATTTCAGACACATAGATGCAGTTGTATTTAATAAGAATGTTTGCAGGAGCAGTCAACAAAATCAAAATAGTTTGATTGGACAATGAAGCTCCAAACCAAACAGGAATACCATACAACAGGATGCTTTCAATTGTCCCGCTATAGAAAGTGGTAAGGACAGGAGACGGAAGATGCGCTCTTCTCATATGACCCAGAAAATGACACAGGGACTTTTGATAAAATTAAGACGACTTCCTCTGACTGTCTTTGAATTTTAAAATGGTAGTAAAATGAGATTTCATTAGAGAGTGTTAAATTTATGTGTAAGATCTAGGTCAAACTGAGCTATGCCAAGAGAGATTTCTTAAATATAGCAGTGATAGCTGAATTCTTGCCATCCATATCAATTGATTCTGAACTATCTTAATTTCCAAAAGTGGAGGAATACTGGAAACCCCTAACTATAAGATACTTTGCCTTTCTTAGCTTGGTTAGAAGAGTGATGCTTATGATATTGTATCTCCTATTCCTATATTGGAACAGAGGATTATATTCAAGTAATTTTGTGTTCTAATCTTGTATTTCAGAAGAGCATGAATATATATTGGTATTATAAATTGCGATAAAGCAGCTTGGAGAAAACATTGCAAATATGTCACCCATTCTAGCAATGTTCACGCATGGTCTTATTTAATAAAATGGAACATAACATTTTAAAATTATATGTTTTATTAAATGATTTTATCTATTATCAGATTATTTGTTGAGCTATTTTCTTTGCACAGCCAGCTGCCCTGTTTTTATTTCTCTTGCTCTACTATAGAGATAAACAAAAGGAAATTCATTTTTCTTTTGAATAATAGGTTGCTTGGAAGAGTTGTTTGTTTCTGTCTCATGTAGGATATAAATTTGAAAGCTGTTTTTAGATCTGCAACTGATTATATTTAAAGTAAGATTGTAATTTGGGAAATGAGCATAATGATAGAATGCACCAAACATGCTTTTCCTGTTTTAAAACATTTTTAATTATCTGTTTTTGTTTTATTAAATATACTTTTTCATTTAAGAAAGGGTTACTTGCCTATATAAGGGTTACTTATATATATATATATATATATATAAATAATTTATATATATAATATATAAATAATTTCTGGAAGTGGACATTTTCACTTCCTATTATTTGTGTGTGTGTGTACACATACATAAATACACACACACATACATACACACACACACACATACATACAAACAATTTAAGTTTATATTTATAGAAATGACAAGATTTTCTTTAGTATACTAAAATTGAAAATTAATATGCGAACAGTTTATAAATGTAAATGTATTTGTTAGGTTTCCACAGAATCCTGTTTATGAAACCCTAATCTAGATCTTTAGTTCATTTATAATTTTAAGGGAAACAACACTTTAAGCACATGTTTTCTGTTTATTCCCGAATATTTCCCAGAAATGTTCTTAAGGTTGCACTTAAAATTTATTTCATTAAAGATTGAAAGAAAATCACCCTGTGAAAGCTATCAAACTTGCCACTCTGAAGATCTTTAATATTTGAAGTAGTCATTGACAAGTAGGACATTGTAGCAGATAATTTTATGAGCTACGCTTAGGTCATACCGAAGACAGTGTAGTTCTAAGTTTTCTAGGCCCAGAATTTCAAGTCTGGTGGCATAAGGTATTCTGTTGCGAGCAGAGGAGTGGAGAACTCTTCTTGTGAAATATTTCTGGACATGTTTGATTGTATTAATGTCCGATATGCAGTGTGGGTTCCAGACAGATGAGCTGTATTCAAGAATAGGTCTAGCAAATATTTTGTACGTTCTGGTTAGTAGTGTGATATTACTGGAGAAGATTAGGTTTACAACTCTTAATGCCTTTTTGGTGATGAGTTATATCTTCTGAGAAACCGTATATACTTGTGTATAAGCCGACCCGCCTATAAGCCGACCCCCCCAATTTTACCCCCCAAAACTGGGAAAACTTGTTGACTCGCGTATAAGCCGGGGGTGGAAAATGCAGCGGCTACTGGTAAATTTCAAAATAAAAAAAGACTGGTCAAAAGTGCGAGGACCTGTCAGAAATCACTTTTTTCAGCCCTCTGGGTAGTCCTTTTGTGCACATGGACTACTCAGAGGGCTGAAAAAGTAATTTTTGACTGGTCCTCACACTTGTGACCAGTCCTCAAACTTACGACTGTCCTCATATTTTACGTTTTTGCCCTATCTTGTCACCATGGTGAAGAGAAGCAGTTGTGAAATGAGTGACATGGTTTTAAGAATGCTGGATGGGCATAAATGTGAGGATGGTCATAAGTGTGAGGACCAGTCAGAAGTGCGAGGACTGGTCACAAGTGTGAGGACCAGTCAAAAATAACTTTTTCAGCCCTCTGAGTAGTCCATGTGCACAAAAGGACTACTCAAAGGGCTGAAAAAAGTGATTTCTGACAGGTCCTCGCACTTTTGACCGGTCTTCGCACTTATGACTGGTCATCATTTATGCCCATTGTAGCATTCTTAAAAATGGTGTCACTCATTTCACAACTGCTTCTCTTCACCATGGTGACAAGATAGGGCCAAAACGTAAAATGTGAGGACCAGTCAGAAGTGCGAGGACTGGTCACAAGTGCGAGGACCAGTCAAAAATTACTTTTTCAGCCCTCTGAGTAGTCCATGTGCATAAAAGGAGTCCATATGCATAAAAGGAGAGGGAGGAAGAGAGGAGGAGGAGAAGAAAGGAAGAGGAAGTAGGGAGGAGAAGAAGGGGGGAAGAGAAAGTAAGAAGGAAAGAAAAGAGGTGGTAGGTTTGAGGAGAAAGATTGCTGTACAATAAAAAAGATGAAAGGGAAGAAAACCAACCCCAAACACATATAAAGATATTAAGATAAAAAATGAATTGTTAAACTTTAAAGAATAAAAGAGAACAAATATGAATAAATAGCAGTAATTAGAAACACACATACAAACATACAATGTATTTTCTTTGAACAGAATATTTGGCCGGTTCACAAATTTAAACAGTGTTTAGTCATTTCACTTAAATTTACAATTTCTATATTTCCTTTTTGCCATATTTATTCCTCATCTATTTTTTAAAAAACCAATATTACCCTTCATCCTCATCTCTAATCTTAATCAAATTCAATTTTTCACTTCTATTCTATATTATACCCCTTCCCATTGTCATCTATTTTTATATCAATCCTCACATTGCTTAATTATGTAATATTACAGTTGTTTAATACAAATTCAACATTTTAATATAAATCAATTAGTTATATAACTATCTTTTTTGTATATTAATCAATATGAACATGAATATTCCAATTATTTCCATGCAATCCAATTTCTTACAAATCAATTAATTATATTTACCAATAATAATAAACCAAATAATTTCCCCCAATATTCTTCCAAACCACAACTTAAACATTTCTGCTTTCAACACAATATACAATTAATAATATCTCAATTATTACAATTCCCTATTTAAATAGAGCTTTTTTTTCTTTTGTGTTTTAAAATCTTGAACTCCCCTCTTTTGCCATTTGCCATAAATTTCCCATTGTTTGCACCAACCTTTTTTGATGAGGAAAAAGAAATCTGCCTTAGCAAACAGCAAAGCCAACAAGCTGTTTTAGTTTCGCTTTTGGTTTCAGCAGAAGGAGAAAAAAAAATGTGCTCTTTGCTGCAGGCACCTTTTTGCAGCCGGCACCGATCTTCTCATTTGTTTTCTTTTAACCCTGATCAGCTGTAGGGAGGGCCTTTGAAGCCCTGCGGCAAGAATTTAAAGGTTTTTTTTTTCCTCTAGCCATCAGCTGGAACTCAGGAGGCAGTCCCAACAGATTGGGAGTGGGCGGGGTAAGCAAACCCCGTTCTCCCGCTGTTTCCTAGCTTGCAGGGAAAAAGTCATTTTTTTCGTGACCCGCGTATAAGCCTAGGGGGCGTTTTTCAGCCTGAAAAACGGGCTGAAAAACTCGGCTTATACGCGAGTATATACGGTATATCCAAAAAGTCATAGACTGTGGGACTGGCCCCTTTAAAGTGATACTTTGAGAAATGTGGAATGTTTCCACTTTTAGAGGATGAGAAATGGGAATGTACTTCTTCGTACCAATAAATATACAGACACAAACACAAACACAAAAATGAGTTCTGAAGACTGACAGAAAAAAACCCTATGCTTTTGGATTTTTTGCAGTCAAAGATATCACTTCGTATCAGTGCACTACTAGAATAGGCCAGATGAACCCTTGAAAAGAACATTTTCTTAGACTACCAAAGTCAAAAAAAGATTCTTTCTTGAATTGTCACTTGAGGAGCCTCTCTTAGAGATTTCAGGTTGAAGTAAAGTGAAGTGATCCTTCTATATTCTTGTTTCAAGCTCTGATTGACTTCAAAGGTCACTGCATCACATTTAACTGAACTTGGAAAGAAATCTAGGAGCCAGTGCAATTGGCAAAGCGCATGTAACGTGATCATAATGACAGTTCCATTTGACCCAGAAGTAGAATATAAATGTTTTAACAAATGTGGAGACAAACATCTTTTGATTAATAATCTCATATTATATGGTGACCTACATTTAGAGAGATGGTAAATTATGAATACTTGCCAAAGGGATACAGCAATGCATGTTTTTCAAAGACCATTCATAAAAAGGGCAAAGTTTTCAAAAAGAAAATTGTTTTGAAAAAAAGATGATGGATAATTTATAATTCTCACAAGAAAGTTTATATATGAAACATGCTGTTGTTTGAATCATGATTCTTCTCAAATTCATGGTACATTAATTGCTGCCACTAGCAAGATGATTTGCTTCTTTCAGGAGCATAAGTACTCACTATGTCAGTGTGGGGATGACAGTTCTATTTTTCTTTTTGTGGCATTTTTAAAAACAAATTGCCATTTCCTCTTGTACACTTCAGGCAAAATACTGGATTCATTCTGGTTGTCTTCACCAGTACAAGCAAAATCTTCCTTCCTTCCTTCCTTCCTTCCTTCCTTCCTTCCTTCCATCCATCCATCCATCCATCCATCCATCCATCCTAATTGAGTGAAATAAATTTTAAATACAATTGTAATGATGTCTTTGAATTTCCTTAGAAAAGTAGATGTCATTCCATGCACACTTCTTTAGGTAGATATAAAGGCAGACAAGCCTAGATGAAATCAGTACAAAGCAAATACATTGAAAATAAGAGCCTTTCTACCTGCATATTTGATTCACTGACATTAATGGAACTTCAGCTCATAATGATGATTTGCTTTGGCTTTGTCATTTGATTTGGGGGCGGATTGTTAGTACTCAACCACCTTTATTTACTGCTTGTGATTTGATTGTACAGGGTTTCCGTTGGTTTGGAAGCCTCCAAAGATCATGTATGGTTTCTTTTGGGTATGCTATATAGTTTGTTATTGTCAAAAACAAACAAAAACAAACAAAATGTTAAGGCAATCCAAAACGTAATGATGATGATATGATGAAAAATGTTTTCTTGATCTACTATTTTCACATAATTGAGAGTGCTATGGGGATCAAAGCTGATGAATGAGAAATTTAATTAAATGCAGTTATGTTTTAATATTTAAATTATCCAAAGCTGTTTAAGATGTCTGTCTGAAAGGGATTGAAAATATAGATTCCTAGTGTCTCTTCTATAAGAGAGTATTGTGAAGATGTACATTTATTATCAATATTTAGATTTTTTTAAAAAAAATCAGGATTGAAGTTCCTAAAAGCTGGAAATTTTGAATGGTACCCTTCAGGCTACTAAAAACATAGTGCCATTTTGTAATAATAAATATATCATTTCAGGAAATGAGGTGGCTTGCTAATCAGGAGGTTCTCATCATTTAAAAGTTTAAAACTGCGAGTAAAGAGAAAGATGAGAGTTATGTTGTATGGACATCATAGTTCATAAATAAGTCAGAGTGCATAGACAGTGAAGGATAGTTTTGGTTTAAAACTACTGTGGGAACTAACTTAAGTTTTGCTGTAATAATTTCTCTATTATGGTGAAGATAGCATCCAGGAATGGGTTGACCTCATCTGCTAGCCAATTAGACTGAGTCTGTCAGAGCTGTGAGGACACACCTCCTTTACCAATGGTCCCCAGCTTTTGACTAAGTCTCAGTCAAAGACATATGTGTTCTTTTCTTGTCAACGATTCTTGGATTTCTTCTCCAAAAAACCCTACAAATTCCATCATGGCGGGTTCCCAGCCTTGGCTGGTAGAGCCACTGACAGCATTCCAGCATGAAGAACTTTTAGCTCAAACCAGCTGAGGGCCATGCTGAGGTGATCCAGATAACCAGGAGGTAATTCTGGCAGGGCAGCGTGCAGCAGCTTTGCTCAACACCACTGACCCTTAGGCTGGGAAGAGAACTAGCTTTTGGCACTCCTCTGTGTCTGGCTTGAGGGCCTCGCAATCAGCCGAGGGCGCGCCGGCTGACAGGTGAGTCCCTGATTATTGGAACGGACTCCTGAAGCACCGGAAAGTTGCCAAGATCCAGTCCTTAGCCTCCAACAGATTCAGGAGGCATTTGAGCCTCTGCCCAGTGCCCGGGCATATTTGATAGCGCCAGGCTTCAGCTGTGCTTCAAGCAGATGGGCTCAATTTGGGTGAGTCTGCTTGGCAGAGAACTTGACATGGAAGCCGCCGCGGCTGCGTTTGGCACAGAAACCGCTTTTTCAGCAGTAAACCTGGCTCTCTCTGCCCAATGCAGTAGCGATTCGACAGGAACCTCTGGACAGAGGCGTGTGGGCAAGAGAGCTGCAGAAAAACTCTCTGAGCAGCACAGCTCCTCCAAGAAGGCCTCTAAGGCTGTGGAGCGGGAGGCCGTGTGGAGGCAGAAGGCGATTGACCGTGCGATCTCCAAGGCACAAAAGGAGGGTGCCCATCAAGGGAAATCACCTCAGACGGTAACTAAAGAGCCAGCAAATTCCCGCCAATTTACCTTGCAGCCATTGGAACTGCCCAGCATATTTGACAGCTGCCTTGTGCAGATGGCGCTGGAGAGCAGCCTTCTACTTCAGCTTTTAATCTGCCTGGCAACAGTGAGTCTTACATCAGTTCACTGCCAGAGATAGCTGCCTGGGAGCAGCCTGGGAGAGGTTCCCTGCATAGAGGCTACTTTCACCCCAACTGCAGCGGGGCTCCGCTCAGGGAGTAATACAGAACCTCAAATCCTGCCAGTATGGGGGATTTAATTTCGGAGGCAATCAAGCAGGGGATAGCAGCTGGCTTGCAACAAAGCCAGAGAGCTGCTTCCATACATTCTGAGCACCCCTTGCCTACAAATTTTCATTGGGTGTCCCATACGTTAGGGGAGAATTTCCCCTGCAGGAACCATACTCTCCAGTTTTCTCACGTCATTCATCAATATCGGAGGAAGAAGCACACAGGAATCTAGAATTGTCAGAGGACGAAGGCTTTATGCCTAATCAACCAGCCTTTGTAGGTCTGTTTAGACCAGCTTTGTTCAAATCTTTGCTTTTCGAACACTACTCACCTGGGAACCAATCAGCCAACCCTAGACCCGGTATTGGGAACCACTGATGCTATGGACTTTCTGTTTTCTGAACCAACTACTGAGGCCGAAGTAGTACCATCACTCAGGCTGTTTCTAGTTGTAGTGCAGGGACAGTGGGCCTCTCCAGGGTCAGGGCCAAACCCCGGCAGTATGGGCAAAAGATTCTATAACATGAGTCCAGAGCTTTCAAAGGCGCTCCAGGTGCCTGCAGTGAATGTCCCGGTTGCAGCATTAACACCACAATCAGTAATGGCAGAGGAACTGGAGGATGCCCTCCGACCTGAGGACAGAAGGGCAGAGCAATCTCTGAGGAAGGTCCACCAGGCCGCTGTCAAGGCCTCCACAGTGGCTTCCTTTTTTAACAGAGCTTCTCTGCTCTGGCTGCGACAACTACAGGTTAGGATTCCTGCTGGGGATACAAGATACCATCAAGACATTAATAAATTAGCAGTGGCTATAGAATTCTGCACAGATGCCACGCTTAATGCAGCAAGGTTCACGTCGAAGGCCATTGTCTCTTCAGTGGCTACCAGAAAATTCCTGTGGCTTCGCCAGTGGCAGGCAGATGCCAAACATAAGTTGAGACTGACTTCGGCCCCCTTTACAGGGGACAGATTGTTCGGAGACTACTTGGATCCTATCCTAGTTGAGTCCAGAGACAAATGTAAGATCCTGCCATATCTATCTAGGTGAGTGGATTCCCGCCTGCTGCCTTATTTTCACCGCCTGCCCTTTCGGGGGTTGGACAGTGGATTTGGGCCGCCGCATTCACAGCTGCAATTCTTTCAGAGGCAGGAGCAACAACAGGACAGGTCGGGAGGTAATAAACAGTTTCCCCCAAATGACCCTTTCGTAGGGGAGGAAGTCGTTCATTCAGACACCAGAAGTTACTGCACCACCAACCCCCCCATTGGGGGTCGTCTGGCCTTTTTTGCCAGATGTTGGGAGGGTATCACCACAGATACCTGGGTCCTGGAGATGATCCGGTCAGGCCTCTCCCTAGAGTTTCTCTCTATACCCCTGAGGATTTTCATTCATTGTCCGGTTTCAATGGACAATTCGATGACATCTGTTGGACATCCATGTGATCCTACTGGTTCCAGAGGACCAGTAGGGGATGGGATTCTATTCCATCCTCTTTGTGATTCCAAAACCCTCGGGGGGGGGGGTACAGGGTGATTCTGGACTTGAAATGACTGAACTGTCTTATAATCTACAAGCGGTTCAAGATGCAGTCACTTCAGTCCAATATGGATGGCGTAAGAGAGGGCGACTTCCTCACTTCCATTGATTTGACAGAAGCCTATCTGCATGTCCCCATTTTACCGGGACATAGACAATATCTCCGCTTTTATTACGCTGGCTGACATTATCAGTATAGGGCCTTGCCCTTCGCCCTATCGTCAGTGCCCAGGGCATTCAGGAAACTGTTAGCCACTTTAGAGGCATATCTTATGCGTGTCCAGTGGTACCTGGATGATATCCTGATCCAGTCCGCCTCTGGGACCCAGGTGGGGGAAGACCTCAGGATCACCATCCAAGAGCACGGTTTTTCTATTAATACAACTAAGAGCCATTTGTTACCAATGAATCAGTTGAATCAGTTTCTCCTTTTAGGCACGGAGATAGACACCATTGCGTGCAAGGTATATCTCTCCCAGGAGTGTCAGACGAGTCCAAGGGAATTGATAGGTCGGATCAGAAGGGAACGTTCCATATCCCTGGCCCTTCTCTCACAGCTCCTGGGCTGTGATGGTATCCTGTATTTCTATCGTGCCCTGGGCATGACTGCACGCCAGGTCCTTCCAGTAGTTCCTCCTGCCTTACCAGAGAAAGGGCAGGAGCAATTCCCTGTCCAAGGTCAAGGTACTGCCCAAGGTAATCCATTGCTTCCAGTGGTGGGCTTCCCAGGCAATTTAAAGGGGAAGTCTATTCAAAGAATCAGAACGTCTGCTCAGGGACAGTAGTCACAAGCAGACCTGGGCCACAATATAAAATGGCTGGAACTCAGGGCAGTCTACCTGGCCCTCAGGACCTGGTGTCGGACAGACATGTCTTAATTCTGACAGACAATGTGGCCACTAAGGTGCACATTAACCGGCAGGGAGGAACCCACTCCAGGACCCTTATGAAGGGGCAGAATGACTATGCCTCTGGGCAGAGAGGCACCATTTGTTGCTAAGGGCAGAGCATATTTCAGGGGCCACAAATGTGCAGGCAGATTGGCTTAGTAGGACCACAGTTGATCATTTGGACTGGCACCACATCCAACTTTGTTTCAGGAGTGGACGGAGCAATTCGGATGGCCAGCCATGAATCTCTTTGTCACCAAGGACAACACTCACTTGCTGAGGTTTTTCGCATGGTTTGCAGTACCGGGGGCGGAAGGGCCCCAGGAACTTCTCTATGCCTTTCCCCCCTCCCCCTTGTCCTGAGAGTAATCCGAAAGATTTTGGTGGAAAGGGTGGAGGTGCTGCTAATTGCACCCCACTGACCCTGGCGACCATGGTTTGCCAACATGGTTGTCCTGTCGGTGGTCAGTTCTTGGAGGATACCGCCGGACAGAAACTCCCTCAGCCAGGGGGCCTTAGTCCACCTGGCCCCACAGTGGTTACAGCTGACCGCCTGGCGTTTGAGCAGGGATTTCTGAGCCGGGACAATTACTCCTCCCAGGTTATATAAACTATACAGGCCTCCAGGTGGCCTTCAACTGATCAAATATATAATGTGACCTGGAAGACTTGCTACACCTGGTGCTCCAGGATGGGTTTGAACCCGGCATCAGTATACAGATACTGATCCTCCACAGTTCCTCCAGGAGGGGCTAGACAAGGGACTATTGCCCAACACTATCTGTTGTCAGGTAGTGGCCCTAACCTCGGTCCTTTCTTGTGGGGATCTGCAGTCCCTCACTCACCCCATTGTCTGCAGGTTCATTAGGAGCGCAACGAACCTACAGCCTCCGGTGGTTCACAGATACCTTACATGGGATCTGACCAAGATACTGCTTTCGCTAACTGAGGCCCTGTTTGAACCATTGAGATCAGCCACACTGTTTCCTAACCTGCAAAGTCACCTTCCTGGTAGCCATCACATCGGCTAGACAGATTTCAGAGCTGGCTGCACTTTCTGTCAGGAAGGACCTCTGTATCTTCCATCCTAATCTGGTGGTATTGCGGTTGGACCCTTCCTTCGTGCCCAAGGTGAACTCCTGGTTCCACAGGGCTCAGGAACTTATCTTGCCCAACTTCTGCCCCGATCCAGTGCACGCCCTGGAGAAGAAGTGGCACACCTTGGATGTGAGGAGGGCCCTCCACATTTATATTAAGAAGACTTCCTCCTTCAGGAAGACAGTTTCTCTCTTTGTGTCTTTCTAACCTGCTTCCCTAGGCAGCAACATCATTCCATTGACCGCTGGATCCAGACCTATGAACTACAGGCCCTTCCATTGCCTAGATGGATTACAGCCACAAGGCTGATTACAGCCACAAGGCCACACTCCACAAGGAGTGCAGCCACAGCAGCGGCGTGGGCAATGCAAGCCTCTAATGAGGAGGTTTGTCGAGCAGCTACATGGTCCGCTCCGTCTCCTTTCATCAGAAACTATAAGCTGGACAGCTATGCCTCAGTGGAGACGGCCTTTGGCAGGTGGATCCTCCAGAGAGTCCATTCTGATCAGGAGACCTCATACCAGACTGCAGTGCACGCATAAGGACAAGCCAGCTTTGGTATGTACCGTTCCTGCATGCTATCTCCACCACAATAGAGAAGGGGCGTTGGTCTTACCTGATAAGCTCCGTCTTGTTGGGTGGAGATAGCATCCATCCCCACCCTTAGATGCTGGTCCTGGGTCCAAGGGGAAGAACATCGGAACAAGACACATCGAACCTGTCACTTCATCTTTGCCAAAAGCTGGGGACTGTTGGTAAAGGAGGTGTGTCCTCACAGCTCTGACAGACTCAGTCTAATTGCCTAGCAGACAAAGTCAACCCATTCCTGGATGCTATCTCCACCCAACAAGAAGGAGTGTATCAGGTAAGACCAACGCCCCTTCTCAAGATGTTTACAAATATTAAAAATTAGTTTCTTTTCTCTTACTTTAAATAAGTCACTCCTCATGTTCAATAATTACATTAACATTATTTGCCTCAGTGTAAACTAGTTAGATTATTGGTCTGCTTTCTGTTCTTTTATGAAGTCCTGCAACATTAAAAAAAAATTAAGCAAAAAAAAAACATTCTGAACTGCTATAAAGAACATAGCCCCACTTAGTCATTCCCCCTTCAGTTTTTCATGTTGTCAAGTCAGCATAGTGGGAAGGCAAATAAACCTTATGTTGGCATTGTCACATATTTGAGATCAGAAATATTAAAACAGTTTCTTGTACACTGCTGGTCTACCTCCAGTCTGTTCAAATCTACTACATGATTGTTAGAAATGTCAATTTTAGTTATAAATAGCCTGAATTACCTTTTCAGGAACTTCTAGGAGAAAAATAATCTTTACTAGAAGTCTTAAAACCACAATTACTCTTAGACAAAATTATTCTTAGAAATATTCACAACACAAAACTTCTTTAAAATGGATATTTAAAAGATCAAAACAAGTATTTTAATTATTTCTCTTCATGATACAACAAAAGATACAAGTCTAAAATTGACATATTGCTGAAAAGCAACAGCTGCACAGCCATATTAAGTAGAGATAAGGAAGCTATAGCTTTAATTATAGTAATTTTGAGATGGAAGCAATTTTTGCAAGTAATGGTTCAACTAACAACAGGAATAATTATGTGCTTGAAAATAGATAAGAAGAAGCAAGCCTTTGGTATAAATTGTTTCCATATTCAGTAACAGTTTTAAAAGTTATTTGTTTTGAAACAGATGAAATTTGTTAGTGTTCCCTGTGGTACATATGTGCTATTGTCTGTAGCATTATTTCAAACAAAATTGTGTTAGATCCATCAAATTAATCTTTTTTTTACACTGTTGAATAAGTTATAAGATTACCCAGAAAGTAACAAAAAACCTTAATTCTATGATGCCATGGAATTGAAGTTCTGCTGAATTTGGGCTATATTTGATCCAAGTCCACTTATTTAATGTATTATACAATTATTTTTGACTTGTGTGCTCTACTCTGTTAATTCCAATAAATAAACAGGGAAAATAATACTGACCCCCGCAACTCAGTCTACACTCTATTTTCCATAGCTAAATTTATTTAGCAAAGCCCAAAGAGAACATGAAGGAATTAAATAATCAATTGCATAATTGATATCAGAAGCACATTGCTCTAAAGATAGGTAAAGATACTTAATTTAGTTAATATACCTAAAAGTTGTTGATAGGAAACTTTTTCCACAAAGCTATCCCTTCTTTAAGCTAATTTAGTGGCTGTAACTTTTGAAGAAATATAATACTAAGATTCTGCGCTGTATATCTTGAAATTGTGCCAAGTTCTAATACTGAGTTAGAGAAGAATTCCTTGCTATGAACAGTTTAATTGGTGTTTTGTATGCATTTAGCCTCCAGATACCATTGCGGATTGTGCAGTCTTTAATGTTGGATCAGACATTTTCTCTAAAATAGTACAATAGGGATAATGAAATCTCACAAGATAATACAGTGGGGACTAAGTTGCCTTGTACAAATATGCAAGATGTTATGGTATGTTTTGTTTTTCTGTGTAAGATATCATGAAATTTCAACCACTGGTTTAACTGGGCATTAGGACATCTCTCATTAATGTGTGAGTGCTCTGGTACCTACAGAGTTTTACTTATCTTTCCTTTAGTTTTTTCTTGAAAGTAATGTGTTCTGGACTGGTAGCTTGATTTTGTCTTTTTCCCTCATCACCTTGTTTCCTTTCTTTTGCTTTGTTATTCTTAAACTTAGATGTCCTGAACTCTGTTGAAAAAACAAAACAGGTATGCGGGGGAGTTGCTGATTGAAAAGGGAAGGAACTAAAAGAAATGTCATATGACATTGGGGTGCCCTTCATGGTGCTTGTGATTTTATTTGTATTTCTGAGATTCTTGTTTGAAAGTGTGCACACGCTGATCAGCATGCACTGTGTCACATTAATCATTTCTATCCCTAGAATCTAACCATTATTTAAAAAAAAACCCAGACAAGTTGGTAAAGCAGCTTCATGTATGCTCACCAATATTATTCACTGAGGGAGAATGCTCAGTGAAGGAAAGGGAAACTGAGATGATAAGATAAATAAATAGAAACAGTATATCCTATCTTTATAATGCCTGCTGAATGGTGTGGTTGAGATACCATGCATTTCATTGAAACTGGGTGCAGAATGAGAATAGGAGTTGTGTGGTGTGGACATTGCAATTCTGCAGACAGGCATTAAAGAAAAGTACTGGACATTTATAACAAGTTTCACATAAGGACAAAATCTCAGATAAATAGTGACTGACTGACTGACTGAGAGAGACAGACAGATCGAATTTCTATGAGCCAGTAGTATGCTGCAGCTGCCAAAAAAGCCAAAACAGTTTTAGGCTGTATTAACAGAGGGATAGATTCAAGATCACATGAAGTATTAGTACCGGTTTATAATGCCTTGGTAAAACCACAGTTGGAATATTGCATCCAGTTTTGGTTGTCATGACATAAAAAAGATGTTGAGACTCTAGAAAGAATTCAGAGAAGAGCAGCAAAGATGACTAGAGGGCTTGGAGGCTGAAACATATTAAGAACAGTAGCAGCAATTGGATATATCTAGCTTAATGAAAAGAAGGAGTAGGGGCGACATGGTAGCAGTGTTCAAATACCTAAGGGGCTGCCACAAAGAAGAGGGGGTCAAGCTATTCCTCAAAGCACTTGAAAGCAGGACAAGAAGCAATGGATGGAAACTAACCAAGGAGAGAACCAACCTAGAAATAAGGAGCAATTTCCTGAAGAAAACTGGGAGCCCTTCTTTCTCTTTTGGAGGAAATTGGTTTATTTGCATCCAGTTAATATATATTGTTAAAAATGAATTTTACATGTGAAATTTTATATCTTGAATTGCCAGTTCAAAGTTAGTCATAAATCAGGTACTGCTGATCAGGTGTTTTTTGAGTTAGCACTAGCTGTGGGCTCAGATTTATTAAAGCTTTGTTGAGGATTTAGACAGATACTTTTCTCATGTTAAAATTTGTTTTGAATAGCCTTTTAAATTGGCTAGTAATCAGGTTACAACCAGTGAACTGTGAAGTGACTAAATTCTAAATATAGGTAATACTCATTTGATGACCACAATTGGGACTGCTTTGTGAAGTGAAGCAGTCGCTAAGTAAGAGCGTGACTATGTTTTTCTTTTTCTACTCTACTCACCTACCCTTTGAAATGCTTACCCTGGCACTGGGCTAGTTTGCTCACAACTGTTGCCTCTATCTGACAAGACTAATTAGTTGGCACACCTTGAGACTGGCCAGCAATCTTGCATGCTGCTTCATTTTGAATGAGCTAAAATTTCTGAATTTTCTTTAATTCTTTAATTCCCTGAATTTTCTTTAATTCTCATCTGGAAGAAATTATTGTAATTTAGGTGAAAGACTGAACTTTAATGAACATTTTGATTAATTTTATTAAATAGTGTGGTTGTGATATGTTTCCTATATTTACATTAGTAGTGTGTTCTTGATTTCATTTTCATATGCTTGAATTAGCATCCTCATACCTGATCGAATGGCTGTGTGAAAGATCTTTACCAATTCTATACTAGCTGTTCTTTATAGCTGCTAGCTAGCTTGCTACTAGCTAGGTTTGTTCGAAAATGTTTAATTAGGGACATCCACTTTACTTCTGGTGAGTCTCAGCTTGCAGTCTTTCTGGAGAAAACAGGGGTGGCAGAGGAAATGCTTGGGGTGGGAAGGTTGAATGTCTGCAAAGGAATGTCCTGTTGTTGAGTTGCCCTATTCTCTTTGAACTTTAACAGAAATTTATTCTTGTCTGCAGTGGTCTGTTCTCATTTTTTTTCAATTTAGTGAAGATGTATTGACGCAGAGGCATTGAATCTTTTTTTTTTTTTGCAAATGTTACAATTTCATTGTCTATTCCAATTTAGAAATGGTGGTTATTTATGACAAATTTCTCCTGTATAACTTGTATAGCCATTATATTATAGAACTGTTTAACCATTTCTACAATCTGTAATTAAAGAGAGCAATTAACATATATCAAAAGTCGTATTAATGTCCATTTTACCTTACTAAAAGCTGTATAACACCGTTTCACTCAGTTTTTGTATCCAATTTAGCACATAGGTTTTGGGAATCCTGCATCAGTACAACCATGCTTTGTCTTTTAAAGATTTGTGTTTTTATTTCAGCTGCCGAACCAGTAACAGAAAAAGCTTGATTGTAACCTCTAGCACGTCTCCAACACTTCCACGGCCACATTCTCCACTTCATGGACATGCAGGTAATTTGGGGTGTGTGTGTATCTATCTATCTATCTATCTATCTATCTATCTATCTATCTATCTATCTATCTTAATTTATATTTAATTTATTTTGTTAATTTAATTTCTTCTGTTGGAATTTAATATAATAAATAGACATGGTCCCTGACTTCTAGGGATTCATTTAAATAAAAATGGATGAGCAAGATTTCTTCGTTGCCTATAGATTGGGCATCATTCAATTAAGTACCAATTTAGAGGCAGATAAATTGTTTTTAACATTGCAAAATGTTATGAAGTAAAGGTTAAACACATCTGATAATATTTCTTTCTTGTCATTTTCAGTTCTCTGTGTTACATTCACATAGAAAGATCTTACTTTCCATATATGTTTACACTGTTCACCAGTATATTTCTATAAAACATATTATGCCTAAAATATTTATTGTTGTTGTTGTTCATGCAGCCAGATATTTAGTCTGGATTTGACATTTTTGTTTACCTTCGAGTTCTTTGCAAGGGCCTAGGATAGGCAGATGTTGTATATTAAAGATATCATCATGGGATGTAAGCTGTTCCAAGTAAAGCTTCTTTTGCAATTTACCGATGGGGATTTTGTCAAAGCTGACAGTCTTCATGTGTCCTTCAGATGTGTTTGAATTGCATCCAGAGTGACTAATGGTACTCATCTAGACTCTTGATATTATTTCTGTAGGGTATCTTGATTCCTTCAATTTCTGCCATTTTCCCCTGTTGATGGTAAGGATGGCACTTTTGTCCAGCCTAAATTCCATTGCAGTATCTTAGTTGTATATTCAGAAAGTATTCAGCAGCAATTCTATTTCAGATGGTCTTTTTCCATGCAGCTTCAGATTGTCTGAATGAAACAGGTAGTATAGCTTGGCAGATTGCCCCCATTGCAGAATTGAATTTAAAAAAATGTCAGTTCAAGTGATTAAATGCATATAATGTACAGACTAGTCATGTATAAGGTTATTTCTGTTATCACTGTTTGAAAACAATCGTTTTTTATTTGAAAATTTGGATCAAATTCAGATTTACATACAACTTATAGTTGAAGCAGATCAGAAATTACAGAGTTTGTATGCAGTGAAAAACTATATTTCGCTGAGAAACACTGATGGAAAGAGTGATGGAAACTGATGAATAGAAGAAGACCATAATCTCTTTCTGCTAAATATTTTAAACTGGCATCTTGAGTGTATGTCAGTAAACTGTTCATAAAATAAACTGTTTGAGATAAAACTGGCTTTCTTTTACTCTTGTGACATACTGGCAAAATGTGCTGCATGCAATATGGATATGATTGAAACTGCTACACTTTATCTTCCTAAAATATATTATGGGAAAGTCTCAGTTGAGGAAAGTCGGGATGAATGATAATGATATAGATTTCTGACAACTGTGGTGTATGGGGGAATTGCAGCTTGGAATGTAAGAAGAACAAATGATAAGGAGTATGAATAAATCAATGAGAAAAAGAGCAAGCAAGCAAGCAAATCTAGAAGGATATAATAGATCTGGATGAAAGTGACCTAATTTGGTGGAACAGGGTTTAAGAGTAAAATGCAGAGTTAAAATGTATGTCAGGAAGTATTAATTTGTAGTATGTAAATCAGAATCCATGTAGTTGGGCTTCATATATCAGGGCATGAAACCCAGCTCCCCTCAGCCACCCAGATACTGGAAACTTATTCAGTGATTGGCTGAAAAAGTTGAAATTTGAAAAACTAGAATGGAACCTTTGCTGTAGAAAAAAAATATATCCCTGAATACAATATATTATTTGCCCCAGAAAACAAGTCCAAGCCTTTATATAAGCCTGTTTACTTTAATATTTAAGATCTAGCCTTCTTCTTCCCACTTCCCACTGAATAAAGAAATATGTGGCGTTTTAATGGTGTTTGGAGGCAGCTGAACTATGTTTATGTAATAGTTCTTTCTACTCTGAGAACCATTAATTAATGGCTGATCAGAATTATCCCTTACTATGATAGTTGAATGGTGATAATGGAAGAATCAGCTATTGGGAAAATGTACAATGTTATGAATGAAGATGGAAAATAATGTAGCATAAATGCATTTGGTGAGGGTAGGTTGGAAGAAGAGACTACAGAAAAAGTGTTTTTGTCAGAGACCCAAGTAGAAATGAGAAAAGTGACTTAACAACAAACAGGCAAGAGGTCTGTTTGAATCTGCAATACAGGTAATTCTTGCTTAATGCCTGTTTGTTCAACAGCCATTGGAAGTGTTTATGGCACTGAAAAAAATTGAATTGTGACCCATTCTTGAAATTATGACTATTCCAACGTTGAATTTATGACTGTTCATGACTTTTCATGTTATACTGAGAAATATTTTAATGGGATACAATTAAAAGTTGAAGTTATTAAAAACTACTTCTCACCTGTCAACAACATAGTATCTGTCCACCAAATTGTGTGATACATATGTTATCACTAGATTTCTTAGAAAATGAATACTGCTTAAAATACAATTCTTCTATTGCAAGTTATTGCATAAACAAATATTGTATGTACTGTATGTTGTATGTAAGGAATTTAGAGTAAGAAAGGTATGGGGAAAATGTTAGACTGCTTTTAGGGGAGAGCAATCTCATAAAAGGTCATAGGATCTAGTTTCTGTGAATAGAGGACTCAACCATGGATACCCAGAGAAGAAATAAAATAAAGCTATGATATTAGGGTAAGGCTAAACTCTGGATGGTCACAAGATGGCAGAGATATGTAGAAAATAATTTCTTGCCAACTAGTTGCCATCTGGATTTTTGCAGGCCATGTATAATGGCCCTAGGAGTGGAGATTAAAGGGCTACACACATAGACATAGTTAGAAGGCAAGGATTTACTTAGAAGCACAGACCCAGAGAAGGGACATAAGGCACACTGATCATTCTATTTCTGTGAAATAGCCTTTTGTTCCCTTGGCTTCCTGTTTAAACTTTTTGATGAGAAAGATGTATTCCATCCTGGGTATATTATCTTCTGCTGGGTTTCTGTCAAAAAACAAAAACAGAATCGTAAAAGAAGTGTGAGGCATTGTTGTTTACTCTTAATATTTTTTTCTGGACTAGATTACTAGGAAAATCTCAGTAAGGAAAGATACATAGACTTACAAGACATGGTGTATTGTGGGTGTCTATTGGAGCAGAAGGTTAGGCTGATTATACTTTTGCTCTACTCCAGTGTGGTTTACATTTTCACATTATGCAGATGTTTAATTTAAAGCTGATTTATTACAAAGCTGTACAGTTATATTCACATTTTGCATAGTATTTATAAGTGCAGGTATAGAATTAATGTCTGTTCCTTTTAGATAAATGCAAATTAATGCATATGAAGTGGTATTTGTAACTTCACAAGTAGTAACATATATTTATATAACAGAGCAGTTCCAGATTGGCATAGTATAGGTCACATAGATTAGATCCTGATTAATTCATATAATTAATAGGACTTCTAAGCCATGGTATTTTCCATTTGTGATCCTCATTATTTTGTTTTTCACCATTTATTCTGGCTTAGTTTTCACCAGAAAAAGTTAGAGAAAATAGGTTGAACACTGTGATTAATAACAAGAAAAACTGTATGTCAGATTCACATTAACTACAATATAGAAATAGTTGTAAGCATAGTTCAAATACCATTTTGTATGTTTTTAAGCAGGTGGAAGTCCATTGGATAGCCCCCGAAATTTTTCTCCAAATGCACCATCTCATTTTTCCTTTGTTCCTGCCCGTAGGTATGTATGAGTGATTTTATTCCATTTGTGTATGTGTGTGTGTGAGAGAGAGAGGGAGAGAGGGAGAGAGATCTGATTCATTAACTTTGTACCATTGTTTTAAAAATAGTTTTTTTGAAAATATCACCTTTAATGTGTCTGTTGGATATAGGATTCCTGTGCTTGTACAGATATCAGAATATTTTAGATTCAGAATTCAGATCGGACCTGAATTTTGGTAGAATTAGAATATTTCACATTTTAAGGATTTACCATTACAGATAGTCCTCAATTTATGACCACAATTGAGCCCAAAATTTCTGTTGTTAAGTGACTTTTACCTCATTTTATGACCTTTCTTGCCTTGTTGTTAAGCGAATCACTGCAGTTGATAAGTTAGTAACCCGGTTGTTAAGTGAATCTGGCTTCCCCATTGATTTTGCTTGTCAGAAGGTCAGAAGGTCAAAAGGGGATCATATGACCTTGGGACACAGTAATGGTCGTAAGTATGAACCAGTTGCCAAGCATCTGCATTTTGATCACATGATCATGAAGATGCTACAATGGTTAT
This sequence comes from Ptyas mucosa, assembly GCA_012654045.1. Taxonomy (NCBI): domain Eukaryota; kingdom Metazoa; phylum Chordata; class Lepidosauria; order Squamata; family Colubridae; genus Ptyas; species Ptyas mucosa. The sequence goes on from WNWU01000004.1 coordinate 20,780,938, forward strand.
AACTCTGAAAAACGGTCATATGTCAGTTTTTTCAGTGGTTGTAATTTTGAACGGTCACTAAATGAACTGTTGTAAATCGAGGACTACCTGTATTTATCTCAGTCCATTTGAATTGCCATTAAATCAGTACTGATGAATATTGTTCAAGATTGTGGTGCTGGTTGAGCTTGACTCAATTTTCTAATCTTGAGATTTGGTCATTTTCAAATTTATTGAGGATTTTAAAAAAATCAGTTTATCAGATATTCACAACTTGGCCATGATGGCTTCTTTTAAAAGGAAGTCAAGTGTGGCAGTAAGATGCCCCTCCCCCCGTCCCAATAAACTCCGCTTGTATGCAGTAGCAAATGGACTTTTGTTATTTTGTAATACATTCAGAAGCAAATACATTGCAATATTTATTTATTCATTCAAATTGTATGGCTGCCCATCTCTAATCTTAAAATAAATTCAAAACAAATCCAGTCAAAAATGCAAAGTTAAAACACATAGCAGTTCAATGGAACTGCTTGAAATTATGATGGCACTGAATGAATGGTGGGTACGATTTGACCTTGGAATCTGGGTGCAAGTCAACTGGTTCGCACTTACGACCAATTGCAGTGCCCCACAACCATGTGATTGCCATTTGCAAATTTCCCTGCCCCCTTCCCCAGAATGTCGCTTGGAAACCAGGAAGGAAAGATACAAGTTGTATGTCACTCAGATAAGTCCCACCCTTCTCCCTTGCCAGCCACTCGCACACCCCGCCACACCCTCCCAGATCTTCACCATGCCTCCCTTGCACACTCCCCAAACCTTGCTGCACTTCCTTTGCACCCTCTCCGGACCTTGGCTATATTTTCAGTGAAAACACTATTCTGCACTATTTCCCCCCCAATGAAGTTTGGGGACCATTTTCAGCCTACATCTATCCTTGGAAGTAAAGATGATACTTTCAGTTGCCCCAAACCAGCTTTCCATTTTTGTTTTCATTAAAATAATATTTTTTAAAAATCAGATGGAGCAGGGAGCCATATGCAAACAAAGGGTGGTGTCTATGGACAGGTTACAGATTTCGGGGATGAAATATTGGGGTCTTCAAATATAATGATTTTTTCATAGTTGCCACTATTAAATTATGATGGGAAGTTATAGCTGTTTTATACCTTTGTCGATAAGTTATCTCACGAGTAGTTTTAAAAATTCCATCAATATTGTTAGGATGTCAGGCTACTACCATTTGTTTTGCTAAGAAAATATTATTTAACAATAAATCTTAAGTTCAGTATTTTGTGAGCAGACCTGAATTTGGTAATAATGTGAAAGCTGGGCTCTACTTATATATGCAAGATAAAGATGAATAATTCTCAAAGCTGAGTGGTGGAATTATTTCAGCATAAATCTGATGGTGAACAAATCTGATGTATAAATCTGTCATTAAATAATATGTTTCTTTTTTGTTTTCTTACATTGCAAGTTCATCCATAAAATTGCTTAGCATGTTTAATAGGATAACAATAACTATTTGATAAATGTTTACAAACGCTCTGTATTTTGCTCCCATTTTTATTGCTGGTACTGTTTGTTTTTATATAGCCATGGACACAGGGCAGACAGGTAAATGGTACAGCAGATGTAAGTTGTATGCAGTATGAATGGAAAGCTTTTGCATGTTGCAGTCCCGGCGAGCTCATGCTTTCATAACCCATTTAGGCATGTTGGCAAACACTTCTCTTGACCAATTAAAACGAGTGACATCTTGTTTTTTAAGTTTTATGACTTCTGTTGAAAAGAAAATATTGCTGTTCCTCTAAATGTTCTATTATGCATCTGTAGACATATCAACTTAAAAGGGAAATAAACTTTATTCAGTTCAGAAGTGAACCCAGAATTAAAATAGGAATAAGTCCGTATGGGATAGTAGCATTAGTGAGTTGATCTTGTCCTCTGTGTAATAATGTAAAATAGCTCGTTTTCCTTTCAGTTGTGGATACCATCTCATCTTTTAAATAAATATTTCCCAAGATATGTAGGGAAAGGGGGAGGAGGAGAATAAAGTTCTTGTGCTGCATCTAGAGTATTTTCTATTTAATAATCTAAGTGGTTCTCAACCTTTTCTTCACCACGGACCCCCCTTAAATACCTTTTGTGGCCACAGACCATGGCCACGGGACCACCAAAACTTAACTTCTTATTTAAATCATAACATTTCTTCAAGTCTTCGCGGACCCCGTGTGACGACATCACGGCCCTTTAGGGGTCCACAGATTACATGTTGAGAACCATTGGTCTGAGCAGTATATGAACTTCAGAAAACCTTCATCCATTCACAAAACCTGCCCTGTACTTTAGTTGAGGTCTTGTTATTTTTACTTTTCGTTCACAAAGAGCCTGCCACAATTAAATAAATGATTTAAAAATTTCTGTTCCACCTGAACAGTGAAAATAACTTAAAACTTCTTTACTACTCTGGGAGCTGTGTTATATTAATTTTAATTTAAATCAACTGTAAAATGTAGCTGCAAACAAATCAGTATCATGAAAAGTGTCATATAGGAGCAGCGGGCTGCTGTTCTGTTTTACCTCAAGTGAAATGTTTACTGTCAGTAAATAATTGTAAGGGAAAAGTTAATGACTAAGGATTTTTGGAACTGAAAATAAAAGTTATAAATCTAATAATTATTGTTAATAGGCATTCTAATTCTGCAGTTACTAAGTGAACACTGCTTGAAAGTTTTCTGCCTTGGAACTGCTCTTTTCAGTTTTCCTTTTTATTATGTATATTGGCTAGGTAATAAGTTGATCCATTAAACAGTAGTAGGTAAAACTATAGGTAAAACATATTCCTTTATTTGCTTTATAATGTTCTTTGGACGATGTTTGTTTTGAAAGGGCCCTGATTTTTTTAATTGTGATTTTTAAACCTGATTGTGCTAAGGAATAGTTAATATTTTGCACCATGTTTGTATATTTGTAAACATTATTATTTTTAATGTTGATTTCCCTGCAGTTTCTTCTTTTCAATATTTTTTAAAATATCGAAAAAATATTTATAATACATATACTTTAAAAAACACCTTGAAGACCGTAAGAGCACAAGAAGATTCTTGCTTCTTGGTCATAGATGCTTTATTCAAGAATCTGGATTTTTGCATATAAAATGTAACACACAGTGAGTGACAAGACACAATAGCAATAGCATTTTTTTTTTAAAAAAAATGCCTATTTGGGGTTTTTAACTATAGCATGGATTCTGTAACATCTTAAATATTTGTGATCTTGTGCATGAAGCATGAAGGCATAAGTTAAATGTTATGGTTTTTTTTTCTAAATTTAAAAAAAAATGGATTTGAAATTTAAGTTGTGTTTCTATATAAAATATAGTAGATTGAATGGGAAGTTTGTTCCTGACTTTCTTTTGAAATATTTAAGAGAAAAAAGATTAACACAGCAAAAACCTTAGAAAAATATTTGTTTCGAAGGCACATAGTTGTTGACTATGTGGTATATTTTGTGTAGAGAACTGTCATATTGTTCTGCTGTGTTTATTCTTTGGGTCAGCAACAATTTGCAAGTGGCAAATTGGATTTTTAACTACACTCTGATGGCATATGAATCATTTAAAAGGCAAAATCTATTATTTAAATTATGTATTTCTAATAACATTTTAAAATAACTATTTATTAAGATACAGTTTGTATCTTTTTCTAGGACAGATGGGCGCCGTTGGTCCTTGGCCTCCCTCCCTTCTTCTGGATATGGAACCAACACTCCAAGTTCAACTGTTTCAGTAAGTTCATGCTCATTGTGTTGATTAGTGAATGATTCCAGGTTCTTCTCCTCCTGATAGCTAATGGAATTTATGATGTTTTAGATAAATATTTATTTTTTCATATTCTGACAGAAATGTATTCTTAAAACACTTTTGATGAGAATGTCATAACTGATTCAGGTTCCAAATGAAAATATATTCTGTATTTCCTTCATAATGAAGTCTCACTCATTTTGTTATATTATTCATTTAGAATATATTAACAAAACCCCTTGACAAATATAAGATACATGAACATTTGTATTTTTTCTCCTTGAAATAAATCATTATGTATTTTTGTAAAATATTTGCCTGTCCTTAAGTATTCTCTTGCATACATTTTGTTCTTAGTCATCTTGCTCATCTCAGGAGAAGCTACACCAGCTGCCCTATCAACCAACAGCTGATGAACTTCACTTTCTGACAAAGCACTTCAGCACAGAGAGTATCACTGACGAGGAAGGAAGGCATTCTCCAGCAATGCGACCTCGATCTCGTAGCCTGAGGTAATCCTTAAATCATCCTTTTGCTTAATTTTCTGTGATATCCTCACAAGAAAAATTACTTTTGTTTCACCCATGAATTGCTGCAATACCATAATTCAACTGGTAGACTGTATGGTTTGTATATAATTTTGGATTCAATCTGCTTAAAATTTTGAAGAACAGCTGCCAGACTCAGTGGGCTAGATGGACCAATACAGGTCTTGCATCTACTGTGTAACTAGTAGCTATCTTAGTCTCTTGGAATGTCCCAAAAGCCATTATTCATAATGTTCATTATTTTTAGTACTTTAAATTTGATAAGGTTGAAATCAGTGCAAATATCTCCTTTAATCCACACTGTTTTAAACTGACCTGACCATTGGGTAGGGAAAGGTTAAAGATTAGAAATATTTATTTTATCAAATTTATTATGGCCACCCACTTCAGTAGGTTGAGTGGTTTACAAAATCAAATAAGCAATTAAATGCAGTTAAAAAAATGAAACAAATATGGCAACCTGGAGCAAAAACAATCATACCAGTAAAAACACAATAAAAATACAGTAGGGGCTATACAATCATACTATCCCTAGGCCTGGGAAAGATTAAAAGATGTCTAACAGAAATGTCTTTATATTAGATCCTACATCACTTTTTTTGTTCTAAAGGCAAACAACCACAAGTTTAAATATTGCTGAATTATTGTCCATATTGACTAGAATGCCTAGGAATGAAATACAGCAACAATGGATTTTATATATGAATGGCTTTTGTCAAAATTGTATTAACTTATTATCTACTTGTGAGAGCTAATGTCATAGGAGCAGAAAGACCCAGATTCTGGTCATCCTTTAGGCATGCAAGCTGACTGGGTGACTTTGATTACATTTTCTTGACCACTTGGCTTGGAAGTAAAAAAACAATTGACTAATCACATTAGTATACTGTAACTTTCAATGAAGAAATTTCAACCGCAACAACTGTATGAGCCAAAAAAAGATGTGGCTGTTTTTATGGGTCTGAGAAGAATGCTGCAATTTGACTCCTATATATTTCTTGTGAACATGTCTTGTGAATTAAAGCCAAAGTATAACATAGTAATTATGCATACACAGTTTATGCTGTTAATTGGTTTATGAAATATATAATCACATTAAAGTGGATGGTATGCTCAAATAGTCATACTGCCTTATGTTACAATGCTTTACCCCTCATACTTTTTTTTTTAGTCCTGGTCGTTCTCCAGTGTCCTTTGATAGTGAAATAGTGATGATGAACCATGTATACAAAGAAAGATTTCCAAAGGTAAGAAGGTGCTATGAACATCTGAGGGTTTTTTTAGATCTATTCAGTAGGAATAATAATATATGAGATAAAAAATATATAATATAAAGAACCTATTCTTTACACAAAGTTAAGGCAATAATAATAAAATGAAAATCCACATTGGAATTATTTAAGCAAATTGAAGGTTTACAAAATAGTTATAAATATTTAAGTTAAGAAAGTATCTTCATCAAAAAAGATGGACTGGAGCTGGCCCTTGTTTAAAATGTATTTGCAATAGGTTGCCAGTTAAGAATCACAATGTGTGCCAAAATATAAATTGGATTTTATTTGGTACATAAGTGGTATTAGGTGGTTCAAAGGTCTCTCCTAAAGTGTATTTGAAAGATGAAATATGTGTATAATTCTTGATCCCATATTTTTTTAAACTCTAAGTTTAAAATTTGAAGTCAAACTTTTCCATTCTTAGCAAAGTAGGATGCTAAAAAAAATGAAAAATCCACTATGCAGGCTGTAAAAAATAAAAATTACATGCACTCCCATTATAGCGCTCTCACACTATATGGTGTTTAAACTTTTATTTATTCATTTATTTATTTGTTCAACTTGTATGCCGCCTTTCTCCGAAGACTCAAGGTGGCTGAAATGATGTTTTTATCCGTAAGTTATATTTACAGAATATAATATCAATAAATTTAATATGAATGTTTTCAGTGATAATAGAGAACAAAGTTCATTTATTTTTTATAGGCAAAATCCTTAAATAGTCTAATAATGGGCTCATTAATTAGGTATGATATATTTAATTAAACTTATATGTTGATTCATTTATAACAAAATGTGACTAATTATTTGACCCACCTTTAGGCCACAGCCCAGATGGAGGAACGGCTGGCTGAATTGATTGCATCGAGTGCACCTGAAAATGTGTTGCAATTAGCAGATGGGGTCCTAAGCTTTATTCATCATCAAATTATTGAGTTGGCCAGAGACTGCCTGGATAAATCGCGTGAAGGACTTATTACTTCTCGGTACTTTTATGAACTGCAGGAAAATCTTGAAAAATTGCTTCAGGATGTAAGTATGTCAACAAATGATTTAACCCTTTCAGAAATGTTGGAGCTTGTTAATTTAGAATTATAGAAATTAAAGTCCAACACTCTTGGACAAGGTGACCCTCTTGATGACTGCCACAGCTTACAACCATAATTCTGGGTTATAAATCAAGTACAAACCTGTACAATCTTAGATTCATCATCATGAAGCCTTTTGCTCCCTAATTCATCTTTAGATATTATAGGTTTAAATATGATAGAATGGGCACAATCAAGCTATATGAATTGAAATTTAATACTGTGTTTCCCCCAAAATAAGACCTCCCCCGAAAATAAGACCTCCCCTGAAAATAAACCCTCCCCGAAAATATTTAAACGCATGCGCAGCTGGTCCCTGCCATTTCCTCTGGTTAGGGTTAGGGAAAGCTGGAAATCAGATAAGACGGCAAGTGATCCCCATCTTGCTCCACACGCCTCAAAATAATAAGATGTCCCCGAAAATAAGGCCAAGCGCTTATTTTGGGGTTCAAAAAAATATAAGACGTGGTCTTATTTTCGGGGAAACACAGTAGTTTATGGGAAGATAGACATTGTAGAAAAACAGTTTTATGATGCATATGTTTTATTATTGTATAATGCGTTTATGGGTCACAATCCATAGTTGTGTGTCTGATGGACTGTAATCGACAAAGATTTTGTGATAAAATTAATGTTCTTTTGGTTTCAGTGGAAGATTCCAAGCTGAAATTTCTCACTGAAATTAATCCCATATCAAATCAACTACCTTTAATTGTTCTTGGCTTTCATGCATTTTCTAAAGCTTCCAAAACACAGTTTGTTGGATGTAAGGGCTAAAACTTAATATGACTGGAACCAACAGTTCTCAGCTTACAGAATACTGTCAAAAGACAAGCCAAGTGTCTGTTGGATCAGAAAGGCAAGAGATAAAATTTCAGGGATTAAATTGTGCATAAATATATCATATTAATTGGCTCCATGGTCCAGAAGTGGGTACAATTGATACACAAAGTGAACCTGTGCAAAAGGCTACAGCTGCTACCTGCTCTTTAAGCAGGAGTTGTGAATCTAGGAGTTGCACACCAACCCTGACTGAAGAAGTGTGACTCCCTGTGCAGAGTTAAAGATGGAAAATCTTGGTCCTGTCAAAGTTGAGCCAAAGTCTGTTCTCCTGCACCAAACTTCTAGATTTCCAGGCACGGGGAAAGGGAAAAAAACCTTGACAGCATCACCTCATTGGGCTAGTGTTGAGTTGCCCAACTGGATGTCATGAGCATACAATAATACAATAATTTCTGTGTTGATGAATGACCTCACCAGTGACTTCATGTAATGTTAAATAGGAGTAGTGAGAGAGTACCTCACAAAGCAGGGATCTCAGGCTCCATCTCTTCTTTCCCTATGAATACTGTTTGGAACTGTCTCAGAGAAAGGAGGAGAATCACCATAACACTGTCTGTCAGTCTCTAAGTTGATCCACAGGATATCATGTTTGACGGGTATCAAAAGCTGATAAGAGATCAAGGTGGACCAGATGGCTATACCACTGTATGCTGTATGCTGAACTTGCCAAAAGTTATTAACCAGTGTGATCAATGCTATCTCAATCAGACTTGAATCCTAATTGAAAGAAGTTCAGAGAATCTGCTTCTCCCAGGACTTTCTGGAGCTATAGACTAATAACTTGCTCTAGAAAGGGAAGATTGAAGACTGGATGAAAATTGTTCAGATCTGTCTGTTGGTGATGGCCAGTGATGGCCTCTTAAGAAAGAGCAGACAGTTGTCTCTATCGAGGCAGATGCACCTACTTCCTCCTGTAGAGAAGCATTCACCATCGGATGGACTCAATCGCCTGTCACGTGTCAGGAGACTGAATTAACTGGAAGGAAGAAGGATCTAAAACACCAGTGGCTGAACTCAGCTCTAAGAAACGGTTCCACTTCATCAGGTTCAAACCTTTTCCAGACAACCAGGCAAGACCATGCAGAGACAGCTACATAGGGACTGTACATCCAGATTCTAACTCTGATTTCTCTGCTGAAATGAGATTCCCCTGCTCTGGAATCTGCTCCTGAGGTTAGAAGATCTGTAAGAGTGGCATGAGATGTGTTGTCAGTGGGATTTTCCCATTGACTTTGCTTGGTGGAAGCTAGCTGGGAAGGTTATAAATAGTGATCACATGACCCTGGGACAGTACAGTTGTCATGAATGCACGCCAGTTGTCAAGTGGCTGAATTTTGATAGTGGGGATGCTGCAACAGTGTGAAAATGGGTCATAAGTAATTTTTTTTCAGTACTGTTGTATCTTTGAATGATCAGTAAACAAATGGTTGTAAATCAAAGATTGCCACCGTTCCTGTTATAATACAGACACAACATTTCCAAATCTTTTGGAGGATGGGCAAGAAAAAGCAAGCAGTTTGGAAACATTGAAATGTGTTCGGTATTTATTTTTATTATATCTTTTACTGATTTAAGTTTGCTCTGCTGTTTCAATGCAAGTTATGCATTGCAACAAGTGACTATATCTTGGTTTACATACAATTATAATGTTGGATACATATTTCTCAAGAAAATAAACTTTTAAAAAGTTTTTGAGATGACGTAAGTATTGTATACGTAGCAAATGAAGTCCTTTATTATTTGTCTCATGAAATTAGAGGACTCAGGGAAAAACTGCATCTTATTATTACATCTGGGAGCTATACTGCACTATTTATTCTAATGGTAACAAAATCAAGCAATGAGGGCTATTTGGGAGCGGAGACAGACTGGGGCCAGAGCGTGTCTTAATCTGCAGCTTCTGAGTCTGCTCAGAGCAAAAAAGAAACTGAAACCAGTGTCTGCATGCTGAGAGCTTTCATTGCTCTACTGCAGTGTTTCTCAATCTCAGCGAGTTTAAGACTTGTGGACTTCAATTTCCAGAATTCCCCAGCCAGCTAAGCTGGCTGGGGAATTCTGGGAGTTGAAGTCCACAGGTCTTAAACTCACTGAGATTGAGAAACACTGCTCTACTGAAATGAAACTGTGAATCTGCTATTGGTATTGCAAATACTTTATGTGTTGTTATGAATATAAAGAAGTTAATGAATCCAGCTGATTCAGTTATCTGTGTGTGCTTCTGGATTTGATTTTTGCAAGAAACTCTGACAGAATTGTAGCACCATAATGCTCTAAATAAAAAGTCTTTATATTGGTAGACAGTATGTCTGAGCTCCTTGACTTATTCCATTAATTTTTAAAGAAAATATTTGACTGGAGGGTTTTTTAAGGATGCATCTTTCCAAAATGTATCCTTAAAAAAAAGAACTTGGGGTGAAAAAAATGCCTTCAGTTTCTTTGGCTTTTTTTACTCTTAGCCTTCATATGCCTAGTTTCTACTTAACTAGAAATCCTGATTAGAACTACGATTCTTAGAAGGGTTTTAACCTGGAAATATAAGTTCTTATTTCTAGAACTCAGCTGAATTAGACTGTATCAGTGTATTAGGTCACTGAGAAAGTTTTGAGTGGAATATTATTGTTCTAGGGAGAAGAGTGATTGTAATTTCATGCCCCAGTGAGTACAATTAGTGACAGATGAGTCTTTCACATAAGGGAATAATTTTATAATTTACCCATTTCTGCCTCCAGAACATCATTGAAATTGGCAGCAGCTAGAGTCAATAATTCTTTTTCTCCCCTCCTTCCAAAGTGAGGTTCTTTGGGATCTGTAATGTGACTTACAACCTTCAAACAAATATATAGTCTTGAGAAGTACTAATTGGGTAGCACGCATCATGTTGAAGCAAATGGCAGACACCTGTTTGGCATATAACCAATACCTTCAAAATTCAGGAAAAGTAGGATATGTTTTTAGTAAAATATTTGAAATCCAGACTGATTTGTCAGGAATTAAAACAAATCATAGTGATATTATTAAGTGTCCTGAAACTGCAGCCGAGTTATTTTGGATAAATGACAGCCAGTGGTGAAATCCTGCCGGATCTATCCGGATCATGCGAAATGGTAGTGCCAGCAGCGAGAGGCTCTGCCTACCCACCGGGATGTAATTACGCCCCATTTTTGATGCTCTGCGCATGTGCAGAAGAGGCGTGCGCGCTCACATTCCCGAACAGGTAGCGAAGGTAAGTGCATTTCACCACCGATGGCAGCTATAAGTTGTGCTTCATTACTGTTTTTCTGCAGTTTTCAATTATTTTTCATGTAGCTAGATATTAATGTTTTGAATAAATGACATGGGTTTTCTTGATTTTCTTTCTCAATATAAAATAGAATAATAATTAAAAAATATTTTTTTTAAAAAAAAGCAATAAAACTTTTGATATTACTGTTTATAGTAATGTTTAAAGTTACCTTGTTTAATATCCAGATTTTGGTGAAAAAAAGATTTACTTAGAACAATCAGCCATAGAATTAATAATGAAGATATTGAAATGGTGGATAGCTTCTGCTTTCTAAGATCAGCCATCAACAGTAAGGAAACAAACTGTCAACAAATATGTTGAGACTGGCACTTGATAGAGCAGCTAAGAAGGCCTTGAAAAAGATATTCAAATGTTATGACATGTCTATACCTACAAAGATCAGAACTGTGCTAGGTATTCCCTGTGATACTCTATGGAAATGAAAGTTGGATTTTAAAGGAGCAGGATAGGAAGAATATTGATGCCTCTAAACTTTGATGCCAAAGAAGATCCCTGAGAATACAGTAGCAAACAAGAAAACAAACCAAAGGATTATTGATCAAATCAATCCAGAGTCCTCTCCTGACCAAGCTCAAATTATCATTCTTCAAACACGTTATGCAAAGACCCAGAACACCAAAAAAAGTTTCTAATGATGGGAAAGGTGGAAGGAAAGAGAAGAGTATGAGTACCACTAAAATGGACAGACTCAGTTACAGTGGCAACAAGTACACCATTAAGAGACTTAAAATTAGGGATTAGAGGTACATCATCATGGAGAATATGTGGTCACTAGGAAATGATGGCAAATAATCAAATTTTTGCTCAGAACAGCTTTTTCTTAGTGGTAATATTTTTCAACGTCTAAATGTTTCTTCCAAAATATTAATATGTTTGCTAAATGGAAAGAAAAGTTAAAGTGATTTGAATTTCAGTTCATTTTTTATAAGTTCCAAATGAAGAATTTATTAATTCAAGTAGAATATTATGTTTTTTTCTGTGTGAAGGGAATTGCAAAATCTCTCTCTATCTCTCTACCTCTATCTCTATCTCTATCTCTATCTATTCTATATCTCTATCTCTATCTATATTGTCTTAGTTTGAAAAAACTGTATATTACACCAGCTAAGAACTCTATAAAGCATTCCTGTGACATGTGCAAAACTGTTTATTGAATATACATTTTAAGAAAAACCTAAATCTAATAAATTAATAAACCAAGTTATGTGGTTAATGTTCTATTAAAATGGTTCTTTACTATTTTGCCATTTTTCTTAGTACTGTTGATTTTTATTGCTCTTCTTCATTACTTTGAAATGATAAAGTAAAACAGTTGAGCAAGTAAACACCTTGCCAAAAATGTTGGCATTTGAATCCAATTATTATTATTTGTCGTGATAAATTCTTTTAATAAAAGCATTTGTCTTTAATCCTTTTAATAAAAATTGGAATCATTTTTATGTTCTTTATGAAGCTTTTTTAGAGTAATGAAAAGGCACTGAAAAGAGTTTTATATATAATGAATTGTGGGGAAAAAAATATTTAGATTTTCAGTGAATGTTATAAAAAAGGTTCTACAATACTGCACGCGAGTTGATGTTATTTTTAAGATTCTCCCAATACGGAACATGAATAAATCTAATCGTAGTTGTGTTGTGCTTTAGCTATAATTAAACTACTGATGTTCACTTCAGAGGGGAGATATGCAAGATCCATTCTTTGTACATTTTATAATGTGACATTCTTTTCCCTAGGCTCACGAACGATCGGAAAGTTCTGATGTGGCATTTGTTACCCAACTGGTAAAAAAGTTGATGATCATCATTGCACGGCCAGCGAGGTTGCTTGAATGTCTGGTAAGCACACAAGAGTTTTTAGGAGCGTTGTAAGATAGTAAAATCTTCTAGGAACCAGACATATGCACTCAACAGTTTAAAATTATGTCCAATATTGAGTGTAACAAAATATATTTCCAAACAAATTACATAAATCAGAGAACTAGTGACTGTTCTACTAAAAGACTTTGTAGTTTTGTGAATAATGGCCTGCTTCTGTTGCATTTGGTTTCTAGTAAATAGATCTTGCCACTTCTTAATTGTCATTTCACACAGATTATAGTGGTGATTATAAATCAAGGAACACAATTCTGTATTGTTTACTGCTTGGTAAATAAATTTGTACACTGTTCTCAGAGTTTATACTGTGATATTGCAACTGTTGTTCAGCTTGAAAAATAGTGTCATGCAAATTTTAGTGTTAGGGTCAATCTTCATTGATTGTGACTTATACAGTATCTATAGAAGTAGACAGTTGATTGTAGAATGGTGTATTTTATGACATTTTGTATTATTTCATAGAATGCTTCATTATAATTTTATGTCACTTAATGTTTTATAAACTTAGCCAAATTTCAATTTCATGGGAGTCATAGGTCCTGAATTTTGGATACAAAATCATCTATCCATCCATCCATCCATCCATCCATCTCTGACGTCCCCTGGAAGCTCAAGTTGCCATATACAGTTCTCTCACATTTTCTACTTTGTTGTCTTGGTAACTCCATAAAGTAGGTTCAGCTGTGAAAATCATGACTAACTCTAAATTTCATGGCTGAATGACAATTTGAACCTGGATCATCTTATTCTTAGTCTTGGTATATCAAATTTATAAATGATTTCAACTTTATATATTAATATAGTATATTCTATGCATAAGGAAGCTATAGCATTACATATCCACTTCTTCAAAAACCTTTAGGCCTTAAATTCCCTAGATAACTTTGTAATATTTGAACTGAAAGTTATTTTATCTATTTGAAACTAATAGGACTGCAGCCAAAGAGTTACCCTTCTGATGTAGATTTTTCCCCTCTTTGAACAGTTAATCACTAATGTATATTTCAAATCATTTTTGAAAAATCAATTGCTGAGCTATCTGCAAGATTATTTTTTAAAAAAATCAAAAGCCTAATTACTTCACTTAAATTATATGTACAGTTTTCTACTGTAGGTAAATAATAAAGTAAGAATTTATCATAATTAATCTGTTTCACCTGATAATGAACTGACTTTTGATTTTACTGGAGCTTTTAAAAAAAGATATATGGTAAACTACACATCAATAAAAGCTTCAGGAATTCTACAGTGTGACTGTGAATGTATATGCATATTACATGGACTCCTTCAAAAATTCTTATATGAAAGTATAATTTTGAGAGCATATTTAAATTAAAAGTAGGTCAGTATGATATTCTGCTTATAATTATGCTTATTAAAAGGAATATTTACTTATATTACTCTCTTTGCAAGTCTGTATAGGGCTGTTCATAAAAATTGTGCTGAACCAACTACTTTTAGTTATATACATACAACTGGAATGTGGAAAGATATTAATTAGCCTCAAAATTGTTTTAAAAGGAAAAATGGAAGCAGATACAGGCTGAAATTTAACAGTGATAATGTGAAGCTGGTTGTGACAGTTGTCAAATGATGTGTCAGGACCACAAAATATACAGTTAGCCGTGTCAATACTGTTTGGGTTTTACTTAATGTTTTCTGTAGTTCAGTTTATTACAGTATATCATGTGCCAAATTTATTCATTTAATCAGTCATCGGCTTACTCCTGTTATTACTGTTGATTTCCTATAATAATAGAGAGCATCTGGTTTCATTCTTCTTGTTTTTGTGTACTGCTGATGGAGAGATGAACATTTTAATGCCCTTAATTGATTATTGCAAATTATTTTTTATAAAAGAGATCCTTCCTTCAATCTACAATGAAAAATTCAAAATGTAATTACATTTACATATGCTTTTTTGAAATAAAAAAGGATTATCCTTTCCCTCTGATCACGCATTATGTGCCAAGTGGCTGAATGCCAAAATAATAATATAATGCAGTCTGGAATACCTCCAAACAGAGCAGCTTAATACAGTTACATTGTAATTTTCAAGTCACTATTTTTTTTTAGTACTGTAGCATATTTAAGATTATTCATGTGACTTCAGGAAATCTTCTAGTTCTAGTGATATTTAATCCATTCTACATATTCTATATAAATAATACAATACATTTTTATTTTTATTTTCTTTGTTGAATTTATTTGCCCCCCCCCGTCTCAACCACAAGCTGACTCTGGGCAGGTTATAATGTTAAAAAGAATAAAGCAATGCAACAGTATGAATATAATAAGAGTAAAACACTATAGAAATACAAAATTTCAGCTATAAAGCTAAAGGATGGGGGGAAGGAATAAGCTGAGCAAGGGAAGGTGGGTGGGATCTGTAATTAATCTGTCAGCCATTTCCATCTTTTTTATACCGTTATTATATAGAATGCAGTGAATGGTTGCCCAATTTAGATCAGGGATTTTTCTGATTAATATTTCTTCTACTTTCCCTGAATTGTATAGAAAAAGTACTTTACAACACAAATTGGAGTATTACACTGCATGTTATGGGCTGTCTTGTTCCTTATATGGCTATTTTTTCAATTCCCATAATACTTTTAAATTAATCTTTGAGATTGGTTTCAGTTGTGTGCCTTTCTAGCTCAGCCAAATGACTCTTCTTGACCTCTCTGATGAACCAGCTATTTTAGTAGGCAGGGTATGATGCTTTTGCATATTTGTTCCATAGTTATGCAGTGCAAAATCATCTCTCTGCAGAGTTGTAAGACTAAATAAAATACGAAAAATAATTTTCATTAAGAAATAAGAAAAATGCTTTCCATAATTCTGTTGTCTAATCTTTCATTGCCCTTTGTGGTGCCTTAATGAGAAGTTTCAGTAATATTCTGAATCATCTTTTATCTACCAATTTACATTTTTCTAAAACACAACTATGCCCTGAGAGCAATACTGAGTTGTGTCATAAACTTGAAATTAAGTTTCAATCTGGACTTACAAACTCACAGAAATTTAAGTTAAACTATGCATTTTATTATCATCTTTCTTAAAATAAATTATACCTAGAGTTATAAGCATTTGTTTTTTAAATCAGATTAAATATTCTCTTTCTGAATCCTTTTGCTTTAGGAGTTTGATCCCGAAGAGTTCTACCATCTGCTAGAGGCTGCTGAAGGCCATGCCAAAGAAGGGGGAGGAATTAAATGTGACATCCCTCGTTATATTATATGCCAGCTGGGCCTTACCAGGGATCCCTTGGAGGGTGAGAGCATTGTATTCTTAGAACTATAATGAAGCAGAAAAGAGTAGGATGTCACAAAGCATCTTAGTCATTCTCACAAACATTAACTAGCACATAAAATCTAATGAGCACATCAACTGTTAAGAATGTCTGTAAGTATTACGGTGTCCCATTACACTTATATAGTGTGCCTATGCATTTTAATTATTACTTTAATGATATAGTATAAAGGTAAAGGTAAAGGTTCCCCTCGCACATATGTGCTAGTCATTCCCGACTCTAGGGGGCAGTGCTCATCTTCATTTCAAAGCCGAAGAGCCAGTGCTGTCTGAAGACGTCTCCGTGGTCATGTGGCTAGCATGACTAAACGCATGGAACACTGTTACGTTCCCACCAAAGGTGGTCCCTATTTTTCTACTTGCATTTTCTATGTGCTTTCGAACTGCTAATTTGGCAGAAGTTGGGACAAGTAATGGGAGTTCACCCTGTTATGTGGCACTAGGGTTTCGAACCGCTGAACTGCCGACCTTTCAATCAAGAAGCTCAGCATCTTAGCCACTGAGCCACCGCACCCCATATATTATAGTATATAAATGCAGGGGAAACAGAAGACTCATCTTTTCCAGCCCATAGGACCACCTTTTTGTTGAATTCTGGTTTGTGCAATTTGGAGTGTGCAATATGTACTATTATAGTATATTTGCAATGAATCCCTCCCAAACTAAGTGAAATGGGAACAAAAAAAAATGTACCATCCTTATCCTTTCCTCCTATGGGGATGGCTCCATTGGACTTCAACTTTCTTTCCTAGGGGAATACCGTATGCCAACTTTTCTCATTCTCAATGAGTTTAAGATGATTGACTTTGAACTCCCAGAATTCTGGGAGTTGACATCCTTAAAGCCACTGAGATTGAGAAACACTGTGCTGTTCTATTCTATTCAATACTAGAATTAGCCCACTAATTTTGTGTGTGAAGTGACCATGCATATCATATCTTTCATTGTTGTATATCTCATGCATTAAATAGAAATTCACATGTTGCGGACTAATTTTTCTGAATATTGCACACAAAAACAGTGAAAGGGTAAATTAGCTTTTTATAGGAGAAAGTGCTTTTTACAGCAAAATGTGTCAGAGTACAATAATTTGTACTGAAGATGACAAATGGTATTTGCTATTTTTCATCTTTGTCTTGGAATTTTGCTGAGGCTTCATATGACTCATAGACTGAAATAACTTTGAAATAAAAAAAAAAGCAACAGAAAGTGAAAAACCTGTAACATACAAAAAGCTGTATAGGACTCTTGATTTTTCAAAAATGAACATTATAGCCATCTCACTTATTTTAAACATAAAAAAGATCTTTTTTGTTATGAGAAAATATAGAATCTATCCTATATATTATTCAGAATAATGTTATCAATACTAAGGAGATGTATTTGCATAGTTACAAAGTAAAGTGATATAAGTTAATTACAGTGACCATCCGTGACATTTTTGGTTTGGCCGAAAAGTTCTCAGTATGAAAAAACTTGTGTGCTACTGTTTTCTACCGACCAGCATCCAATATAGGCCCCCTGCAAAAACTCTCCCACTCTTTATACTAGTCAGTGTTTCTCAGGCCAAGGAAGAAGGCAGGCAGTGGCAAACTACTTTTGAAAATGCTGTCAAGAAAACTGTAGGGAATTGTTCAGCAATTGCCAGGTGTCAAGGCTGACTCAAAGGTGCGCGCGCGCGCACACGCACACACACAAAGCTGTGCAGGAAGGACTGCAAATGAGATAAGGGAGTAGGTGTATTATTCTTTGAATACCAATGATCGTATACTGTTACATCTTAAAAGCATATTTTCCCTTTCTTTCCAGAAATGGCCCAGCTGAATAGTTGTGATAGTCCAGATACTCCAGAGACAGATGATTCTGCAGAAGGAAAGGTAGTGATTTAACAGCTCCATTCCATAATACAAAAACGTTTCTGCACTGATATTAGGAAAGTATAAGTTGTGCATGCGTACATTTTTTTCTAATGATAATTACAGTGGATATAGAGTCTCTACACACCCCTGTTGAAGTGCCAGGTTTTTGAGTGTAAAAAAGTCAGACCAAGATAAAACACATCAGAATGTTTTCACCTTTACTATAACATATAAGCTGTTACAGTCACATTATTCTAGTTTTTTATTTTTATTTTTCCTCCCTTAGGATTCCAGTTTGTTTTTCCATTGGATTGGACAAAGATGGGAAAATTCTGGGGGATTTATCTTGGTCTGATTTTTTTTTTCATCTCAAAAACCTGGCACTTTAACAGGGGTGTACAGACTTTCTATATCCACAGTAGCTATCTGTTGAATAAAATTAAGTATTATAATGGAAAATATTTAGAAAATGAATAGAAAATTAGATTTGTTAGAGTAGCCATATTTCTGTTTGATAAATAGCAATAGCACTTAGACTTATATACCACTTCATAGTGCTTTACAGCACTCTCTAAGTGAGGGGTGTCAAACTCGCATTGTCATGGCAGTGTCACATGACATATCGGGACTTTCTCCCCCTTTGCTAAACTGAGTGAGGATGGGGCCAGCATATGACACATCTGGCCTGCAAGTTGCGAGTTTGACACCCCTGCTCTAAGTGGTTTATAGAATCAACATATTGCTCCCAGCAATCTGGGTCCTCATTTAACTGACCTCAAAAGGATGGAAGACTGAGTCAACCCTGAGCTGGTGAGGATCAAACTATTGGCAGTCAGCAGAATTGGCTTGCAATATTGCATTCTAACCACTGCGCCACCACGACTCATAAAAAATCATGTTAGGTTGGAATTTTGAGAAATTACTCTTATTGTCATACACACACACACCATCATATCTTTTTGTAGGAAGTGTGACCTCATTTAACACTAAAGTTATTACTGTTCTGGACTCTGTTGACTTCTGAATCAACTGTCATTTAATTTTGCTTAAGTTGAGTCTCAGCCTATTTCTTTAAGGAATAGGGTTATCTGTGCCTTTTTGAAGAATGGCTGTGTTAGCTCCTCTTGCAAGGAGGCATTCATCAGAACTGAGATCCAGTTCCTTGTCTACTCCTTCATAGCTCATACCACCCAGGAGGGCCAGGGATCCAGCCCATAGGTGGGCAGTCCTTATTTCACCAAGGACTCTGTTCACTTACTCAGGTCGTCCGGTTCAAGCTCCTTCCAATTTTTTTATGGAAATTGTCAGGGTAACAGAAAAAACACAAGTAGCTTTAGCAGCACAATGAAATCATAATATTTCTATTCATTTATACTTCCAAAGAAGAATTGGGTCAGTGGTTAATATCAATTACATATTTAATAGATTAAAAGTAGAATGAAAGCTATTTTTGCTATTTTCAGAATCGGGGAGCAACTGTGCAATCCAAGAAAACACCATCAGAAGAGGAGTTTGAAACTATTAAATTGATCAGTAATGGGGCATATGGGTAAGACTAATAAGTTATACTAGCATTTGTTTTTTAAAATCTTATTTTAAAATCTTATTTTTAAAAATAGGTTAATGTTGCGAGAATGCCAATATTTGCACGTTAATATTTTAAAATGGCTGCAGAAGAGATTGTATATGCCATTAGTTTTGTAAATTACAGGAATAAAACTGTAGGCTGTTTTCTAACTTTAAGATGCTTCCCTCCCTTGAAATTTGTGATAGCTCTGCACTAGAATAAGGCTGATTCCTGTGGTGGTTCTGCTGAAACCTTGGAGGAGGGTAACAGGATGAGAAAATTAGTGTGCTCTTCCCTCACACTGCTGTTTTAGAAAGAAAGAAACCACTATTGGGAAGTGCCAGAGTAATAACAATAATTACAAAAGGGGTGGAAATGAGCCCTATCCTTCTAAGGTCGCACTTCCATGTGTGAATTTCATGTGTTCAGCAGCAATGCATTTAATAAGAAAACCATCACTGCAAATTTCCACAGAATTTGAATCCTGATAATGCAAGGATGGAGAGTTCGTCCGTCCGCTATAGGGATGGATTTCTCTTTTATTTTGTAATGTGAGCATTTTACATTACATCCTTTACATCCTTTACATCCAAGTGGAAGTAATCATATTGCATATATCTATAAAAGCATTCATCTTAGTGACAGCTGAGATGACCTGGTGCTGGCCACCTCAAAGCAGAAATCATTTTACACAATTAACATGAGAACTGACAGAACTATAGCAGCAAAGACCTTTTCATACCCATGTATCAGTGTGACAGTGAGTGTCATATAAGAAGTGCATATTCCATGTTAGATGGCCCAAATATCCAAGATGAAGTGAAGATAAATGTTAAGGTGTGCTGCTGGTCACAGTCCCAACTATACGGAAGGTATAATTTGCCTGCTGAAAGTGGCATATTCGTAATCAAAGCAATCAGAAACTGGCATCCTGCACCAGATTGAATTGCTGGTCCCTCAGAGACATTATCTGTATGACACCATATGTCATGCCTGATGCCTTTAGACCACTCTATCCTCCTGGCTAGTCATCATCACTAGTCAACACCTTACTAGAAGCAGTCTGACTCTAATCACCTATTCTCCCTTTTCTCCAAAGGGGGCTGTAGGGAGTAGGAGCATTTAAATATGTCGTAGTATTATCATGCAGATCTCACCCCTTTGGGTAGCTGTGTCATGACAAAATGTCAACTTGCTACAACTGCCCACTTCCTCTGCAGATAAGTGCCTTGCATATCATGCCTGTGCCATGTCCTCTTTGGTCATAGGTAGAGTTCTGCTGTTGCATCTGGGTCACCAGAACCACCATGCACTGTGCTTTCAGTGCACTTACATTTAGGAGGCAATAGTTGCTCCTCCTTCTCTGACCATTATTTCTATTCTTGTGTTCCTAACAAGAGAAATGGCTGGATGGTTTCCTGAAATGCCAACTCCCATTCATTTTATGAAGGGGAAATGCTCCTGAGTCACCACGAGGCCATTACATGGCACCACTGCTGCCTCAGGAAGACTAGGCATAGTGCTGAAATCAAGCCTCTTTATATATGTTGATCACTAAATATTAATCATATCCCCACTCCCAGTAGCTTAGCTCTCACAGCCTTGGTTTATTTAGTGAAGTTTTTATAAGGAAGCAACATGGTTTAGATAGTGTAATGAGTGAACCTTAAATTGGAGATGGGAGGGAAGAGAAGCCCTATGGGGAAACCACTCGTTAAAATATAAAAAGAAAGGACCTTCTTGAATGCATATGCTCACATTTCTTGCAAGTTGCAATGCACTCAGTACCAGTGTGTGGTCACAGAACTCATTGGAGGAATCCCCCAATAAGCCAACTATCTTGATTTGGGTGAAAGGGTATATTTAAACTCAAAAACTGACTGAATCTCTCTTTCATTCTTTTTTTTTTAACATCTGATTAAAGCTCTTGTTCAATACAGTATCTTGGATCAAAATTAAAACTACAAATGGAAAAAATAGAAATGGAATTGAGATCTGGAGGCTGCCTTGGAGGCAGCAGGCAACTAAATACTTGCGCAACAGTTATCCCCTGATCAAGCAGATGCACCAGTCCATCAATGAGTCTAATTGTCAAGCTGCAATTTTTTCCTTTGTAACTCACTTGCCAATCTCTATAATTAGTTAGCTTCAGAATGGCTCTCTAGATGTACCAGTTACTTCTTCCGTTCCTGCAATTTCCCCACAAAGTTCCATCACACATTGAGCCCAAACTGATAGCAGCAGGACCATATCTAGAAAATGTTTTGACTTGGGCTGACACCATCCCAAACTAGCTGTTCTGTATACAGATTAATTTATATGCAGAATGTTTTGCAAATTCCTAATAAATATGGATGTGCAGCTTCAGATCTGAAGCAGAAAAGATGCTTTGGAACGGATCTGACTGAACACATTTGCTGTACCTGTCAGCTGAAGGAGACACTGATAGGTCCTTTAGATGTACTTTTTCTCTTTTGGATTAAATGGCTGCACCCCTCTACCTGAAAGTCTCTTCAAAGAAAGGAAAGGGGCCAGTTTTTTCAGAGGGATACTGAGTCAAATAAAAGGGTATAAAAATCTTAATACACAGGGAGTTGATAAAAATAAAAATAATATTTGACTATAGAAGTTATATTTAAAGTAAAAGTTACATATGAATGAAACAGATTAAATATTTCAAATTTCGTAATGCTAACTTGGTAAATACTGTAGATTTATTTCTAAGAGTCTTTTGTTCTTTCTTGGTTTCTACTTTCATTCATGATTATTGAATCCCATATAAAACTCTATCCTTTACTATAAAAGTATTAACTTTAAAATTCAAGTAGAGCCTGGAGAACAAAGACAAATTACTTGATGCTAGTTAATCCTGTCCATTTTGTGAGTTCTTTCTAGCTTTATGGACTGGTCAAACAGGTGAAACTTCAGATGTATTATTTCTCATTTCCTATATAACATATTGTTCATGTGTTACCATAGTGCAGTGTTCTTGGTGCGCCACCGGAGTACACGTCAACGTTTTGCAATGAAGAAGATTAATAAGCAGAATCTTATTTTGAGGAACCAAATTCAGCAAGCTTTTGTGGAGAGGGATATCCTAACTTTTGCAGAAAATCCTTTTGTTGTCAGCATGTTTTGCTCCTTTGAAACCAAGCGGCATCTTTGCATGGTCATGGAGTATGTGGAAGGTATCCAGAATTTACCCAGACATTATAGTAAATGTATTAATCAAAATGGTTTTCATTAGGGAGAGAGAGATTAAATACGATGATTCATTTAGATACTAGGGTACTTTCATTATTTTCTCAGCCTAGGATTTGTTTCATATCTTTCAAGATAGAATGAATATATTGTGCTATAAAACTTATTCTGTTTCACCATATTTCAATAATAAATGCTAAGTCTGCATATTTGTCCATCACTTTATTCTAAATTAAAAGAGATCTTACCAATAGAGTTGGCATTTATCAACAGCAGCCAAAGCAATACAACTGGATGTAGAATGAGCTAATTGATCCAGAAGAGGAAACAGGCACCAAATACTTCCCACTGATTTTTCCTAATTCATCACCACCAAATTATATTCCTATCTGCCTCACATTTCCCTGGTCTTCCTCCATATCATTATCTGTTTAGCATTGTATGGCAGAGTATGTGGCTCCTTTTATATATTAATGTAACATTCCTCAGTTATGTGCACCTATTGAGAATGAATCTGGAAACTGATCTATTATTTCAAAGATAATACATTGGACTAAACTATTGGACAAATATTGGTCCAATAAAATAACATTCAAAACTCCTAGTCTAGAGTTTTTCTTTTGATTAGACACAGATAGGAATATACTGTATATAACATGATATACTGTCAGCTTTGTGTAGTCTGATAGTGAACACAGAAATTATGTTTTTATTGTGATCTAGGAGGGGATTGTGCAACTCTTTTGAAGAACATTGGAGCATTGCCTGTAGATATGGCAAGAATGTATTTTGCAGAAACTGTACTGGCATTAGAATACCTCCACAATTATGGAATTGTCCACCGTGATCTAAAACCTGACAAGTATGCTTTTAACTTCTCATGTTTGTACTTGCAGCTGCAGCTGTTCATTCTAAAAATATCTGTAGCAACAACTTGTACTCTTTTTTTTCTCCTTTGGAAGGGCAGCCTTTCATTACAATATTTATTTTTGAATTGCTTTTTGACAAATGTCAGATTGTGATTATTTCAATAAAATTTATTGAAAAACTATTCTTTCATTAATTGTGTCCTAAATTTAAAGTGAGGCATTTCAATAATAGGAAAGTTTTGTCCTTCTACAAGGACACTACATTTAATACCCAGTAAAAGTGCAAGGTGAACAGGGCTATAATTTTATCATTTTATACACATGTACTTGGCTCAAACCTTTAATGTGTGTGACATTAAGCAAAGCATCAAGATAGAATTTAAATTAGTAAGAATTTAAACTAGTAAGATTTTAAATTTTCTGGAAGAAAGCAATGAAAAATCAGTTTTGTAACACTGACAAGAAATGTACATGGATGTAACCAGAAATCAATTCAAGAGCATTTTTTTTAAAAAAGCTCATTGATTTAAATTAATTTGTTTAAAAGCATAACTAGGTTTGGGTCCAATTCAGTGTCTGTATATAAAAGTATTCAAATCTGACTCAAATTAGACCCTGATTTTTTTCTTTAAAGTGTTATGTAGCAAATAGTTCCTTTCATAGCAAGGCTTAGATATATATATATAGATAGATATAGATATAAATAGCGATTGTCAGTTACATGTACAAATGGGGAAATGTATGTCAAAAGTCATATTATAGTGAAAATATTAACTTCATAGGCCATATGCTGATAATAAACGGTAATAGAATTGCCAGTAACCCTGGCCAGAAACAAACTTGGGCTAGGACATAGCTAATTCTGGCTTTGTGCACGCTGGGAAGCTAAGCTTCTGGTTTCTGGAATGCGTATGCATGCCAGCAGTTGGTCTTCATGCACGTGCATGCCAAAAACCTGAAGACCAGGTGGCCGCCGTGCATGCGCATGCCAGAAACCGGAAGACCAGCTTCCTAGCGCACATATGCACACCGGGGAACTGCTCTTCCAGTTTCCGGCGCTCCCATGTGTGCATGCCGGGGATTTGCTCTTCCAGTTTCTGGTGCTCCCCCGCGTGCACGCTTCCATTTTGGCACCCGGTGCCGAAAAGGTTCACTAATACTGATAGATATTTTCTACAGTAATGAGATATGAAAGTTACTTATTACCTCGACTTTGTAACCTTCCAGCTGGCTTCCGACAAGCAAAGTCAATGGAGGAAGCCAGATTCACTTAATGACTTAAGTGATTCTCAACAACTGTAGCAAAAAGGTCGTAAAATGGGGCAAACCTCACTTAACAACCTGTCTTGATTAGCAACAGAATTTTTGGGCTCAGCTGTGCTCATACGTCGAGGACAGCCAGTGTAATATTTGTTAGAGGGTGGTGATAAATAATAGCATGGTATTGTGGCACGATTAAATGTTCATAAATGGTATTATAATACTAATCTGTATTCCCCTTTTTCAGTCTTCTCATAACCTCAATGGGTCACATCAAATTGACTGATTTTGGCCTCTCCAAAATTGGCTTAATGAGTTTGACAACTAATCTGTACGAAGGTCATATCGAGAAAGATGCCAGAGAATTCTTGGATAAGCAAGTAAGCCGAAATTACAGTTTTGAAATTACTATGCATATCTGCATATATTAATTTTTAAAAACTGCCTAAAGCAAATATGTTCAACATGGGTTTTATACCTTGACCCAGAAACAGTGCAGTAAAATTGAAGTTTTAACTCCTTTAAGTATAGCAATGAAAAATTCTGTTCAGTTTGGATAGATTTAAATTAATCAAATCTCAAACATTTTTGCGCAAGTGTTTAATTAAAAATATTTACTTTTTTTGTAATGAATAATGAAGCTGTTCCACATTGTTTAAACATGATTTACATTATAATTTTATTGTTTGATTTTCTTCATTAGAGATTTTATACATCATAACATTTTAAAATTTTCTTTTCAGGTATGTGGGACTCCAGAATACATTGCGCCTGAAGTAATATTGCGGCAAGGTTATGGAAAGCCTGTGGACTGGTGGGCCATGGGAATAATCTTGTATGAATTTCTAGTTGGTTGTGTTCCTTTTTTTGGAGACACCCCAGAAGAGTTATTTGGGCAAGTTATCAGTGGTAGGTATCCAACTTTTATAAGTATTAAATGTCTTCTTGAAATTGATAAATTTAATTAAATAAGAACAATATTTGTAATTTATTATTATTTAGTTAGCTTATCTCATTTTGGAAAATGGATACTGTCTCCTTCAGGTCCAAGGTAATTTCCCCTGCAATACAATAAAATCAACATTAAAAAGCAAATGTCATACATCAATTCAGTTGGTGCAAGAAAAGCAAGAGATGCATAAATCTCATTTGGAAATTAAAAGTTTTACTTCTGTTCTTCATTTGTCAACTATCTAACCTGAAATTTGCAAAGTCATCCATGAAATCATAGAAGCAGAGCCAATTACACTTGAGACTTCACCTATAATATAATTTGGCTATAATTCACCCATGTTGGCAGTAGTAAAACAGAACATGGGTACTTTGGGACCATACCAAAGACCTGCCTCATTGATGTAGCCAACCAAATATATAAATATTGTATGTTTTTAAACGGCACAAATTGTGATTTTAATGTGCCATGTTATACAGTTTTCATTGTCTCTGATCCAAAAGGGTATTCCCAATCTTTTATTAGTTTCTGCTGTTGGCCTATGGCTTGTATTTTATGGTTTTTGAATTCTTCCCAAGTTTAGCAACATTTGGAAGGGAGAGGCAGGAAACCGCTGTACTGTGAGTGGAACTACATTCATACAGAGTAGGATTCAAGATGCTAAATGTTGAATGTAAAAGTTGCTGAAAGAAGAATGTAATAATTTTAATATATATACAGTGTGGCTAGTAAAAAAATAAATTAGTCTACTTCCCTATATAGTGGCATGTTATTTAACATTTTAATTTTATTTATTTATTTATTTATTTATTTATTTATTTATTTATTTATTTATTTAGTGTGTGTGTGTGTGTGTGTGTGTGTGTGTGTGTGTGTGTGTACCGCCCTTCTCCCAAATGGGACTCAGGGCAGTGAACAGCCAAAATTAAAAATACATACAAATACAAGTTAAGATAATTAAAAATACATTAAATCAATCGGCTGCCCAATTTAAAACCCCAAATCATTATAAAATTAAAATCCCATTAAAAAACTATTTAGGTTAGGCCAGCTTGACGGAATAAATACGTCTTCAGGGCCTTACGGAAGGTTCGGAGGTCCAGGATCAGTCATATTCCAGGAGGTAGCTCATTCCACAGGGAGGGTGCCCCCACTGAGAAGGCTCTTCCCCTGGGCACCACCAGCCGACATTGCTTGACTGACGGCACCCTGAGGAGGCCCTCTCTGTGAGAGCGTATTGGCCGGTGGGAGGTTATCGGTAGCAGCAGGCGGTCTCGTAGGTACCCCTGGCCCTAAGCCATGGAGCGCTTTGAAGGTGAGAACCAATACCTTGAAGCGCACCCGGAAGACCAATGGGAGCCAATGCAGCTCGTGCAGGAGGGGTGTTACATGGGAGCGCCGCGTCGCTCCCATAATCACCTGCATGGCCACATTCTGAACCAGTTGGAGCCTCCGGGTGCTCCCCAAGGGGAGCCCCATGTAGAGAACGTTGCAGTAGTCCAGGCGAGACGTGACGAGGGCATGGGTGACCGTGCATAAGGAGTCCCGATCCAGAAAGGGGCGCAACTGGCGTATCAGGCGAACCTGATAGAAAGCCCCCCTGGCCATGGCTGTCATATGCTCTTCTAAAGACAGCCGTGTGTCCAGGAGGACACCCAAGTTGCAAGCTCCCTCTGTGGGGTCAATGACTTGCCCCCAATAGCAGTCTTAAATACAGTCTTAAATATGTTATTTTAGATCATAGAACCTCCATACAGTACAATTATACTACATTGTATTATGTAATACAACACAATTGTATTACAAAAAATATTAATCCAGTTGATAGCTAAATATCCATATCACCTGCAGTACATGTATGGGGGCCGCGGTGTCTCACATGGTAAGACGCTGAGCCTGTGCTCTGCTGAGGTCTGTAGCTCGGTGGCTCGATTCCCGTGAGTGAATAAACCACATAGGGACAGGAAAGGAGCCTCCCCCGATTGCCTACTGGCATTCAGGTGTCCTGTGGGTAAGATAACACCGTCAGAAAAAAATCCTTTCACAGAGGCAGCCAGCCATCTCGGTGATCCCTGGCTAACACGTGCCATACGCTAAAAACCCCCTGCAGTACATTCAGTAGCACTGTGCATATTGTACTTCAAAAATGATTCAGAAGTGCTTCAGACCTCCTCTGAGGGCAGCATATTTAGCTGTTCATTAAAGCACTCTAACTTTTTTCAGATTTCCATATGAGCTGAAAAATGCTGCTGCTGCTGCTGCTTTATGGAATTTCAGATTTAAGCTTAACACAACCCTTAAAGCAGCAGTGAAAGCCAGTTTGGTATAAGATTACATCACCAGTCTAGAAACTTGGAGACCATGAGTTTTAGTCTTGGGCACAAAGGCAGCTGAGTGACCTTGGGTTAGTCCCCCCCCCTTTCTCTCCCTCCTTCCCTGAAGGAGGCAATGGCAAACCACTTCTGAAATCTTCCGTGCCAGGTTCCCCTTATGTCCAGGCAGTCGTCAAGAGTCAACATTGACTTGAAGGCACAAAATAAAATAAAGCAACAATGCTTTTTTCCCTTTTTATCCCAGGGAGAGAATCTAAACTGTTTCTTTCAGGCATGCCCTTTCTGAGTATTAACTGTCCTTGAACCAATTATTTTATCTATCTATATGTACTATATTTAATATTATACACATGCATTTAATCGAGCAGTGGTTGAAAGAATAGATAATAATTTTATGTGTACCTGGAGAATGCCTTTCGTAATATCACATTAATTTTCTTGTGCATATCATCTGGTACATCTCTCATTAAGAGAGTCTCCTGACATTGAAAGCAGAGCTGTCAGTGGATGAAAGCAGCATTGTGTTGTTCCAGTATAAGCTCTGCTCCTTTTTTATGTGTGTCATGATGTTTCACAAACATATGAAAGGAATGAAAGCACAATCTGGCTTTCATCATTTTGACCCAATGATCAGATCCCTCAGACACCTCTAACTGAAGAATGCTATTGGTTGCAAGGGCGGAGGGGGGTGGGCTTATATCTGAGGGAGAAGTTGAGAGGCATAAGACATGAAAACACTATTCTATGCATAGAATCCTGTGCAGAGTGTAATCCTGTCAATATGATTTCTGCAGATGAAATTGTCTGGCCAGAAGGAGATGAAGCTTTACCACTAGATTCCCAGGACTTAATTGGTAAACTCCTACGACAAAACCCTTTGGAAAGACTGGGAACAGGTGCTTCATATTTATAAAAATGATTTTAGAATGACATGTAAATTGTTTACTTTTTCATACTTACTAATATTAGGTTATATGCCATTTTGGATATACATATATGCCACTTATATGCCATTTTGTCCATTTAGAGTGAAATAGCCCAAAAAGTGTAAATAGTTCCATAGTACAAAAATATAATTGCATATGTAATCTTAGTGCTTGTTTTTTGCCACTTTATAACTTAGTACAATTATTGTATTGGTGGATCTTGTAACAAAGTTTATTTCGTTTTAGTAGAGACTAATATTGGCCAATATTTAAACATTCCTCTAAAAATGCATCTGCTGACAAATAGCTAGATAGGTCCCAGTATTTCTATTCAGTGTTCCATATACTTCCATCAGCAATAATATTAAAACATTTTGCATTCTGCTTTGTTGGTCATAATTTATGAGATTGAACATGGATTCTAATTCCTCATAATAACAAAAACTGTATAAAAGACTAACTTACAATTTAAAAATGCAAATTCTTGCCTGCAGTATCTCCTTATTCCTTCCTTTGTGATGGTTAAGTAATTCAGATGTATTTGAATTTATGGTTGTTACCACAAAGAGCTAAAACAACATCACCAATTCATCTCCTGTCATTATTTTGGAGAAGAAAGTTAATGTAACATGTCTCCACTGAGCTCAGATTTTAGATGAACTATACTTGCTACTATATGAAGAATTCCTCACAATTGTTGTCATTACAGGTAGTGCTTTTGAAGTGAAACAACACAGGTTCTTCAAAGACTTAGACTGGAATGGATTACTACGGCAAAAAGCAGAATTTATCCCACAATTAGAGTCAGAAGATGATACTAGTTATTTTGACAGTAAGGAAAAATGATCAGAGATTATAATTATTTTAGCATCTTGCTTATGTTTTCATAAATATAAGAAATTATGATAGCACTGAATGAGTGGTATTTACAACTAGTCCTTGAAGTTCTGGCCATCCCAACATCATGATCTGGGTGCTTGGCAATTGGCTTCCACTTAACAATGGTTGTAGCATTCTGTGGTCACATGATCACTATTTAAAACCTCCCCTGCCAGCATCCTGTGGTTACATGATCACCATTTGGAACCTTCCCTGCCAGCTTCCCACAAGCAAGTCAAGGGGAAAGCAGGCAGGGAAAGTTTCAATTCCTGAAACTTGTTCCCCCCCACACTGCTTTTTCTCCTGAGGATCTTGTACTTCTCCCCAAGATCTTATACTCTGTAGTGTGTGCCTGCTTGTACCCACTGCACATGTCTCCGTGCCTGTGCATCTTCCCACACTCCGCAGCAGCCACACCCTGGCATGCTCATGACCTACTATGGCAGCCACCTATGCCTTACCGCACTACATTTGCTTCTAGGTGCAGAAAATACTAATATGGTAGGCTTTCTCCTTGTGCAAATACTTGAGCTCAAATCTGTTTTCTTGTTTGCAGCTCGTACTGAGCGATATCAACACTTAGATTCTGAGGAGGAGGAAGACACAAATGATGATGATCATATGAAAATTAGACAGTTTTCCTCATGTTCACCTAGATTTAGCAAGGTATGAGGTGTTGCTGAATAAATGGGTTTTGAAAAGTCTGATGAAAACAATTTGAAAAACTCTCTATAGTATGCTGGAAGCTCAACTTTTCAAAAGTAGGTCACCAATACGTACAATAGAGGTCTCTTTATAAAAAGGACTGGTGTCACAAGTTAGTTTGATATATGTCACAGTTCCCAAACTCCCCACGATTGTGCTCTGGAGCATTGCATCAAATTCACAAGGGTGCCATGGAATATTTTGAATTTTTGTGATGTTGTATCTTTGCAAAGCTGGGTTTTCAACAGTGTTAAAATAGAAATGGAACACTGAGGTTAGGATATCATGAAAGATTCTAAACATGTATTTGATGACATAGAAGGCACATGAGTGACTTGTTCATGGAATATAAATTTTGAAATTCTATTTAATAAGTATTCATTACATTCAGTAATTTAAGCCGCATACTCTCTTTGATCACAGTTAGAAACTGCAGATACAACTGAAGTTACTTTTTGTTTACACGTGCACACAAACACACACACTATTTTTTTGTTTGTATGTATGCATGTATGCATGTATGTATATATAGCAGATACTTTACAAACTTAAGTAATATTGTAAGAAAATTAAGGTTGATATAAACTGGAAAGAAGTTCTGTGAGGGAGCAGAGAGAATAAAGTGGAAACTAAACCAGTATCTTTAGGGGATGTGATGTTGGCATGCTTATATTTTACACTTTGAAGAATAATACTGTATTCAAAGTGGGTGGCTCATTTGAAAGTCTTGTCTGACAATTGGGCCAGATAATTTATTAATAACTACCCTGTGATGTTGTGAATTTTTTATAATGATATTTTCATCAGTTTGATATGCAAATCAGATTCTCAGTTGAGTTCAGTCTTAGAAACATGAATTTCTTTTCTCCTTCCAATTAACTCTTCGGTGATTTAAAATGTCAGTGTAAAACCACTGAGGCATGATTGAATACGCACAGTGGTCAGTTGGGGGTATAGTTTCTCTTTGAAATACCTCTTTGGGTTAGGCTTATTACTGTGGAGTTTTGGGGGGAAGTAGATTAACTATTGGTTTTTAAATGTTACCAATTTATTCATTTTCAGCATTAAACAGATAAAGTACTGCTTTCCAAAATGTCTGTTTCAAATGTTGTTTGAGCTGTTTTAAAAAGAATTCTAGGGAGCACCAACACAAGTAAATATGTTTTGATCCAATTAATTGTTATATATTTAATTATGTATGTGTGTGGGGTATGTGTGTGTATGTATGCAGAAATAAATATAAATAAAATATATTAGTATGGTTCATTTCTTCCACTCTGAGAAAGTTTTGGATTCCATTATCTTTTTATGCTTCATCACACCTATATGGGTTAAGTGTTTGCACAAAGGTCCATTCTGAATTTCTTAAAGCATACAGTATTGTTAATAAAAGTTCTGCTCCTGGAAGGTCCATGAAATTCCTCCTTTTTTTTATAGTGTTAGCACATTCAACCCTGAGGTTTTGCTTAATAGAAATGCTTTTTTCCCTTCCTAATTCAATTTGTTTTATTTATTCTTCTGTTGGTTCTTCTTCAAGATTTCCAACAGTTGTCAGACCATCATTGTCCTCTTGTTGTAGGCATCTATCTGACTGTCCATCAGAAGGACTCCATTTTGCAAGTTTCCCCCTGAATGGGTATAAACTATGCCATGTTTGCCTTGGTGAAAGTCACACACCAGACATTTGTAAATATTACATTTATTAAATGTGCACATCATAGTCTTTTAGTCTGCAGTTATCTGTCTGGGAGCATGCTTGTTTCTCCAAAATTTCTACTATATCCTAAATAGTGTTTGGGACAAAGATATATCTTTGGGAGACTGATTGAATTTTCTGTTGCCTGTGAGGGAATCCTATTATTTTTACCTTTATCAAGGGGACCATTCCATCTTGCCAATGACTAAGCATCTATGGTGGCATTCCACCATTTTTCTGTGAAAGGTACCCCCATTTCTTATTCACATGCCAGAGAATGTCAGGACATTCCTAGGCTAGTACAGACTAATTTGATAGACTCTTGTCAACGGAAGAACAAGAATGCAGGTGGTGATGATGATTTTAAACTTGTACACTGCCTGACTCAACAATTCTGAAAATCTATATAGCATCCATTATCAGTGAAAGATGTGAAGGTAAGATATAAGAGGAAATTCAGGTTTCCTTTTCTGAGGAGGTGTTGCTTCAAGAGAGTACACATAGTTTGAAAGTTGTCTGGGTATAACTTTTGAATTATCATGTCCACTAACAGTTCTCTCTGTATTATCAAAATCTTTGGAGCCTAAAGATACCATTTTGAATACATCTTCTCCCATTGAAAGTAACTTTTCTAACAGCTGTCTTGTTGGCTTTTAGAAGTTCCTTACAATGGGAACCTGCTTTTCTTATTTTTCATAGGGACAAGATAATCATTTCCCCAGATATTTCCTTCCTTCTGAAGTCAGTCTTAACCCTTTTCTTGAATCAAAACATTGTTTTGCCTCCCCCCCCCCCCCCAAATAATCTCTTAACACCATCACTTCATTCTTTGGAAGCCAGTTGTGTTTTCTTTCTTTATTTGTACTGTTTAACATCATTTCTCCAGGATCAATGTTTATTCCTAGTCTTCCAAGGTCCATTTAAAGGATGTGGTTTTACTTGTAATGGTAGTTTATGTTGAATGGTCATCTGTGAATCCACACTGTCCACTATCCCATGGTGCTTGGTCTCACTGTTCCTTCAGAATCTCCTTGTTGGTCTTTGGAATTGAAGAGATATGGTGGCATCTGTGCCTAATTTCACTATACATGGAGGGTATTGGTTGCTGTACTTTAAACAATTCTGTAAACTTTAGAATTGTTTGTATAGCACTCTTCACAGGTGTACAGTTTTATGTATCTAAATTCTCAGATTTCATGAATTCTGGAGAATACAATTATAAATAAGTAACAGCTAATCAAAAGACATAACCAAAATCAGTATTTAAGTTGAGTATAATTTAGTTTGCTGATGAACAGTTATATTGTACCTGTAGGTATATAGCAGCATGGAACGTCTTTCCATCCACGAAGAGAGAAAAACGCCACCACCCACCAAACGGAGCTTCAGTGAAGAAAAGGATGACAGACATGATAGCCTTGTGGGCTTGAAAAATCGAGACCGCAGCTGGGTGATTGGATCCCCTGAAATGTGAGTTTGTGTGAATATATTCTACTTATCTTTTGGGGAAAGGGATATTTTTTGGAGAGAGAAAAAAACATGTATGAAATCAGTATGCAATTTTAGCACAATGTTT
Organism: Ptyas mucosa; assembly: GCA_012654045.1. Taxonomy (NCBI): domain Eukaryota; kingdom Metazoa; phylum Chordata; class Lepidosauria; order Squamata; family Colubridae; genus Ptyas; species Ptyas mucosa. The sequence continues at coordinate 20,814,791 of WNWU01000004.1, forward strand.
AATTTAGCTTTATGAAAAAAGGGGGAGATTGGGATGAGATTAATTCATAGAATTAGAATTTCTAATTTCTAAGTTATGGACTTATAGATAACATCTTGTTCAATATCCTGCTCAAGCAAGATCCACTAGAGCATCTGCAGCAGCCTCTGTCTTAAGAACTAGGAGGACCCAAATTCTACATCCCCTGAGGCACAGAGCTCAAAGGGTGACTTTGGACACATAACTGTCTCTCAGTACAGACTACTTTATAGAGCTGTGAATAAAGGAGTAACCTTAAGGAAACTCCCCCTCACAAGCTGCTTTCTTGTAAAACGGGGGTCCCCGGCTGCTGGGTCACGTTCCACTACCAGGCCATGACCTATTCGGAATTGGGCCATTTGAGTGGCTAGCTGGAGCATGCATGTGCAGCCAGCAAGTGGCGGGCCAATGGTCACTCATGTGCATGTGTGGTGGACCGGCGGGGACTTGTGCATGCGCATGGCAGACCGGCGAACACTAGCATGCATACACGCCAGCCAGCCACTCACTCACGCAGGTTGTGCTGCATGCATGCACGCTGGCTCGCCACTCACACAAGGGCTGTGTCTGCGTGCCCCGGCCCACCACTCATGCTGCCCAGTTTCCTTCTCCCCGCCAGCCCGACCACCAACCCGCAAAGGTTGAGGACCACTGCTGTAAAAAATAGTCAAGATATAAATGTAATAAATAGGTAAATAAAAATAAAGTTCAGTCTGATTTTTTTCCTTGTCCTTTCTTTCTTCATTTATTAGTTCAATTTAATTATCGTTGCCTGATTTTAGTATTTCCATGCTTTTTTACCACCATTAATGGATTTATGTTAAAACCCTGTTGTGTGCAAACTGAGACATGGCAATGTGTTTTGTTGTTTTCTTTCAGACTACGTAAACATATCTCAGTGTCTGAATCCTCTCATACAGAGAGTGACTCCAGCCCACCCTTAACTGTCCGTCGGCATTGTTCGGGGCTTCTCGAAATGCCTCGTTTTGCCGTTTCAGCTGAGGAAGAAGGAAAAAAGAAACAGTTGGATGGGACATCTTTGCCTCTGACACAACCTCGGGAATGTCTTCCTTATCTAATTCCAGAACAGTCTATAAAAAGAGAACTCCAACTGGGTGATAACGATGGACTAAAAACTCCTTCTTCAACTGTCAGTAATATGAGCAGCTCAACGTTTACAGGTATATGGGCCTGGCAGCATTGTCTCTAATTCTTGGCTGAATTCAGACTGTGATTGTAATTTGGCCTGTCAGGTTAGACCAGGCCTTCACAACTTGTTGAGAGGAAAGAGCCACATTGATAAATTAGAAATCCTGGTGGGCTGTTCAGCTGTTCACAGCTAGTGGAGTGGCAGAAGTGCTAAAGTGGCTCTAAATATATCGCTTTTAAAAAAAGACTGGTGGGCCATACAACACACCTACCTTTGGAAGAGAGGCAAATAGAAATTCCATATAGCTCTGACCTTTTTTTTTTAATTGTAGGTGGAAACACTACAGATGTTTCTGATCATTATACTCGCAGCAACAGCAGTGAAAGCCCAGACTTTATGACTCCCAAGGCTACCAGTGATCTGGCTGTGCGTCGAGCTCGACACCGGCTACTTTCAGGTGATTCCGGGGAAAAGCGGACCTCCCCACGGCCTGTCAATAAAGTGATCAAGTCGGCGTCAGCTACTGCCCTCTCCCTCTTGATCCCCTCAGGTAATATATCTGTTTCAACGACGTTAAAAAAATTAAAACAAAATAGACTACAGCTAAATGTGACAATAACCACTTTCTAAGATAGAAAGACTATCTTACATCTTTTTCTCGGTTTGCCAGGAATCACACTATTCTACCTCTAATGTAATAGTTTTGCCATGGATAAGCTTGTGCTATAATGAGGAGTGGGATTTCACTGTGATTGTTTATTAGCTATGATTAGTACACTGTTACTTTTAAATCTAACTTGTTTTGATAAATCATTTCATAAATGATTTATCAAAAAATTTGTGGAATCATAAATGATAAATCATTTCAAACATATTTGATAAATCATTTCCAATGATCGTGAAGCTCATATTAGCCACTTATGGCTAATGTTGATATTGTCTTGGTATTTGATTATACCTGGTGCACTTCACTTGTAAATATGTGCTCAAAAATAAAATATTTTAAACTATGAATTTCTATGTTGATATTGTCTTGCTGGTACCAATAAAATTGCCAGTATCATCTCTACTCTAATCCCTAAGGAAAGATGATACCATCTAAGAAAGCCCTATTATGAACTTCAAAAGCTTGAATTTTATTTAACAACAACAATACCACCACGGCTATGGATGAAACAGTGATACCCATTGTCGTCAGGGCACTTGGTACTATGTCCAAGAATTTTACAAAACACATCAAGAAATTGCAGCTTTCTGCAATAACACCAGTGGAACTACAAAAAACTGCGCTACTTGGAACATCATATATTTTAAGAAGATACTTGATTGATACCTAGGACACTGGCAGCAACACGTATCAACCATTAGCACCAGTCAATCGTATTTGTGACACATTTTTAAATGTTCAGTTGACTAAGTTTCATGTTTAATGACTAAAAGAGATGATGATGATGATGGTGATGATGATGATGATGATGATGATAAAAATAATCCAGAAGTACCTCACCAAAACAGGAACCTAAATATATGCCGTACCACTTAATTCTTTGCTTTTAAGAGTTAGGAAAATGTTTTATCCAATCTGCAATTATGTTTAATTTTGTTTTCTATAGTTTCTTTGTGAATACATGTTTGTAGTTCATGACAGACTAAAACTTGGTGCATTTTAATGTATAGTTTCTTTAAAAATTGAATAAGAAATTCATAGTTTAAAATATTTTATTTTTGAGCACATATTTACAAGTGAAGTGCACCAGGTATAATCAAATACCAAGTTGCCATTTTCCTGGTGGTATTATTATAGCATCTTTTTCTACAACGGGGAAGAAAAATAAAAAGAAGCTTTCAGTTCTGGAGTCAGAAAGCTTATTTCCCCCTTAACACATTATTGCAAGTTTTATTTACTTTTGAAAACTAGGTTTTCTAATTTGGAAGCATTTTCTTTGTTCATGTAGAACATCATACCTGTTCGCCATTGGCTAGTCCAATGTCACCTCATTCTCTCTCCTCCAACCCATCTTCAAGAGACTCATCTCCAAGCCGAGACTATTCTCCTGCTGTTACGAATCCCAAACCACCAATCATCATCCATCGAGCTGGGAAGAATTATGGTTTTTCACTTCGTGCAATTAGAGTCTACATGGGGAACAGTGATATCTATTCAGTGCATCACATAGTCTGGGTATGCTTGGACTTATTGGATTTTTATGTCATGATTTATCGTAATTTAGTAAGAGCCTGCTTTGAAAATTAGAGCAATGTGCGGTACCTTTAACTTAATAAAAAAAGCTTGCTTATACCTGAACAATCTTTCCCAGAATTACCTCTGGAACGATGACTTCCTTTGTAAAAGAAAATATGTGTAGTTGATGTATGTGCATGGAAATATCAAAGTTGAGACCTATAGGTTAATTACATTTAATTCCTTCTGAGTTGTCTTGACAGTGATTGTCTGTTTCAGTTCTCTCTGGCCTTAGGGGTATACATACATACATACATACATACATACATACATACATATATACATATATATACACACACACACATCTGCTTAGAGTTAGTTACACGTCTTAAAGCTACATGTCTTCTCAGTTAATTGATCAGGTTTTTGAGTTTAGTTCAGCTGTATTATAATTTATCTTGCTTTGGTTATATTTTCTTTATAAGTATATTGTTATTTGCCTGGATTATTTTTCACAATGAATATTGTCTGTTGTGCCATGTTCACAATTGAAGGGAAGCAAAATTATGTTCCAAGTTCCCTATAGGCTTTACTCAGTGTTTATTTAAATAGAAATTGATCTTTGAAGCTAATTAGCAACAATATAACCAATAGTAAATAGAATAGTTTAGGAAATTGATTTCTGACCCTTATTTGTTATGACCTTACAAAAATTGCGTTATGCATATAGCTGTCAATAAACATAAGCCCCATGTAACAAACAGAACTGTATCTTTTTGTCATTTTATATATATAATTTTATTAAGAATTTTAATTATAATAGTAAAATCTAATTCAAACTAAACAAAAGAAATTGAAAAAAGGAATAGGAGAGAAAAGTAAGAACATAATACAGAAAAAGTAATATATAAAGAAGTGACTTTCAATCTTCATCACAAGTATAAGCAAATTTAGAGATTCTTTACACCCTCTAAGATTACAGATATTTACTCTTTATCCCATATTCCATCTATAAACAAATCCATAAAGCACCATCTTCTGAGTCCTGGTGTCAGCAGAAAGTCCACAAAGGGTTGGCCAACGTAATAATACATCTTGATCAAATAAACCAACTTTATATTCCTTCCTTTTACTTCTAACAGTCATAATCTTCAGTGCATTCAAATATTCTCACAGAATTTGATTTCTATTTGTCAGTCTCTTAGTTTATCATTTGTATTTCCCTTTTAAATTTTAAAATTTCAGCCAGTTCTAAATTCACATTCAATACCATCTCTATCTTGCTAGATAAAAAAATGCACTACTTCTGTCATTTCTTTAATAACATTTTTGGGACAAAGTCTTTACATAGGGGCAGACATAATTACTAACATTGCTGATATTGTGGCCACTAATTTTTAACTCCATTCGTCAAAAATCTCCTTCAGTATTTTCAATGTTATAATGTTTTGCAACATTTTATTAGCTTGTAAATCTTTCCCCGACCAAAAACTTTACCCCCTCTAATGTCCTATGTTTGAAATCATGAAATTGCTTCTCTTTCATGTGTCTTGTAAAAACCCAAATAGAATCTATTTCCTATGGGAAAATGTATCAATATTCCAATTTTATCTGGCCCCTTAGTACATTTATCATTTCTGAGATCAAAATAATTAGATTTTTGCTGCTTATTTCATATTCTTCAAATTCTTACGTTTATGATTTAAATTTTCTTTCATTCAGGATTAAAGTAGACTCACATGGCATTTTCAAACTTGACATTCTCAAGTAGCTTAGAGAAGGTCTCTAGTGGCTTAGAAGTAATTAATGAGCAATTTCTGAAAATTATTAGAAAGTGAGGTTTATTTAGTGTTCATTAAAAGCCTCTGCTGTGGTTGCAAGCAAGATAGGCTAATTCCATTGTCTCCTGGTGCTCAAACCCACAAAAATTTTTTGCTGTCCTGCTATCTTCTTACAAGGAGTAGCTATCTAGAGCACCTGTGGATGATCTCCTACCTTCTCCTTATCCAGAAAGGTTTCAAAAAATCAATCCAGTCACTGGTTCCTTGATCTTTGCCATAGTTGTCAGTTCCACTTTTGCAGAGCTGTGTTCAGGTCATCATATTATACCTGGAAGTCAAAACTTCCAAATCTTATTTGTCATTGTTATATTTAATTGTTTATCCATTTTGACTCTGAAATTTCTGTACTACTAACACTAGAGAATACTTGAACATTGATAGGATAGACCTCACTAACAGCAGCTCACGATTTGCAACTGAAATGCCCTAAGTATAATCAGAAGCGTAGTTGTTTATGCATGGAATTGGAATGTGTTCTAATATGAATAGATTATTAATATATTGCTATTATTATTTCACTTTGTTCTCTATCATTGCAGCATGTAGAAGAAGGCGGCCCAGCAAGTGAGGCTGGTCTCAGAGAAGGAGACTTGATCACTCATGTGAATGGAGAGCCTGTACATGGATTGGTTCATACAGAAGTGGTAGAGTTGGTCCTGAAGGTAAAGATTGAAAATTGATCTAATAAAAATAAAGTAATAAAGTAAAAAAAAAATGTTTCCAGTAACTTCAAACTATTTAAAATGGTTTTTTTCCATAGGAGAATCAGGTTGCACAGAATACTTTTTAAAAATCTCATGTTGCAGTTGCAGACTACTGATGTTTTCGTGATCTCCAGATAGATTAGTGCAGGGGTGTCAAACTTGATTTCATTGAGGGTAGCATCAGGGTTGTTTTTGACCTGGGAGAGACATGGCCAGGGTGGGCGTGGCCAGCTCAACATCCCTCGTGTTGGTAGTGCCTGTGGCATCCCGAGCACTCTGCCAGTGAAAACAGGGTCCTAAGCTCCATTTTCGGCTGCAACAGCCTCCTGCAACCCTCTGCCAGCAAAAACTGAGCTCGGGAAGGCTGCAGGTGGCCCTACCAAGCTCCATTTTCTCTGGCAGAGGCACTGCAGGCCAGTCCTTTGCTGTTTCCAGGGCGGCCCCGCGGGCCAGATCTAAGCACCCCATGGGCCGGATCCGGCCTGCGGGCCTTGAGTTTGATACCCCTGGATTAGTGTAATGCATTTGCTCTTTGAAGAAGATTTAGAAATTGCAATAAAAAAACAGCTGCTAGATTGCTAACTGAAATTTGGTGATATATTATCCAAGGCTTGATGAGGGGACCACCTCTTAGCATTTCTACATATTTAATGATCCAAAGCCATGAAAAGCTTTTTCTTCCTGAAAAGTGCTGGGAGTTAGTACAGCTCATCACGCCTCATCATAATATAATTGTATACATGACTGTATATACAGTGAGTTTTTAAAATGGATCTCTGAGTTCCTCCACTTTCTTCTTCAAAAGGATATTCTGATTATGAAATGCTGCCAGTCGTCCTTGGACCTAACAAGGAAGTGTTTTCAGTGCCAGGCAATTAATTTTCCAAGACCTTTTAAATCTGGGTTTTCAGGTAGCAGCCCCAAGCCAATTTTGTTTCTACCCTGCAGCTAAGCAGGATCAGTGCTGATTATTACTTGCATAGAAGACCAAACCACCAAGAAATGCCAGACTTGGCTTCAGATTAGTCTGAAAAATTGGAAACAAAGGACCCTGAGAAAATGTCAATGGCTGGTTAATTCATATTTTTATCAGGACAATTTAGAAAGATAGAGTTACTAGGAGACAAGTGTGACTTGAGGGCATCTTTAACTCATTTAGAGTTCTTGGGTATTTTCAAGATGTTACTGATTGAATTTAATTATTTTCTTGTATGGGATTACAAGTGTTGCGAGCCACACTTATGTTTTATTTAAGTAGAAGGATAAAAGTATTGCTAAACAAGTAGGCTATTTAAGGGAGAGCCAGTTTGGTATAGGAGTTAAAGCATCAGGCTAGAAATTGGGAGAGTGTAAGTTCTAGTCCCACCTTAGACACAAAGCCAACAGGGTGACCTTGAACCAGTCACTTTCTCTTAGCCTTAGAAAGGAGGCAATGGCAAACAACTTCTAAATCTTAGGAAGAAAATGGAAGGACTGGCCTAGGCAGACACTAGAAGTTAATGATTCAGAGGCAAAAAAAAATCTGTATGTGGTATAAAATGTAATAGTACAAGTAGTAGTATGTTAATTATAGTCAAGATATCCCATAGAAAACTAATCAATATAAATATTGAAGATTTCACTACATGATATAACTGGGGGTGGGGCTGGAATGGAACTGAAACCATAAATATCCCCACCCACCTAATTAAATAATTGCAACTTTCATTTATCACTGTCAACATTTGGCTTTTGCATAATTTTTCATAAGTAGATCTGTCCAGTATCATTTTAATTATAAGCTGGATTTGATTCTGATGTATAAAAATTTCAAACCATTGGAACATAACCCACTGATTCTACTTAATCACTATTGCAATAAAATCCTTTGCAGTAGATATTTTCTGAAATCTATGTTCAGCACATATGCTGTTAAGATTCTAGTCTTAATAAAAATTATCCAATGTTAAATATTTTTTGATTATTTTAGGTTATTACTGTGTAGTGTATTTATGTGCAGTTATTGTTTGCTTTATTTGTAAATTACAAAAGTCCTTCAAGGGAGTATTCCCAATTCAGAATTATTATGTCATCCTAGTCCTCAAATAACATCCTTTTTTGGGAAAATCTTTATTCATTTACAAATAATAGGTAATAATAATGGCCAATTAATAGCAAATTGGAATATTTTCTGGAATATATCCTATTGAATAATGCCCATTGATAAGTAAACACAAAATTTCTTCATGGATTATATTGTAATATGTCTGCTCATTTAATAAACAGAACACCTGCAAATGAATTGCTTTGAGGCAGGTACATTTTAGCCAGTTGCCTTGTCTATATAATTGCTTTGGAAGTAATCAAAACAGGTATTTTGAATCTTAATCTATGATAGTTTGTGATTCTTCAATTCTTTAGAAGAAGAAAGAAATCCAAAGATGAAAACAGGAGGCTGTATTAGAGTTAGGCATGTTGCTTGATAGAATTTCTAATGTGATGCTTGTGGTGATACTCGACTATCTTCTGTGTACTATACAATGTTTACATTGGATTAATAGCATTTTACATTCACAATCTCTTCAGATGTCATTCAACTAGAAAAACATTTGTTTAATCCGTGAGAAAAGTCTGATTCAAGAAATCCGTCTAGTAGCACTTTCTAAAGACAAACTATATTTTGAAAGGAAGAAACCAGATCAAAAGAATTTAAGTCATTTAGTTACAAACTGATACATTCCCTTGCTTTCATGTCTGATTGTACCAAATCATATAAAGAAATGCATTTTAAAAATTAGTATATGTTGTTTTCTTTCTACCAGAGTGGAAATAAAGTGTCCATATCCACGACACCATTTGAGAACACATCGATCAAATTGGGACCAGCTCGGAAGGCCAGTTATAAATCGAAAATGGCTAGAAGGAACAAGAAAAACAAAACAAAAGAGGGGCAGGAAAGGTTTGTAAAATTGAAGTCATTTATGATAATAATTGTCAGTATGGGTGAATAGATGTTATTTTTATGTTACAAAAGTTACATACTATCAAGAATGGATTATATCCAGAATTCTTGGAACTATAATTGAATGTTAGCTTGCTTTAATTTTCTACTCAGTTTCTTATTATTTCTTATATTTTATTAAAAATAACTCTTATTTATAACTTGATATAAATAATGAACTAATGACCCCTTATGGATTGCATTTGGTTTCTATGGAGATTCTCAGTCATCCAGGTCATGGTTGTCCCAAAGGTGCTGCTTCAAGAGGCAACTGGACTTTCTGGTTTTTTTCTTTGAAGATGTTTCACTTCTCATCTAAGAGCTTCTTCAGCTGAGGAAGATTCTTGGACGAGAAGTGAAACATTTTCAAAGAAGAAGCCAAAAAGTCTAGTTGCCACTTGAAAAAGCACCTTTGGGATCTCATTTGGTTGCTTCTCTTGCTAGTGATTATCTGTATTTTTTATTTTTCCAGTAAGAAGAAGAGCTCATTATTCAGGAAGATTACAAAGCAGGCCTCCCTGCTTCATACAAGTAGAAGTTTATCTTCCCTCAACCGTTCTCTGTCATCTGGGGAAAGCGTTCCTGGTTCACCTACGCACAATCTCTCTCCTCGTTCTCCAACACAGGGTTACCGATCTACCCCTGAGCCTCCACATTTAGGTAAAAAAAGGAATAGAAGGCAGAAGACTTGAATCAAATACTTTCAACTAAATATGTTTTCTAAAACTGGAGGGTAGGGGGGGAATAAACTATCCAAATTTTCATTTCTAAACAAGAAATGACAGCTGCAAGCCAATTGACAGTTTGTGGTAGGATCTTTAAGATCCCAGGAAAACAGCCCAAGCAACTAGTGAGGCTGGTTGCCAGGTGGAAGAAGGGTACTCAAAGGAATTCATTAGTGTGGGAGTAATATATTAAGCTCTTAATATTTAAGAAGCATAAAATGTTAGGTATCATGAAATACTATTTTAGGGTGATTTTTGCAACTTGTACTTTTAATTGCTATGCTGTCTTTTACTTTTTTAAATACCCTATTCACTTTTTAATATAGATACTATCAATATAACTTCCCCAGTATGAGAGTGAGAGGCTGCATTAACAGTTAAAATTACAATATGTATATGAATAAACAATTCTACAATAAGCTTCCTGGAAGAAAAGTCCTTTTGTACCCCAAAGGTTAGGATATAGTGTAGAGTTTATAACCAACATAAATAAGCAGAAGAACTAGAATATGCAGCTGCTAATGAGTGTATTTCTCAAAAAGTATATTTAGTATGAGGAAAAAAAAGGCCTCCAAAAGACAACCAAGATATACTATAAAATAAATACTATAAAATAATGAAGTGCAGTGCATTGATAAAGATGGTTGATTGCACTTTATTGTTTTGATTTGCATTAGTCTTCATTTGTCTAAATTCAGCCTCACAATGCTTATGATTTACCATTCTCCTCTTGATGTTCACAGTTGGTGGAAACTCTTCTCAGAGCAGTTCGCCTGGTTCCAGTGTTCCCAATTCTCCAGCTAGTTCAGGGCATATCAGGCCCAGTTCATTACATGGACTAGCCCCAAAACTTCAACGACAGTATCGATCTCCAAGACGTAAATCAGCAGGAAACATTCCTCTTTCACCACTAGCTCATACACCTTCACCCACTCCACAATCCACATCCCCTCAGCGTTCCCCTTCCCCTTTGCCAGGGCATTCAGTTGGCAGTTCAAGCATCATGCAATCTTTCCCTGTAAAGTTACATTCCTCCCCTCCTTTGGCCCGGCAGATTTCACGGCCGAAGAGTGCTGAACCACCAAGATCACCACTGTTGAAAAGAGTCCAGTCAGCTGAGAAACTGACCTCTTCCCTATCTTCCTCAGAAAAAAAGCTGCCCTCTTCACGTAAGCATAGCTTGGATATTTCCCATTCTGAATTCAAAAAGGACATGCTTCAGAGAGATCCGGGTCTCCAAAGTTGGCAGGAGTCACTGAATGAAACATCTGGAGGTAAAGTTGGGCCAGCAGAAAAAGGGACACTCCAAAAGCCTTCTTCCCGAAAACTTGGGGCCATTCGACAAGATAGGGTAGAAAGAAGAGAATCTCTGCAGAAGCAGGAGGCCATTACAGAAGTAGATTCTTCTGAAGATGAAACTGATGAAGGGTCAGAAGATAGTCAAGATGGGAAAAGATTGGACAGGCCATCCATTAGAGAACACCAATTTTGTAATCCTTTCATTGAGGATATGAAGCCTTGTTCCAGATTAGAAAGCAAAGATAGCATGGAAGATGATGCTTTTCTTCCGGAGGAACCAAAAATGGGCAATGTGCAGAGAGAGGTAAATCAGCCACATCAAAAAGATGTGGAAAGGGCATTGGTGACTGGCATAAATGAGTCCCAGTCAGAAATTTGTGCAATAGCTTCCTCTACAGGAAAACCTGAGGACTTTGAACCAATACAGTTAATATCAAAATGCAAGACAGCAACAGAATCAATGCAAGGTAAGAATGTTGTTGTTCAACAGGGCACCTGTTTTAAAGATTCTGAAGATCCTAAGGAAATGCAGATTATCCAAAAAAGTACAGATGGTCCAGAGCAAATGAAGTGCCTCCCATTAAGATTCCGACAGTTTGGTCAAGGTGACTGTTCAGAAATAGCAGGTGGCAAAAATAATACAAAGGAATCCGCTTCTGAAGAAGCCACCTATCTGTTGTTTCATGACAAAATGCCTTTGTTAGCACTTTCTTCTTCTTCTTGCACAACTAACACAAGCTCTCTTCCATTAGTAAGCCAAATAGACTGCAAAGACGCATCTCAGAATTGGGAGTATCAACCTATGAAGGAGAATGCTAGTATTGAGAATCTGACAAACTTTGGCAAAGCTTTTGAACAAACGTCTCCTAAAGTCGAAGAACAAGTTTTGTCTTCTGTAGTGGGAATTTCAAAACACAAAAGTCACCCAAGTGATAAAAACCTAAGTTGTCCTACAGGCAGTACAACGTTTATGCTTGATACCTCAATTGAAAGTGGAAAAACGGTTTGTCCCGCTCATTTGACAAGTGCAAGGAGTACTTTAAGTGCAGTGGGATTGAACACCTCCAGCTCAAGAAAAGTAGAAAAAGATAGAAAAGATAAAAGCCTGTTCAAACAAGGCTCAAAGGAGACACTACTGGAAGATCTGAATCCAGAATCAACCAAAACGTTCAATATAGGTGGCCTCGTTAAAATTTGTGATTCTCACATTACATCAGAAAGTCCGCTTTCTTGGGAGTCAGAAGGTCGGATAGTACCAAAAAAGTCACAGCCTGGTATGTCTGATGCTTCTGAAATTTTGGAAGAGAGATGGCAACTACCTCTACTTGAAGTTCAAGCGGATGGAAATTGGAACATGAGGATTTCTTCTGGACCAGATGATAGTTTGAGTTCAAAAAAGGAGGAAGGAAAAATCAGTGAGGCTGGAGGTCAGTCCCAAACAAAAGACTTCCTGCGGTCAAAAGCTGATGCTGTAAAAAAGAATATAGCAGCATCTCCATTCAGAAACAAAGACAACATTAGTTGAACTCAAATATAAATCAAGAAACCTATACATCTATTTTTTGTAGATTTGTGTTTCATATTCTCGCCTTTTTCCATTGCAATTCTATTTTTGTACACAGCGTTTGCCATTCGATCCCTCTTTACAGGGTATCTTTAAAGCAAAACCATCCCTCCTTTTCCTTTTAATTTGGAGCATCCCGTGCATTAGCTTTTGTGTGTTTTTCTCCCCCCCCCCCAAAATGTCAGTTTGTTTTGTTTACCATATAAGGCTGCTTGCTCGACAAGGATACATTTTGACACTAGCTCCAAGTGTTTGTCCGTATTTCCAGATTTTAATTTCATTATATTGATAGGGATGAATAAATACAATTTATGGATTCTTTTACAATTCTTAATGCCACTGCACACCTTTTTTCTTACATAGTTGTTATCTCCCACAGCTATCTGTGGAGGAAGCTTTGTTAGCTAATGCAGTGGATTGGTATCTTTTTTTAAAGAGGCTCGCCTGAGCAATCTTGTCAAAATAAATTTTGGGTTTTGGTTCTTATCCGTTTTTTTCGTTGCCTTAAAAATAGTATGACACTCCATCATTGGGGAATTTTTAATGCTAGTTGCCTTACCAATATTACCTTGCTCAGAGCAAGCAAATATTTAAAAAGAGGTACAAGGTACTTCCGTTACTGTAGCTCTAAGTGTATTAGCAGCTCCCCTAGTTTTAGCAGCTCCCTGGCACAGACACTGCTGGAGACGGTGAACATCTGAGACCATCCCACCTTAACCTGTGGCTTGTGGTTGGTAGCAGAAGGAGTTAACACCCAGCAGGAAAGTTCTGATTGGATGGGAACAACTGATAGGAAGGTACTGTCAGGGAAGGGCAGAGATGAACCACTAAAAGCAAAGTATAACCCTTATAGCTTCAGTGAGTAACTATTCAGGAAAAATCTCCAGTATCATGCAAATGAACTACATTTTAGTTGCTTAATTTATCTACATTTCCAAAATGCCTATGCTTTCTTAGAATCCTTTTGATACTTTTTGAGAGTGCAACATTGTTTGGTGCTTTAAAAAAAAATAAAAAAATAAAGACAGCTAAAACTAGAACACTGCACTGATACTATATACTCAGTAAAGCAATAGAACATTTCAAGATTATTACTTATTATCATTTAAAGGCAAAAGTAAGTATTTCAACCCTCCCCCTGCAAAATACCTGTGAATTTAACTCATAGTCTCTTGTAACAGAATATATCTGTATGTGTGAACAGACAAAATTATTACTTTTATAGTCTGAAAGCTACATATGCTGAAGTAATCACATGGTATGAAATAATTCTCAAGGGCAAACCTTGTAGTTCATTATAAGATAGCTTCATTATTCTGCCATGTTGCAGATATCAACTCTCTTCCTGCACCATTTCTGTTTTCCAAATCAGTATTTACTTTTTAACTGGGAACATTTTACTCTTTAAACTCATCATCACATTTCAGGTATCTTGTATCCTCCCCCCCTTTCCTGCAATATTTAGTACCTAATTTTTTATCCTCGATTTCAGTTTTGGACCAACTTATTTTTGAGCTGGTATTGTTTTAACATTAACCACTCTAAGTGCATGATGTGTGCTTGAATGCGTGTAAAAAAAGAAACGCCCTCTCTTTGCGGCAGTGCTTTAAAAATCCATTGACTTTTTCATATATTAACTTGAAGCTTCTGAATTTCTCCAATAATATTACTCATAATAATCTCATGAGATATCATTGTCTGCTCTATCCTGCCACTTATGCATATAACTAACCTTATGCACTGTCCTTCAGGCCTATTTTTTAAAATCATCCTTTGTGTTTTACAATCCTGTCACTTTGCTGCACTGCTCTCCAATAGACAAGTATATTTAGGAAAAAGGGATTGTTCCTAATATGAGCTGATAACTTAGCCACTTAGAACTTGAATAATGTAAACAAACAAATTTACAATTTAACACTATATTAATTTGAGGCCTGGATCATATAATGTACGTTGTAGTATTAGTGTACACAAAAACAGCCAAAGGATTTGCATCTCTGTTTAGCCTATATAGGCTAGCACATGTATGTATTATCACTTAGGTATTACCTTTTTGATATGCCTTTTTTTTACTATAACCAGGAAACCTCTTAAAGGCTGCAGAAGTCTTTTTCTTTCACCACTACTTTTCCAGCTATGGCTCTATATTAATAACAGAGATAAAAAGAAAGGAACTTCCATTTAGGCCCCATAGCATAAAGGAAGAGAGAGAGGGGGGTGGGTGGGCAATTGTGACAATCACAATGCCACAGAGGATAAAATTCAACCTCTTAACAGCACTTGGAAGAATCAAGCCTACAGCGCCTGTGGCATGCAATGGATGAATAGAAACTATTGAGGAAAAAAGATTCTATTTGTGATCCAGTTGAACCATTTGGTGATGACCTGGTTGGCCAAATTTCCATGTTTTATTAATATGATTTTAATAATTCTATTTTAGGCATAGGATATATGAAATAACCATCTTAATACACTGTCCGGTTCCCTTTTGTTTGGAAATCTAAAGATCACTTTTTTTTCCTCAGCCAACCTTAAAAGTTTTCATATGCAGCTGATGTATTTGATAATACTTCACAGAATCCAAGATTACCAGATTGATCTTTAGTGTAAATATTAGACTTTTAGCCTTGCTAAAAACCACTTCTGGGGAAGGATGCCTAAGGTTTTGTGGTTATGCTACAAGAACGCACACCATACAACAGGGTACGAGGAATGACTTGTGAGTTTTTTTCCTCATTAGCACTGAATTAAGATGTGATTTGGAATTTTTTGTTTGTTATTTCCTGTGGGGGGAAGATACAGTCTTTCCCCAGTTCTGTCTTATGGACATGAAGGATAATGCCGTACTTCTAGTAGATGATTTTACAGCTCTGTGTGTGTTTACACTGTGTGTTGATTTTGGTTGTTTTGGAGGATGTGAACTCAGTTCCATGCTGAGTTGTGTTTTCAAGCTTGAAATCTGACAAGCAGAGGGTGATGTGGAATAGAACTGTTTTAGAAACTTGAATAATTGCCACATAATATAGGTGCAATAATTTTTATCCATGTTGTACCTGCATGTTGATGTTCAAATATTCTGAAATATACTTCATTTTTTACATAAACTTGTGTTTATCTCTTGACTGAATTACCTTTCTTCAAGTATTTTCCTGTAAAATATTGCAATAACATAACCATCACTATCTTGTGACCACTTTGACACAATTGATATTCACAGGCCAAGATTTTATCTGGTAAGTTACCACAATGTGTATACCAGTTGTGTTTAGGTGTCTTAGATTGCTTTGGCCTTAATGCTAAATTTTATTTATGATTTAGAGGTAACATTTCTAAGGACAACTGCTTCTATCAACAGTTGCCAAATGCGAAAACTTTTTGCCTCTTTTTTCCACAACATTATGAAGCAGATACCTTATTCTTCAAATATTCTTAACTTAGTTAATTCTTCTCTTTGTCAATTCTTTACCATATTTTTGGTGTTGCTGCTTTGCACATTCCATACTCCCAGCTGCACAACTCATGATGAGATGAGAGAGAGCAGCTGATCACAAAGGAAAGGCAACCATTAGATGGCAGCTAAAACAAGAAAGAATCACACTTGTATGCTGTCATTTGGTGGTTTGTCCAGACTTGTGCACCCATCTCTGGCAACTTATGCTAAGCTATTTTGACACATCTTTAGTTTATTGATGCCAAAGTGATGCTAGCCCATGAAATGGGCCTGTTAATCACAAGATTCTGGAAATAAAGATAGTAATATTGCTTGGATCAGCTACAGCATTTCAAACAATATCTGACCATTGAAAAGCCCCACTAAACGCAATGGATACAAGTGATAGGATGAAATAACAGCGACAGCAAGAACATGAGAAAAGTGCAACCCATTTTTCACTTTGACATCAGTTGCTTTCCTGCTGTGATGACTGGGGTCACGGCCACAGTTTCTCAGGAGTGCTCCATAGCTTAAAGGGCTGCTCTGAAGTAGCCCTTGTTTTTTCCAAATAAACTAACAATGAATATTATTGGCACATAGTGATGTCCAAAACATTGTGCTTTCTGACCAGCCAGATTTTTACCAGAAACTTTGAAGCAACTTTTTTCCCTTTGGCTTTGGAAAGGGAGCATCTCCCTAGTACCTTTAATTTTAAACATATTCCCATTATCTGCTTGCAGGATCAGAGTCCATATCAAGTCTAATGATATTTGTACTCCAGGATTTAGACAAACTATCGCTGCCTCTTCAGAAATCATTCTGTAGAAACAAGAGTTGGTACCCTGGTTCATTCAGCTTGATGGATGAACCAGAGTTTCCAATTAGGAGGTGGTGATGTCAGGAAAACAAGTCTTCCCCATTCCACTAGCATCGGGGGATGGGGATAGACTATAGAGGAAACCGGACATGGGGAAAAAAATCAAGAATTTGACTCATCCTAAATAAAAGTAGATACCATAAGGAGTTTTGTTTACTTGCTAACTTGTTCACTTGCAAGACTCTCAGCAACATTTTGCAGCAAATCCTGGTAGCTGTGTCAGAATTATGAATGTTAAAATCCCCGTTGCAGGTTTTCACGGTAATCCTGACTTGGACGTCTGAAAATGCATGTTCTTTTGTGTTTAGATGGGCTACTATAAGTATCTCCCCTCCCCTTTTAAAAAAAATTCTTGTGTTTCAATAAATGTTAAACCCTTCATCAAAGATTATTCAAACCCTCCCTCTCCCATTTTTGGATATTGACCTGAAAGTTTGAAGAAATCCCAGTTCTTATTTTATTTTTGTAATGCCATCGAAAACCCAACGGTTGTGAAAATTTGCCATTTTCCAGGTTATGGGTTACAGAAGGCAGAGCTACATGCAAAACTACATGCAAAGAAGTATGCTGAATCAGAGTAATATGCCACTAATCCAGCATTAAACTAATACACCATCCCAAGCCTTGTGTTCCTGGTTTGAGGTGGGGGAGAGAAAGGAACTCTGATCCACTACTTCAAATGTGACATTTCATGAAATGTGTGCATGAAAGCAATTGGCAAACTGACAACATTTGCAACAGCAAATGCAAGAGCCGTGGTGGAAGTTGAGAGCTGCTGAGAATTGTGTTTTAAGATAAGTGTCCATACAGATCTTTTAAACAAACAAACAAATTGCAACTACACTACGATGCACAGGGAGAGGTCCTAAGATGTTCAAATGAGAAAAACAACATGAAACTATTGTTATTGCTGCTGAAAATCAGGTATCATTGGTTATTTAAAGAGACTTGGAGGAAGGCCTTTGATAATTTTGAAGTAACAGACATGTATTGTTATTTAATATGAGGTTATTTCATGTATTTTTCTAGACCTCTAGGTTGATTTGAGGACAACACTGGCTATGTTTATTTATCTGCCAGTTCCACATTTGGGGACGGGCTGATTTTGACTCACATTTACATCATGTGGCCAGGAAAGAATAAAATGTGGGCCAATCAGGCTTAACATGGAATATAGACAGCAGTAAGCAATCTGATGCCACAGATCTCATGAGCCCATCTCAGATGGTGGGGCACCCCATAGTCAGATATTTTATATTTAATATAATCACTGCCTCTTTTACCCAAATTATACCTTCAAGGCTTAGAAAGGGCATGAATTGACTTGAGTTTATGTTCTTAAGATGTACGGGCAATTTGAAGATTTCATTTCTAAAACACGAATTGTCCATACATTATGATGGAAAGGCATTAAACAGCTGCAACCAATTCATTTTTTGGCTGAGTAGGATGAAAATTGCAGGGTAGGTTGACCATTAGAGGATCTCTCTCCTGTCAGATTTTTAGCTGGATATCTTCAAAACCTGCACCACAATAATCTTTTAAAATTATTCTGTCTGTGTTAAATACTTTCATAATATAGCCCAGATGTTAATTCTGGATATACAGATGTTGATACTCCAAATTGCAGTAGGCCAGCTTCCCATTTAACTTTTATGATTAAATTCTTTAAAAATGAGCAGTAAGGAGTTGTAGTTACCAACGGTAATCTTCAAGAGCACCACTCTGACCATCCTTATACTATGTATAACTACATTCATTTTGCAAATGCCTTAATGATTTAAAAGCCTGCAGGATCCATGAGACATTTAAATTTTCCATAGGACCAAGTATGTTTGAGCAGCCTTTTAAATATAATACTAAAAACTGCAATCTGGGAGATGATATGCAGATGGCAAATACAGGTAGCCCTCAATTTAACGTCACCATTTGTTTAACAACCATTTCAACTTAAGACACTGCTAAAATCTGTGACATATGACTGGTCTTTGCACTTGTGATTATTGCAGTGTATGTGATCAAAATTTGGGCAGTTGGCAACCAGCTTGTATTTATGATGGTTGCAGTGTTCTGGGTCACATGATCATCCGTGACCACCTTGGGGGTTTCTGACAAACAAAATCAATGGCGGAAGCCAGATTTGCTTAATGGCCACTTAATGACCACTGTAGTTCATTTAATGAGTGCAACAAATGGGATATGATATCTTTTTTTTAAAAAAAAGTCTTTTGTTTTTTAAATAGTGACATAAAGAAATGAAAAAAGCAAAAACAAAGAAAAATGTATTATCAAAGAAAAAAGCATTTATATATATATATATATATGCAAGTTTTGGTGTATTTGGGTCTTTTCCCATGTAAGATTGAGAGTATCTTGGCGATGTTTCGACGAGGTCTCACTCGTCATACACAGCCAACTACCCAGGAGGTTGCAGCACAGGACTCAGGATGTCACAACACTAGAGCTCAGGATGCTACCACACAACCCATTATCCAGGTCGTTACAACACAAAAGGCACACAGCTAGGACCTTGGCCACACAGGATGTTACGAAACAGCCGATTAATCTGCAAACATCAACTCCATCTACTAATCAAGATGTAACAACATAGCCAATCAACCCGTTTACAACAACAAAGCCAGCACTCCCCACCTCCCCACCAGTATTTATAGAGAGACTGCATCTCTGATCATGCTTTGCTTGCACAAGCACGAAGCCGAAGACACCAGCCTGAAGATGACGAGTGGGATCTCGTCGAAATGTTGCCAAGATACTCTCAATCTTACACGGGAAAAGACCCGAATACACCAAAACTTGCATATATATTTATACACACACACACACACACAAACATATGTGTATATATATATATATATATATATATATATATATATATATATATATAT
>WNWU01000004.1:20834479-20846135 GCA_012654045.1 Ptyas mucosa
TATATATATATATATATATATATATATATATATATATATATATATATATATATATATTAGAGAGCGAGCACAATTCAAATACATCCTAATTTTGTAATATATTTAAATAATTCACTTTTAACATATGTTTTGTGTAAGTCCCATCATTCATTATATTTATCCATATGAAGTCTACATCTATAGGCAATCTATCACAGTTGACAAGCACAATCAGGTCCTCAATCCACTGAATGAAAAGAGCCATACATTTATCTTTCCAATGTGGCAATATCAATCCTTTGGCCACAGGAAGGGCACAGAAAATCAATTATGCTGTCCGCTTGTCAAATTCCAAGTACTAGATTTGTACTACAGTATCCTTTACATCTTTTGGAAGAAAGTCATGAATTATATAAATATGATGATAATATTCTTTTGCATTACCTATCTAGTACTTGAAAATCAGGTATGATTCAATTAGTGACCACATTGTTTAAGGATGGAAGTTCCAGTCTCAGTTGTGGTAAGTCGAAGATTACCTGTATGAAATAAGTGCACTGCGAAGGATGCCCTGGTCATGTGCCTAAACTTCATGGCTAAGTTGAAGTTAGAAATATTTCTCAACCCAGTTTGGGTTTTCACAGAAGAATCTTGTTGCACAAAGTGTTCCTAAAAATGGCTTTAATGGATAGATCCTTGTGTGGACATTTTCCAGACATCAGAAATAATGCAAGAAACTAGTGTGGAACTGTAAGATCTCTACCATCTTTATGTGCTGTTACACGTATGATTGTAATACTGAAAAAGTAAAATAACCTGCAATCAAATCATTAATTGTAATAAAAGGAACAATTCTTTATCCTTGCAGAAGAGGGCAGCATTGTCCCATGGAAATAAGAGCTAACATTACAAGATTCAAAATCCAGCTGGGCCATTTCATTTATTAGGCCTAATCAAAATGCCACAAAAAAGTGTTCAAACTTAAGAATTTTGCAGAACTTGCTTGATCCAGGAACAAAAAGCATGCATTGTTTCAGTCCTCCAAAAAAAAAAAAGTTATTTTCACCTCCATCCTCTGGATTTTCAACCATCCTGATGAAACACGGCAAACTCTGGAAGTCTATCCAGGAAAATCTGGAACATACAAGAGTGAAGAAACCTTTTAAAAAAGAGTGGTTTATATATGATTTACTAAATCAAATAGCCACATGCAAGACTGAGACTTCTTGGAAATATTATCCTTTTGCTAGGAAGATACAGAATCTCAGAAAGAAAATAAGGATAAGGGGGAAAATATAAGAAAGATTTTAACCCCTGCCATTTTGATCTCTGCCCTTTCCACTACTTCTTTGTCATTTGGTGTGCAATGGTTCATACTTGAAGGAATGGAATCTTAAGAGAGAAGAAAAGGTTGCCAGCACTCTATTTTATGGCTGACCTAAAATAGTAATAGCAATAGCACTTAGATTTATATAGTGCTTCACAGTGCTTTACAGACCTCTCTAAGTGGTTTACAGAATCAGTGTATTGCCCAGTGATGGGTTTCAAATTTTTTTACTACCGGTTCTGTGGGTGTGGCTTGGTGGGCATGGCATGGCTTGGTGGGCGTGGCTTGGGCATGGCAGGGGAAGGATACTGTAAAATCTACATTCCCCCCCCCCCAATCCAGGGGAAGGATACTGCAAAATCCCCATTCCCACCCCACTTCAGGGGAAGGTAACTGCAAAATCCCCATTTCCTCCCAATCAGCTGGGACTTGGGAAGCAGAGAATAGATGGGGGTGAGGCCACTCAGAATTTTTACTACCGGTTCGCCAAACTACTCAAAGTTTCCACTACCGGTTCTCCAGAACTGGTCAGAACCTGCTGAGACCCACCTCTGGTATTGCCCCCCCCCCAAAATTGGGGCCTCATTACTGACCTTGGAAGGATGGAAGGATGAATCAACCTTGAGCCGGGGAGGATCGAACTCCTGGCAGTGAGCTGAATTAGCCTGCAATATTGCTTTCTAACCACTGTGCCACCATGGCTCCAGGGGTGAAATCCAAAATTTTTCCCTATCGGTTCTGTGGGCGTGGCTTGGTGGGTGTGGCAGGGGAAGGATATTGCAAAATCTCCATTCCCACCCCGTTCTGGGGCCAGCCAGAGGTGGTATTTGCCGGTTCTCTGAACTACTCAAAATTTCCGCTACCGGTTCTCCCGAACCTGTTAGAACCTGCTGGATTTCACCCCTGCATGGCGCCTAATCAAGCAGATAACCATGCAAATTTTTAGAAACATAGTTCCACAAATAATTAAGAAATCCTGGGGGGGAAAACCCTACTACTTGATTCTTTTATTTCTCTGTCTTACTTGAAACATCTTACTTTAAATTATCTGGTTCTCCAATGGGTTTTTTTTAAAATATAGGTAATCCTCAATTTACAACAGTTTGTTTAGTGACTGTTTGAAGCTACAATGGCATTGAAGAAGTGACTTATGACCATTTTTCACACTTAACTA
This sequence comes from Ptyas mucosa, assembly GCA_012654045.1. NCBI lineage: Eukaryota > Metazoa > Chordata > Lepidosauria > Squamata > Colubridae > Ptyas > Ptyas mucosa. Next base: position 20,836,960 of record WNWU01000004.1, read on the forward strand.
CTGTTGCGGCATCCCCAAGGTCACATGATCAAAATTCAAATGTTTGGCAACTGGTTCATATTTATGACAGTTGCAGTCATAATGCGATTATCTGACAAGCAAAGTCAGTGAGGAAACCAGATTAACTCAACAACTTGGCAAGAAAGATCATAAAATGGGGTCGCCCCCACCCCCGTGTATTGAAACTTCTCTGCTTGCTCTGATTTAGCCTTGCTTTATTTTCTTCCACCTCAGTTCAGACCATAACCAATTGTGGGATTCAATTTTTTTTACTACCGGTTCTGTGGACGTGGCTTGGTGAGCGGGGCTTGGTGGACGTGGCAGGGAAAGGATCCTGTAAAATCTCCATTCCCTCCCAATCACCTGGGACTCAGGAAGCAGAGAATAGATGGGGGTGGGGCCAGTCAGAGGTGGTATTTATCGGTTCTCCGAACTACTCAAAATTTCCACTACCGGTTCTCCAGAACTGGTCAGAACCTGCTGAATACCATCTCTGACCACAACATTGTAGAATTTGTTACTATGTATGTTGTCTCCCTACCGCTATGGTTACCTGCTGCAGTGCTGAAGCTGCCATGATTGAAACACCTGCGTCCAGCCATTTTGCAGTAGAGTTTGAAGTGGCCTTTAACAGTGCAAGAACGGTGCCTCTTCTCCAGTCTTTCTGTGAAGCAAAAAACTGATAGCAAAAACCCTATGTATCAACTGCCATCAGGAGACCTTTCTCATTCCTTCTTTCTCCTCCCTGGCAATCTGCGGAGAGAACCCTCTTCTGTTTCACTGCCAAAGCCCCAGTGTCTACTATGACATCAACACCTCTGTCCTCATCCTATTCTACTGGCTGTCCTCCAGAAGAAGGGCTCTTGAGTGCTGACATGTCGAAGCACCCTGAGGGAGAAAAGATTGCCACAACCTCAATGCAGAAAGTCTCACTCTTGGGTAGGGGAAGATATGGCTGGGGATGTTGCCGTGCTGCGTTTGGACCTTTGATTTCCACAAGTTTAGAAAAGCAATTACAGATGCAATCAGATTAATAATTAACATGAAAATTCACCCCCAGCCCTCTTCCAAACCACCAGTTGAAGCATGTTTTGAAAACAAATGATTGAAAGAAAACCAGTTTTTATTCCCAAGAGGTCAGGAAGTGTTCTACCTCCTCGTTTTTCTTTTCCTCAGTTGCTACATTTAAAAATACATTAAAAAGTATCAGGGAAAATATTCTAAAGAATCATGCATATATTGGTTCCTCGCATTGTGAAATGAAAGATTTTTGCCTTTAGGCACAGATTAATAATGAGATGGATAACACACAGGGGGCAAAATCCCATGGTGCAACTTATTTTCATAACTTTCATTTATTTCTCCTGTAAGTGATTAATTTTTCAAGCAGCAGGGGGAAAAAAGGAACGGTTGGGGTCTCTTAGTGATGGATCCAACCTATACTTAATTGGAGAGAGCAACAGATGTAAATGCTTCAGGGAGGCGAAGAGGAATCTGTGGGCCAAAGAGAAGCATGAACAAAGCTTAGCAACTCCTTTCTTAGAAACTGAATTTCTGCAAAGTGGAATAAATGTTGGATTCAGCAAATAAACAAGTCACACTTCCCCGTCTTACTTCCTGTCAAAGAAGTAGCTCATACATCTTGCATAGGGTTACCAGTTATCTGAACAGATCAAGGAGGATGTAGACAATTGAAAAAGAGGACAAATGGGGAGGGGAGAAGTATGACACACTGTTTAAATTTCTTAGCTTCTGTGACAAAAATTACAGCAAAAACCTACAGGTATATGAAATTGCTTTTTTAAAAAAAAATATCAGAAAGATTGGTTTTTCAATCAAAAGGTTTTTTTTCTACAAATCTTCATTTTCAAGAACATGGTAAAGGTAAAGCTTTCCCCTATTTAGTCATGTCCAACTATAGGGGGTGCTGTTCTTCTCCTATTCTTAGCTGAGGAAGCCAGCATTGTCCGAAGACACATCCATGGCCATGTGGCCAGCATGACTATACATCAAAGTCAGAGGTGGTATTCACTTATCTTTGCTACCGATTCGCAAATGGGAGCACGCGTGCCATCTCTGGGCATGCGCAGAGCATCAAAAATGGGATGTGATGACATCCGAGTGGGTGGGTGGAGCTTCCCGCAGCCACCGCTACCGATTCGCCCGAATCGGATAGAACCGGCTGAATACCACCACTGATCGAAGTGCACAGAATATTGTTACCTTCCCACTTAAGTGGTACCTATTTATCTACTTACATTTGCATGCTTTCAAACTGCTAGAGTGGCAGGAGCTGAAGCGAGTAACGGGAGCTCACCCTGTTGTGTAGTGCTTGGGTCTTGAACCCGTGTTATCAGCTTTCCAGCTGACAAGCTCAGCGTCTTTATCCACTGAGCTGTCGCACCCCATAAGTGATGAGATAGAATCAACAATGTGCTTTTCAAATTTCACCATAGAGACATATGATGAGACATGTGATTTATAGACTACAATGACCATAGATTTGAAGGGGCTGGCTTGAAGCTGATTGCTAGAATCAAGAAATAAATATCGTAAATCTAGGTTGTCAGGGCTGTCAATGGATGAAGGAAGGAAAGAAAGGACCCAACAATTTACAAAGTTGCAATACCCAAAGCTTGAATGCCTTCCGTTGTGAAAAAAAACCACAAACAAAACAAAAAACAAGATACACAAAAAACTGGCTAATATTTGATTATATAAACGGATAATGCCAGATTGAGGACATGAGGATAGAAAGGAGACACACCCTCCTTTTGCTGCATGTCTGGTAACCCTAATCTGTCTTCCATCCAAATCTTTGTTATTTCACATTTATTCACATCCTCTTTGGAATGTGTACAGTATTCTTTTCTTTTCGCGTTCCTTCAAGTGATAGCCAAATGTCCAAGAGTGAGGCAACAACATGCCATAAGCATTTGTTTTCATCTGTTTGGGGTGATGGGGACTTAACTGATTACCTGTGGCAGATTTCAGGCACCACTTCAAACTTCTGTCACTCTGAGTTTTTTTGAAGTGGCCCTGAATGCCACAGCAGCAGCTCCCTGCACCTGGCAGAAAAGACATATAATTACCAGTTGAGTAATTAGGACTGATGGCAGAGTCCTCAGCTGTGGCCCCCTTTCCATTATCCTTTTGATAACAGCAGGATGCCATTCACATCATTCCAAGATTCTTGTTCTAAATGGAATGAAGGGAAACTTAAGTGATGGGTCCCAAGTGATAGCTTAGGAGATGAGTTTCCATGAGTTCTGAATCACAGACAGAAGGTGTGAGGACATGGGCCAAACACTGTTGACTGTATCCAACTCTTTCGACGTTGCTCTATAACTGTCTGGTTTGGCACTGCAACCAACCAAACAAGACAAACACAAACTCCAACAGATTGTTAGAACCCCAGAAAAAACAATTGCTATCAACCTGCCTTCCATTGAGGATCTGTATATTGCACGAACCAGAAAGAGGGCAGTGAAAATATCTACAGACCCCTCACATCCTAGACATAAACTGTTTCAACTTCAATCCTCAAGATGACGCTGGTCATTGCATGCCAGAACAACTAGACACAAGGACAGTTTTTCCCCTTGATGCCATCACTCTGCTAAACAACTAATTCACACAACACTGTCAAACTATCCAGTAAGGCTTTATTACTGTTATTCTTCTCATCATCTTTTCTATTACCTATCTCCTTATCTTCTTATGACTATAACTTTGTTGCTTGTATGTTATATTTTATATTGTTTTATTTATCCTAGCATGATTTATGTTGATTGCTTATTAGTATCCTATGACTATCACTAAATATTGTATCTTATGAAAGTATTTTTATGATGACTATGATCATCATTTATCACTTGTTGCTTGTACGTACACTGAGAGCTTATGCACCAGAGACAAATTCCTTGTGTATCCAATCACACTTGGCCAATAAAGAATTCTATTCTAAAATGTAGTCGTGCTACATGGCTAGCATGAAATGCAATGCAGTATTCAGTAATTAGATTGAGTTTTGCAACTGGTGTCATCCAGATGCATGGAACAACAGCCCCTGGAATTTGGGGGGTGGTGGTGGTGGCATAGAATACATTTGGAGATCATCAGGTTATTAGCTTCTTCCCATCATTATGGATTTCAACTGGCTATCAGAACATGGGGCAGGGGAGGGGGTGTTAGCAAGAAAATGTTGACACTGCTGTGAAAGAAATAGGAGATTCATGTCTATGGCGATTCTCAGTCATCCAGGTTATGGTTGTCCCAAAAGTGCTTTTTCGAAAGGCAACTAGACTTCGTTTTTTCCTTGAAGGTATTTTGGTTCTCATCCAAGAAGCTTCAGGGGGCAGAGTTGAAGAAGCTTCTTGGATGAGAAGTGAAACATTTTCAAGGAAAAAAGTCCAGTTGCCTTTTGAAAAAGCACTTTTGGGACAAGTAGGAGATTCCTTTCTTGGGGACCAAAAGCCGGACATAGAAGCTATATCTATGACTTGGCTGCATTAAAAATTCAGACAAGCTTTTAAACTCTGAAAGTTGAATGATTAATTTCTAAAACTAAACATGTAAGACATATACTGTACCATTTTTTAAAAAAATCAGAACTTCTTTCTTCTGAAAACAATGCTTCTCAAACTTTAGGAATCTGGGAGTTGAAGACTGCATATCTGAAAGTTACCAAGGTTAGAAAATATGATCTTAAGAATAGCCTATGTGAATTCATTGTAATTACTGACAAAATAAAGATTCTGCATGTGTCCAGAGACAATTTTTAGTTATATTAACCATGACCCAGAGCAAAGATCTGGCAATCAACAAATAATGGCCCAAGGCACATTGGAGATCTGATTTAAATTATACCCTGTTGGTAGAAACATTAAAATCAGTAGATGATACGATATTTACTAATCCAGTATTCAGTGAAAAGAAACTTACAGTTGACAACTGTATTTATTCATTGCATTGCCCTCCTCCTGTTTTCCAAAAGGTGCCCATTTAAAAAAAAAAACAAAGTTTCATTATCAGTATTTACAGCATACACAGAAAGTGTTGTATTGTTTTGCTTTTAAAGGTCTTTACCCCAAATCGCTGGTCTTTCACCAACAGGCAGATATATTGTTTGGTTTTTTAAAAACTCAGTCAGTCTAGCTTTGCAGCTGGGTTTAACAGATTGATAAATTCCAGCACAATATAGTAATCAAAGGGCTGCGTCTTACTCTAAAACCACCCTTTAGTGCAAGACAGCAGCGCTAGCCAGCTTCTGCTGGGAAAGGAGAAAAGTGACCAAGACTTTGAACTCTTGCTGACCTCCCTAGCTTTGTTGGGTTATTTATATTTTGTTTTTATTATTTTAGAGAGCATGCGACTTAAATGTGACAGCAGAAATGATATCTTCGAGATCTAAATTATCCATCAAAGGAATGGGTGACAAAAGTGTGTGTGTGTATTCTTTCTAAATTGTAATTTGAAAAGGAGAGGGAAAGTTGTTACCCATTGCTCAAATCATTAGAGGGGAAGAGGACATAGAACAGTGGTGTCAGACTGGTGGCCCACGGGCTGAATGCGTCACACACAGGTCACACTCACCCCAGCTCCACAAATGGGAAAAATGTCATGAAACATCACGTGTCGGCAACATAACGCTGCGAGTTTGACACCCGTAACATAGAACCTCTGCTGACTGTCCATTCTCTTCTGTCTACATTTAAAGAAAATATTACAAAGATTTTTTTTCCCATTGCAATCATTCAAAATAAATTATTCTCAGTAATATTACCCACACGCTCCTGCATAGGGAAGCAAGCAGTGTGCAATAGTGGTTTTGGCCAAATTTAGATGGAGAAAAGGAAAAGAATTTAAAAAAAAAACTTAAGCACCAGGACCAAATCCGTCACCTACACCGTGAGGCAAAAGTACGCATAGGATGTACCACCCATTTAAGAGGATGACAAGTAGTTATAACTCTCCTTTTGTAAAACTTATCATTTAAATCACGAAAGAGGCCTTGGCTAAACCATATATGGTGCTGTGCCAGTTCTGAAGGGCTTTTGATCCTCTTTCTCAATGTCTTCTCTTTCCGTGAAGAATGTGGGGCCTCTTGAGTTCAGCAGCACACTTGGAGCCTGCAGCAGCTGATAAACAAGATGACCAGATGTGGAACTTGTTCAAAACAATATATGATGCCCTGTCTCTTTTCAAAGCTCTGCTCTCTTTATTGAACATCATATATAGCCGGTATAGTTTGTCTCTCTACCGCAAGACAACTTTCAAATCTCAGCCAGCTTCTGTTGGGGAAGGAGGGAGGTGACTGAGACTGTTGACCTCTCGCTGACCTGCCTAGCATTTCCAGCCCATCCCTGTACTGCCATTTTTGGCAAAGAATCGGGCAGCTCCAGTTTCCCCACATCCCACAGAAAGTGTCCACCCTTCCTTTACTTCTTTCACTTTCTATTTGCTCTACTTATTCTTGCCAAATGTTACAGTACGGGGGGGGGGGGGGAGAACCCCCCCACGATGGGTGGCTACATGTATGTTTTTTGGCATCCCAGGGCCGCTGAGAAAGAGCTGACTGGCAGAAACTTTTGAAATACAGGCATTGTGGAAGCTCTCTCTGGATCCCTGGCCTTTTGGTCTGAGCAGGGAGGCTTCTTTTAGGCTTCTTCACATGGCAGCATTTCAATGGCTGGTTTCGGAGGAAATCCATTATACAGTAAAGCAAGAGAGCCCAATCCATAGAAAGTGTTGGCTTGGGCAGCTCCTTTGAAAAATGCAGGGGGTGTTCCAAACATTGTTTGATTGGGCTCTGCTATTTACACAAGAGTAAGATTTATTGAAATCCCTGGGACTTTCTTTTGAGCAAACACACGGACACCGTTCTTCTGCTAGATGCCTTCATGATTAAACAATTTTTTTTTCCAAATGTGCCACTAACACCAGGGGTGGGTTCTAAATTTTTTTACTACCGATTCTGTGGGCGTGGCTTATGTTGTGGGCATGGCTTGATAGTCATGTGTCAATTATTTAGGATTTAGCAGAGATACTGGTCTACCAGGCTTTTAACTACTTGCAGAGCTGTACTGAACTACTCATTTATTTTTGCAGGCACTGGTCTACCCATTTATTTTTGTAGGCACCGGTCTACTCATTTGTTTTCTTTTAACACTGATCAGCTGTAGGGTGGCCCTTTGAAGCCCCAGGGCAAGAGTTTAAACAGTTTTTTTCCCTCTAGCCATCAGCTGGGACTCAGGAGGCAGCAACAGATTCGGGATGGGGCCAAATAAAAGGTAAGAATAACGCGGGGGGGAGCGGGGGGCAGAACCGGTTCGGTGACGTCATATCGTCACCGCTACTGGCTCGGCAGAACCGGGCGGAACCCACCACTGACTAACACCCTATAAATCTACTGTATGGGAACCTTCAGATTGATTCACAGGATTATGGGAAGACTTTCTATGTGGAGAACTTTGTCTCTTTTTTGCAAGCAATCAGACAGTATAACAGAGGTAGATCTTGACTTACAATATTCATTTAACAATAGCAATAGCACTTAGATTATATACTGCTTCACAGTGCTTTACAGCCCTCCCTAAGCGGTTTACAGAGACAGCATATTTGGGTCCCCATTTTACTGACCTCGGAAGGATGGAGGGCTGAGTCAACCTTGAGCTCATCAGGATTGAACTGCTGGCAGTCGGCAGAATTAGCCTGCAATATATTGCACTCTAATCACTGTGCCACCCCGGCTCAAATGGTTTAGCAACCATTTGAAGTTACAACAGCACTGAAAAAAGTTACTCGTGACTAGACCTCACACTTATGACCATTGCAGCATCCCCAGAGTTACGTGATCAAAATTCTAGCATTTGGCAACTGCCGGGTATTTACTGTTGCAGTATCCTGGGATCACATCAGTGGTGGGTTCCTCCTGGTTCAGCCCGGTTCTCCTGAGCCGGTAGCAGTGACGATATGATGTCACCGAACTGGTTCTGCCACCCCACCCCCCGCATTATTCTTACCTTTTATTTGTCCCCACCCCCAATCTATTGCCTCCTGAGTCCCAGCTGATGGCTAGAGGGAAAAAAAAACTGTTTAAACTCTTGCTGCGGGGCTTCAAAGGGCCGCCCTACAGCTGATCAGTGTTAAACGAAAACAAATGAGTAGACCAGTGCCTGCAAAAATACATGAGTAGACCAGTGCCTGCAAAAAATATATGGGTAGATCGGTACAGCTCTGCAAACAGTTAAAAGCCTGATAGACCAATATCTCTGCTAAATCCTAAATAATTGTCACATGACCATCAAGCCAAGCCCACAAAATAAGCCATGCCCACAGAACCGGCAAGTAAAAAATTTTAGAACCCACCCCTGGATCACATGATCACCATTTGTGACCTTCCCAGCCACCTTCTGACAAGCAAGGTTTAATGACTGTGTGATTCACTTAACAACAGGAGACTCATCTAACAAACATAGCAAAAAGGTTGTCAGATTGAGTGTGACTCTATTAACAACCACCTCGCTTAGCAATGAAAATTCTGATTCCAATTGTGATTGTAAATTGAAGACTACCTGTATTGAATACAAACCATAATATGGTTCCAACTAAGAAGCTCTGCAAAGAACCTTGAAGGAATCAATTTTACTTTTAAAAAAAAACTATCGGGGCATTATTGGATTACTGTGTATGCAGCTACATTATTAAAGAAAGGGTTATTACTGTGTGTCTCCCACTGTTCTGAACCAAACTTTTTGATTTAAGATTGTTTCATATTTTGTGACTGTTGGATGATTTTTTTTGTGTGTGTGTTACAAAGCAAGCTTATTGTAAAGAAATTTGGAAGCAGAAGTTCATTCCAGCATTTGTAAGCTCGAAGCAACATTTCTTCCATATGTGCAAAGTGCTGATGGTGACATATTTGTTCTCCAGAATAGCTTGATAGCTTGATCATAGCTGACAAATATCTGGGATCATAGCTGCTAAATAGATGCAGTGCTATGACTATAGTTTCATGAACCCACTGGCTTTTTATGATTCCAAGGAAAAATATACAGTATTATGAATAACTATCATCTTCCATGGATTACATCTATGTTTCTGTAACAAAATATTTCTTAGGATGACAATGGAATGGAATGGAATGGAATGGAATGGAATGGAATGGAATGGAA
>WNWU01000004.1:20866233-20880458 GCA_012654045.1 Ptyas mucosa
TTCCTTCCTTCCTTCCTTCCTTCCTTCCTTCCTTCCTTCCTTCCTTCTTCCTCTCCAGTTGAGGCTTCAGACTTGGGTTACTATGTCTGAGCTGCAAAAATAAATATGATGACTAGATTACAGGCTACTATAAGAGAATTTTGCAAGCCTGATTGTGCTTTACTCCCTTCCCTCTTATAGCTAGTCTGAGTCTCTTCGGAATACTATCTTGTTTCCCAGGACTGTTCAAGAATTTTCCATCCCTCCTAGTTTATAATAGTTCTTGTCCACTTCCCACAAGGCCATCTTTGACTGTCTATACCTAACGGTAGTAGTGCACCAGATTGGGCTTTTTCAACTCATACAGCAAAAAGTAGATGACTGGGGAAGCTAGGCAGGACCTCCTGTGTCTTGTGATCCTTGGAGAGCTATCTCCCATGTCTTAACTACAGCTGCATCACTGGAGCCTATACCCTGAGGAGCTGCTACCTCACAAGGGGACATATTACAACCTACTGGAAAACTGGTATAGCTGGGTTGGGCTTAAAGGCACCCGAGCTGAGCTGGTTTTGCCACTCTACACAAGGAGGACGTTTGCCTTCATACACCCCACGTAGATCTGGCAAGGCTTTGATTCTGAGGGATATACCTAGACCAGGCCAGCTTTACAGGCCTGGGTTGGCACATAGAGGACTGGGAACTGGGTTCTGTTCACAATCCAACTGGAATCCAAACTGCTTATATTGCCATCATGTCTGGGGCAAAGGCCTGTGTTTTAACTAAACAGCAAACGGAGCTTTGGCAGAAAGTGGGACTGCCAATTAGTTCCAGATGTGCCTGGTGACGTACGGCTATGTGTGTGCCTCTCTTCTCTTGTTGCCTTTGCTCAGCATCTGCGGCCTGAGCCTGCTTCCGATCCAAAGCCAACATCCGCCTGAAGGGACTTCTGGTATCTCGTTCCTTTGCTGGGTTATTTGCAGCACAGACATTCCATGGTAGTCCTTCTTAAGTCTTTCTCTCCCCTCCTCCCTTCTCTCCTCCTCCAACTCCTCACAGCTGGCATTGGTGCAAGACTCATTTCCTGCTTGCCAGAGCTGATAGTCAAAAGCAAATGGAGGGTGTGTAGAGCTTTTACCGGCCAACCTTGAGGAGGGTCCCTGTCCACACCCACAGCTGATTGGGCGGTTTTATGTATACAGGTGCAAAACCTTCCCACTATGAGAGAGCGAGAGAGCGAGAGAGTGCCAACAGCACTGAGCAAAAACAGCAACAATTCTGTTTCTGTAAAACAGAAGAAAGAGAGCTGGGGTCTGTGGGATGCCTTGGCTTTCATTGGACAGATTAGGAATTCACAGAGGGGTTGATGGAGGGAGGAATCTCCATGTTTGGTCTCAATTGGTGGATTTAAAGGACTAGACCTTCCTCTGTTTTGGAGAACATCTCCCATACTTTTCCAGAACCAAGTTTTATTTTAATATGGACATCATAGTGTTACTGTGGTGAGTTCTGTGTATATTCAAATGATGGGAAGTTTAGAAGAGATGCTTCCTCAGGAATTTTGGAATGGTTCTAGGCCAGATATTCCTTTTCTGCCTAGGAGGTAGCCAATTGGAGGAGAGGAAGGAAGAACAAATTGGCTATGAGTGGAAATGGCAGCAAAATTTAAAGCAACAAAAACATTTCAATGTTATAGATTCCAAGAAGTCAAGCGCCAACCTCAAGAGCCAAAGGGATTTTCCCAGGAGAAAAAAAAACCTCATCCTTTCAGCAGAAAAATTATTTTCCCCCCCAGTTCCAATCAAATAATCTAGAATGACCAAACTGCAAATGAAAAGCTCTATTCTTAGCATCTACAGTAGGAATATACGCTATAAAACACCCATGTTTCTTCTTTTAAGTTGAGTGGGAAACTCAAAACAAAAACTTCCCAGGCTTCAGGAGAGGGAGTGCTAAACTAAACAGCCTAGTAGGTGTGCCTTCTCTAAAAACCGTTTAGTCAGCTACAGCTGTTTAAGAGCTTGATGTGAAAAAAGCCATACATTTCTTCAGTATAAAAAGACAAATTATTTGGTTTTGTAGTATTTACAAATCATGCCACATCAACCACATCTGTAACATGGCACAGAATCAATGCATTATATTAAGGGTGGTGACTCTTTGGCTTCTCACAAAAGACGTTATTCTTCTCCAAAGAAGCAGAGTTTGCTTTAGGCATTTAAAAAATATGGTCCAGAGCCACTTTTCATTTTATTTTTTAACAGAATAAGGCATACCATCATGTCTTCCATTGGACTAGCCTTATCTGTTCTGAAGGCATTTTCGGACCAGAGTTCTGTGCCAGATGCAGGGGTGGGCTGCTGGGGGTTCACAGGGGTTTGGGGGAACCTCTAGTTAAAATTCTGTGCAGTTTGGAGAACCCCCAAATCCCACTCCGGCTGGCCCCGCCCTGCCCACCCTGCCCTCCCAGGAGTCCCCATGCAGTCCATTTTGGATGCAGGTAAGTGCAGGAGGTGTGCGGAGGCTCCGGGAGGTGAAAAACGGGCCTACTGGAAGTTCAGGCTCAAGGAAAGCCTCTGGAGCCCGGGGAGGGCAAAACTGCCCCCCCACATCATGGAGCAGGAGGCCACGCCCACCATGACCACACTAGGCCACGCCCACCATGACCACACCCATCCAGCAACAGGGCAGAGAACCCCTTGCTAAAATTTTTGAAGCCCACCTTGGCCAGGTATCCTCTCTGTTCACCTATGTTCTTAGTGTTGGATAGTTGACTTGTTTAACTTTGGTCTTATCTGTGGTGTAGGCTTGAAAACATTGGGAAACCAATCTGTTTCAGAAATTTATTCTTCATTTCTCTAGTGTAGTGTTTGCCTTTTATGGCAATTTCTTTCTCCACAAATTACAATTTACAACAATGAAAACTAATGCTGACAAAAGGTGTATAGAATAAGAAGAAAAAGCAGGAGGTGCAGAAAAGAAAGTAAAGAGAAAGAAAAATAGAAAAGAAAGAAAAATAAGAACATAATAAAGAACAAAAGAAATACAAAAGAGGTGACTTCTCCCTTCATCACAACAAGTATAAATAATTTTAGTAACAACACCTTTTCTTAAAATGCAACAAATAACATATTCTTCCCATATCCCATGTCTTATCTATAAACAAAACTCTAAAACCTCATCATTTCAGTCCAGATGTCAGCAAAAGTCCATTAAGCGTTACCATAGGTAAACAATATACTGTATCTATTTTAACTTTGATCAAATAAACCAGTTTTATATTTCTTTCTTTTACTTTTAACAATGTTCATAGAAACATAGAAAGCTGACAACAGAAAAAGACTTAAGGGTCCATTGAATCTTGATCTTTAGTGTCTTCTGAATAACATCCTAGAACTTGTTTCACGTCCTGACTTCAGTGAAGGGAGAAAATACCCACACAAATGTCAGGCAAAATGCAGCATATACAGGTGTTTGGGGGAGCAGCTTGCAGAGGTGCTAGGCAGCAATGCCCATACACTGTGGAATGGGTGAAGCACATGGGAGCAATATATTTTCAGTGAGGCTTGTAAAAACATGAGAAAGGCTTGTCTGGAAAGATCACAACAGACAACCATAAGGAGGCAACACAGGAGAAATTGTGGGAGCAAGAGAAAGAATGTGTGTGTACATGTGCATGACAGTATACCAGAGGCTGAGAAGAAGGCATAATCTGAGTCAGATGGTTGATCATCAAATACCACACAATAGCTTGAAAAGTACCAAGGGATGGGTCAGAGATTTAGTAAGGACACACCAAAGTCAAAATAAAGCAGGAGTCAAGGGCAGGAGTCTATGAAGCACAAAGCCAGGTGCCAAAGTTGCTTCCAGTTATGAAAGGCAGACTCTGTGCAGTTTAAATCCTCTCTCCGCCAAGCTTGCACAGCTGAGGCAACGAGGAACGAGGCTTGCTTGCAGAGTCAGCATTTTACCACTTGCTTATGAGGTGCTTACTGTGCTGGAGGGTAAGATTGGCAATGGGTGGAAAGGAAGTATGTGAATCCAGGATCCTTTTACAGGAGCCGACTCTGCTTTCAGTGAAAAGTTGGCTATTCCTCATCTCCCAGAACTCTGAACCCACTGGAGACCACCATTTTGCTGTCTTCTTTAAGGTCCAATCATCTGAAGCACTTGTAGATGATCTCAAGTCCTTTCCTTGTTCAGAGAGGAATTATTAAAGAGCCAGTTTACTTGCTGTCTCTTTATTCTGCTGAAATCATCTGCTCTGCCTTTTGTAGAGCTGTCTTCAATTGACCGTTCCTTCTCCAGAAAAATTCTGGGGAATTTGGGGAGTTGAAATGCACACTCAGCGAAGGCTGAGAAAAGCTGTTGTTATGGAAGAAACTCTTGCCTTATTCCTGTATTTCAGTCCTGTAATGAAAATAATAACTGAATATCTTAATCTTTACCCTCAAAAAGAAAAAGAGTGAGCTTTCAGTCCAGCCAGTTATCGGTCCAGCCAGCCTGCCAATGGTCTCACTTTCTCTTTGGTGTAGAGTGAGGGTGATGGCATTCTTTATGCTGCAGATCTGTAGCAGCTATGGGCAGGATTTCCACTCGTTGCAGTCAAAATTTTAAGTTGGCAGAGAAGAAGAAAATTATGGATCATCTTAAAGTATCCCCTCCAATTATATTATCGTCTTGCCATCATCACAAACTCTCAGAGGCCTAATTTGTTTAATAAAGTCCAGCCTCCAGCTAATGTGTCACGAATTCAACTCCCTGATTTTCAGAAAACTAGAAGATCCAGAGAATTATATGGCCGAGAAGGTCATGTTCCTCATTAATATAATCATCTCCCTACTACTTACCATTACAGTACATTAGACTGGGCTGTCAGAATATAGGATGTTAAGCTCTGTGAATGTCATTACTTTTGTTATTCTTGTTGCTCTGTAATGTATTGTTACTAAATCTTATATGCTGCAATATAGTATAACGTTGTATTATAAAGCCAAGGGTGGCAGGAGTGGTACAGATGAGTATGAACTCTGCGAACTGAGTTTCCTGAGGCTGAAAGGGGAGGGCATGGTAAGGATGGACAGTAGCTAACTTAGGAAAGCAGACATGATATAGTGACAGAGAGGAGAAATTATGTCAAGGAAAGCTAGGCAAACATATACGCAATTTGGTGTTCATCTCTTCTTTAGATCAGCAACTTAAATCCAGAACACATGGGGCTAGATTGCTGGTATCTATGGCATATCCATGTTGCTGTTAAATACCAGATCCAAGTGAAATAAGACCATGTGGTATACAAATCTTGGGGCTGGGTGGATGCTGAAGAAAATGCCTGGAGTGTTTTTCTGGGCAAGCTCAGATTGTTGTCTTCAAGAATTGTTATGTAGAAGACCAGGCTAAATTATTCATATTTCAAAAGACAGATAAGAACAATGTGTTTAAATTACAAGAAAATAGATTTTGGTTTGGACATCCCACGCCCCCACCTCCCAAAATCTTAGTATAAAATCAATCCAGGAACAGAACAGATTCCCCTTGAAGATGGTAGACTCTTCTTCACAGTGAGAGCAGAATCTAAGCATTGTGTTTATGCTGGATGGACATCTGTTGGGGATGCTATAGGAGTAAATTCCAGCAAAGAGTTGGACCAGAAAATCTCAAAAATCCTTCTTAACCCTTACATTATCTAATTCTATGCCTACAAATTGCAGTAGCTACTTTCATACAATATACTAAGAAATTTCAATTATCCGCATTATTATTTAATGCAACGTTTCTCAATGATTTGGGGAATTGAGGTCCATACCTCTGCAAGCTATGTTGAGTAACATTTGCTTAGTGCTCTGTTTGAATCCAATCATCGTATTTCCATACCTCTGTAGAAAGTCAGATGCTGGTCATGTCCAACAGAGGTGACAGTTATTCTCACTGAACAGCAGAACTGTACATGTGACTTGATTTGTCCTAGGCTTTCTACATTCTAAGTTGTCCCTCTGTACTTGGCTTTGGTGAAGGATTTAATAATCAACATTCATCAAGAATCTCTGCCAGTCCTAGTCTTGTAGGTATCTATATGCAAAATGAGCATATTTCTTGGTCTCAGCAGGAAAATTTAATCTTAGGTTAGTCCGGGGCTACATCAAGCCACTGTGTGCTATAGACATGGTAATCAGAGCAGGGGTAGGTTCTACATTTTTTCACTACTGGTTCTGTGGGCGTGGCTTATTTTGTGGACATGGCTTGATGGTCATGTGACTGGGTAGGCGTGGCCAACTCAATGTCACTCACGTCAAGGGGTGCCTCTCCTGGCCCCTCCTGCTCCTTCCAGCAGCTGCTTCTTGGCTTGTCAATTTAAAGCGACGGTGTCTTTTTTTTCCCCCCCTGGCTGAGAAGCGAGTCCTGATTTTTTCCTTCTAGCCGATCAGTTGGGAGGCTTCTTGGCTTCTCAATTTAAAGCTAAGGTGTCTTGTTTTTTCTCTCTCTCTTCTTTGTCAAGTGAGCCCTGATTTTTTCCTTCTAGTCGATCAGCTGGGAGTCGGGAAGCAGTGAATAGATTGGGGGCGGGGCCAGGCAGAGGTGGTATTTACTAGTTCTCCGAACTACTCAAAATTTCCACTAACAGTTCGCAAGAACCGGGGAGAACCAGTAGCAACCCATCACTGAATCAGATGTAAAAAAATGGATAAATAGTTCTAACAATTTCAAATTATCCTATACAGGTTATGAGTGCAGAATCTAAACGGAGTGGTCGAATGAATTTGCACAAATGAGAATTTTTACTAGATCATCTCTTTATTTGTACTGAAAGACTACAGTTTATTAATGATAATACTGGAGTTGTGTTATGCAGGCCAAACACATAGAATTTAATACTGAATTTATGAAGCTAAGAACATCATCTTGTTTGCTGAGTCAACACTGCTAGAATTCTTCACAGAAGCTGGCTTGGTTAAGTGCCTTAGTGCCACATTCCATTGGCAATGGAATGTTATAGGTATGAAAAGGCACACAGGAACATATAAATAAGTACTGCAGGAAAAAAAAGACATAGAATCTGAGTGATACAGTTCTCAATTTACCAAGAAAGAAAGGGTCAAAAACAAATAGACCAGCTTCCAGTAGTAATAAAAGAGTGACAGGGGGAAACATATGTAAAATGGCTAAATGATAGCTTCTCCAACCCCAGCTTCACCTCTTTCTACAAAGGCCATGTCTGAGAGCAAGAACTGGGACTTATTACTGCTGATCTGTTTGCCCCTTAATTCTTTATCTGCACCATGGTGAATGCCGGTTGCCATTGTGACATGACTTTATTGCAGTGCTTCTTAAATAGTGGGGCGCACCCCCCGGGGGGGTGCGAGGCTCCGTAAAAGGGGGCACGTTTGACCTCGGCATCTGATTGGCTGTCCAAAACCCTTGTGACACGAGCCTGTCGGAGCCATCTTTAGTGTGGGACGTCCGTCCACACTTACTTTGTTGCCCGACGGATGTGTGCCCAATTGATGCTCAAATGACTGACAATGACCTTCTCCTGTGAAACATAATGCTGCTCCAATTAATCAAACTTGCTAAAGAAATCGGGCTACCGCTGCTGACATTTGCATCGATAGTGAGCATTAAGCCAGTACATGTGACTGCGCATGCTCCTCCATTTCAAGGAGAACAGACCTTTTTCTAATAATGATACTATTTACAGTTGCGCGGGGGGCGTGAAAAATGTTTTCTTCTTCCTAGGGGGGCATGACAGAAAATAATTGAGAAGCACTTCTTTATTGCAAGACAAGCTTCACAAGCTCTCTGGTGATTCCTCTAGGATCGTGATGTCAAACCTATGGCAAACCTCTCTGCAGGCATGTGCGCCATCGCCAGCTGCTCTTCCGGTTTCCAGTGTGCATGTGTGCGCCGGCCAGCTGATCTTCATGGGTGCTGGAGTGCCGGAAAACAGCCTGAAAACAGCCCAAAAGTGGCCTGAAAATGGTCCAAAAAACAGCCAAAACCAGCCAAAAAACAGCCATGTGTGCGCCGGCCAGCTGGTCTTTGGGTTTTCGGTGCTTCGGCGCATGCACGTGCACACACATGCACACGCATTCCGGTTTGGGCACTCGGTGCCGAAAAGGTTCTCCATCACTGCTCTATGAGGAATGAATCCGTGACAGCCCATTCTAATGAATACAAATAATAATTCCATTGGGCGTCAGGCTTAGACAAGGAATGAAATTCCACTTTGAACAATTAGTTTTAAATCTGTAAGTCAAGTCAAATGACACAAGGATACCCCCTTGCAATTTTATAAAATGAAATATTTTCTATTGGAAATTAAGTAATAATCAAATTTAAAACTATCCTTTTTAATGGGAAGGTTGGCCTTACTTAGTTTTGCTTAATATGGATTATATTTTTGAGGTAGCCACTCTCATGTATTGTTCCTCATTCACTTTGGATCAATATTTGCTCTTAATAAGCAGCATCTCTAGAAAATACTTAGGATGCTGCAAGTGGAATCGGAAGGCTTGTAGCCTTCTCATTTAATTCTTCATACTCATTTTGCATACTGATTTAAAATTCAGGAAGAGCCAGGGTTTCTTTAAGTGTCAGAAGAGACATTAAGGAATTACTCCTCCTTAGTGATACTGAGGGTGCCAGCTATCAGTTTTAATATCAAATAGATCAAATTTCTGTTTTCTGTCTTACATATTGTACGGTATGTCTAAAATAAAAGTGATTTAAAATAACACTTTGACATTTTTACTCATCCATTTATTATTTCTCACAATAAACTCTTTTAAATTAGGAAACATATATAAATCTATATTTTCCACTTTACTTTTATAATGTAACTTTCTTAATAAACAGCTTCAATTTATCACTGAGCTATTGCCACCTTGCAGTAATATATATATATAAGCTGCAGTACAGCTTATCAAAAAGTTACCTAAATAGGCTAGCTACATATTCAAATTACAGTCAATAAATATGAGTGCATTGCTGTGCCTTTCCTTAGTTAAATATTGATCAAAGTTCATTCCTCAGTTAGAAAAAAAATGTTGCAACATTTCCCCAAGATAACCAGTCGACTCCCAGTTAAGCAGAAAAAGAAATGTGTTTTTTCATTGCTTCACAATTCCTTGCAAGTATTCCGGTTTTTGCAGGCCTAGTTTTTCCAGTTTCCAACACTATACAAACATCCCAGTATTGTCTGCAGACCTTGTCCAACGTTGGGCTCAAATCTTTGTAAGCAAAGCTAGCTACCAAGTCCTAAAAATATTAAATATTGGCAAATTGAAGACTGAGACTCCTTTTTCGGCTACAACAGCCTCCTGCAGTCCCCTGCCAGCGAAGGCCACATGTGCCGGCCCCTGGCTCCGTTTTCCCTGGCAGAGGACTGCAGGAGGCTGTCAAGGCTGAAAATGGAGCCTTGATGAGTGATGTTGAGCTGGCCATGCCCATCCTGGCTGCATACCTTGCCCCACCAAGATAAAACACAACCCTGATGTGGCCCTCAATGAAATCGAGTTTGACACTCCTGATATAGCTATCAGCAGAACTGCAAAGGCCCTAAGTTTTATTCATCCCTGAAATTTCTTTGGTCGATTATGTGCCATCAAGTTGTTCTTGACTCCCAGCAACCACATATCTAGATCTTCTTCATGATGATGTATCCCTAATCTTTTCTCTCAGTTCTTCCAACAGTGCACTCCTTGTTCTGACCTAGGCTTCCTGATACAATAAAAGCACACGATGAGTCCCCCAAACCCTCTTTTTATTTCCACAGCCGTGAATTCTGTTGATTCAGAGCCTGTTCATTTCCAATCTGTTCATTCACAGAGGAGTTCCAAATAACTGTAAAGAGTCCGACAGAAATCTGCCACAGTTCTTCAGGATAATGGTGATAAACACCCACCTTTATCTCCCTTGACACGCTGCCAAGACCTAATTGACAATTAACTTTGCAAAGCCACACAGAACACAGAGTCAATACCAAGCTGCAGTCTTGAAACTGGCCAGCACGGATAACAGTTGCTTCCTGCAAAGGGCTCATGTGCCTTTGCTCCTTTTTTATGTCTTATGGGAGGGGTCAATCATCTCCAAGCCCTACTCCTGAGTTGTCCCTTTTGTTTTAACTGTTCTTGCCTTCCGGCAGCTCTGCGCATCCGCGCACTGGGAACAGGCTCCCCCTGTTCCTCTGCTACACTGATGTCTGATTCTGGAGGCTCCAGAGTCCACACATAACTCCCAGATGGCCCTGGCCCCATCTTTGCCTCCGATGCAGAGCCGTTGTCTGAGCCTTCCCCAGACTCCAGGACTGGCCCATGTTCCTCCCCAGCCTCCTCACTGTCCGACTCTGCTGCCAGCTCTGCAGGCTGTTGGCAGACCACAATACTCCTCACCACTGTAACTGAATCCCTTCACCTTGCTGCTAGTCATCCTCTTCTTCTTTTCCCAGCTTTGGAGCCTTTTCCAGAGAGCTAAGTCTTCTCAGAATGTGTCCAGTGTAGTATATTTTGAGCCTGATCATATGCGCCTCTAGTGACAACTCTGGGTTGATATGTTGGATGATCCATCAGTTTGTTTTCTTGGCTGCTCATGGTATTCCCAGTAATCTTCTTCAACACCAATGTTCAAAATAATCTTCCTATCCTTCTTCATAGCCCATTGAAATGTATTTACAGAGCACAAACTCCCATTTATTTTGGCCACCTCAACTAATCAACCATAGCTTATTAAACGAGCACTATTTGTTGCTTTATCTGTTTGAAAAGCAAATGATTGATTTTTTAGCTTTCCAATGAGTTGGTTGTTTCGATCTTCTGCTATATATTTTACTTGGCAAGACAAAGAGAAATTTAAACGCTGTTTGGCATAGCAATAGACTCACCCTATATAGTTGTAACATATGAGTAACAGCTAGAAGATTGAAATTTTCTCCAGTTTTATGTAAATGGGCAGTTCCATATCCAATGTTATAAGCAAAAAGTGAAGGATTAGTCATACATTTAATTACAATTATATTTTGTTCTTTAATTTCATCTCCATTTAAAAAAAAAAGTCTTGAGGTTTCTTACCTAAACTTTGCACAATTGATTTCCAGATGTAGTTTTAGTTTGCTTGGCTTCATATTCCCAACAGCAATTTTCCTTTGACAAATAAGACACTGAGGAAATTATTCCCCAGTAAGAAAAACACTCATGAAACCATAAGTATATAGCTTTCATCATACTTTCCTGATGAGGCTTACTTTTATCAGCATTATGAGTACATTGGTCATCTGTAATTTTTCTTTTACCCTTTGAAAAAAACCCTCCTCCATTCTGTTTTTAAAGGTTAGAAATGTAAAATAATGGATACTGATGTAAAGATGAAAAATCGAAAACAATCGGTCAACAGAAAGCCACTTCCCAATCTGCAGGGTGTGTGGCCAATTGCACATAAAACCAGTTGGAACTTTGAGTGCACTATTGTGGTCACCAACTTGACTTTTTTGTACACACATATTCTATACCCGATAGCTGACTTTTCCAGGTAGAATTGCTTTGACAGTAATTCAGTTTTGAGTGTGTAAATTCTTTGAAAACTGTATGCAATGAAATTTCATTTTAATGTATGGCGAATAGTGTACATTTAAACTGACAATAAAATTATTCTAAGTCTAACTGGGTTTATTTTTTTACAACTGTACGTCAGGGGTAGGTTCTAAATTTTTTTACTACTGGTTCTGTGGGCGTGTCTTATTTTGTGGGCGTGTCTTGATGGTCATGTGACAAGTATTTAGGATTTAGCAGAGGTACTGGTCTACCAGGCTTTTAACTGCTTGCAGAGCTGTACCGATAGACCCATTTATTTTTTGCAGGCACTGGTCTACCCATTTATTTTTGCAAGCACTGGTCTACTCATTTGTTTTCTTTTAACACTGATCAGCTGTAGGGCCGCCCTTTGAAGCCCCACGGCAAGAGTTTAAACAGTTTTTTTCCCTCTAGCCATCAGCTGGGACTCAGGAGGCAGCAATAGATTGGGGGTGGGGCCAAATAAAAGGTAAGAATAATGCGGGGGTTGGGGATGGGGTGGGGGGGTGGGGGCGCGGTGGGGGGCAGAACCGGTTCGGTGACATCATATCGTCACCGCTACCGGCTTGGGAGAACCAGGCCGAACCGGGAGGAACCCACCACTGCTGTACGTACAACAAATAATATGTGATATTTGTTGTATATATCATCGTGTACAACAGAAGCATTTCAAGTATTGCCAGAGGATTACATTTTTCATAGAGCATCACTCTAAATATACAATGAAACATTTTCAGTTTTACCAAGAAAGAATAAAAATGTTAACTTTATTGATTTCTCCATGTTATTTGTGCCCCTTTTCCTGCTTTCACCATTACGTAGGCCAGTGTTTTTCAACCTTGGCAACTTTAGTATGTATGGACTTCAACTCCCAAAATTCCCCAGTCATCATGCTGGCTGGGGAATTCTGGAAGTTGAAATTCACACATCTCAAAACTGTCAAGGTTGAAAAACACTGGCTTAGGCATTTGGTAGACTATTGGCTAGGTCATTTGCACGGATCTCTAGTCTTGACTAATGAGGCAGCATTACAGGAAATGTGTCAATCACTAATTGGCTAATATTATCCAGAGGCTTGATGGCTGAGTTAAGAAAGTATAATTCAAAGGAAAATTGCGGGAAGGGGAACAAAAGGAGGCTAATGGTTGGAAATTTCCATGCTGTTCCACTATGAAAAAGCCTTTCACAGAAAGGGAAAGAATAAGTGCTTTCTCCACTCAAGCTTTTTGCAACCTCTAATTGCATTTCGCAAAGGCCATGGAGAGTTAACCATGAAAAAGACCGAGAGTGGTGAACCTGAACCGTCAAAATCTTGAACAACAAAAATATCAACCCAATTTTTTTTCAACGAATCAAAACTAGTGAAAGCCTACTGAAATCCATTTCAGTCATCCTTTAGATTCACCAACAAACTCTGATCAAACAGAGTTTCAACGTCAATACTTTTTTTCATCTCTTCCCTTCCCACATTTCTATTGGCTTTTCTAATAGAAAGATTTATTGATCTCTTTAAGTTTGCTTCCAGGTTTGAACATATTTGGCTGGTTACTGCCTAATTCTAGGTGGCCATTTGAGAGGGGAGTTTATCTCTACCCCACTCTGATAGGCTTCTGCCAAATTAAGCCAATTGGTTTTAGTAAAAAAGAAATTATTGCTGAGTCCTATCATAAAGTCTTAACACTTAATACATAGCTGATATTTTGGCTCTGGATGTTCTTATCCTTACTTAGCTTCTTGTGGTTTTTTTAACTTCTTTGTAGAGGAATAATCTACAGAGTAAGGACGGAAAGCCTTGATCTATCACACTACACGTCTCCTTAATAATTTTGAATCTGAACTACTATCGTTTTGTGAATCAATCACAATTGATGAGATCATTGTGCTAAACCACAAATGGAAGCATCCAAACCCAATGGCTGAGTTTAGAAATTATTCAAATCAAGCAAAGCACAGTACCCTCAACATTATCTGTGAAACCATTTTCCATTCTAGGCCTGATTTGGGTTGTATAGCTTTAAAATGGGATGTGAAACGGCACCTGTATTTTCCTGAGACTTGAACATTGATTTTGGTAAGATTTCTTTCTTAGAATTGAGTGTCCAAATAGATTACAGTAAGGCCTCAACTCACGGTAATGTAGTTTATCCAGTCTTTTGGTGTAGAAGATTTGAGAGAAGATATCTATATAAAATGTCACCTACAAATATTTTCTTCCTTGGAGTGTGTGTGTGTGTGTGTGCGTAGGTCTTTGGTTATTCGGGTTTTCTCCCAGGTAAAATTTGGAAGTGTCTTGGCAACATTTCGACGAAGTCTCATTCGTCATCTTCAGGCTGGTGTTCTCAGCTTCGTGCTTCCAGGAGCAATGTGTGATCACAGCTGTTTCTTCCTTTTAACTGCCAGTGGGGGTGTGAGCTGATTGGGTCGGAGCATGGCTGTGTTCTGATTGGGCGGAGGTGTGCTTTGATTGGTAGGGGCCCTGGCTGTGCTCTGATTGGATGGGGGGTTGGCTGTGCTCTGATTGGATGGGGGTGTGCTCTGTTTGGGTGGGGGCTTGGCTGTGTTCAGGTTAGTCTGAGTTGCAGGGGGATTTGAGCTGGTGAGCTGCATTGCTGTTGTTTGGCTTTGTGTTCGTGGTCGTGCCACATCTTCATGGTGGGTATCAGTTTGCTTCATGTATGGATGGGGGGG